>JAGSMP010001220.1:0-105937 GCA_029286625.1 Parnassius orleans | reverse complement strand
TCCTCAGCAGCACAATTGGGGATTCCGTCAGGCCCACTCGACTTGTGAATGTCCAGGAGAGAGTGCTTTGCGAACCGAGCGCTGTGAGAACCTCACATCCGGCATGGAGCACTCACACCGCGGGATGGTCGGCGGTGTGTTCCCCGTCATCAAGAGTCGAGTTGACGCAAAAAGTGAGCCTAAAGGTCGGCTTTTTCTTTTGCGTGGGCCAGTGAGTCGTCCTCCCTGCAGAGATGGTAGTGATGGCTTACAGAAATTCCTTGGACAGCCTTTAAGAGAGACCAGAATGCACGTTCCCGAAGGAAGGCGAATTATTTCGCCAATTCTGCCTATGTGCTCTGACTTTGCCTTGCAACAACACTTGAAGGACCTGGAGGCGAAGTTATACAGGGTAAGCATAATTTTTTAAAACCTAATAAAACACATTGTATGAATCGAAAATTTTATTGGTTTACAAAGTACATACTTAAAGTTTTGTTTTATTTAGTTTGAAGATCAAACAGGTAGATGACGTCCCTTAGGTCTTACATCGAGTATACTGATTTCTGTGTTTGTCACAACTCAGCAGAGCAGGCTATGTTGGCAATTTTCCTGGATGTTGTTCTTTAAATTTGCTCCGTGGGGTCCACGTGCGGTGAAGTTCCTAAAGGAACTCCACCCGAGGCTGGTCGTTTCTGCTGGTGATAAGAGGGCTGATTTCTTTCTCGCTCAAAGGCTAAGTATAGCCATTCAGCGGGGAAACGCAGCCAGCGTTCTTGGCACGATACCGCGGGGAGTAGGATTGTATGATAATTATTAAGTTACTAGTTTTAGTTTTTTTATTATTATTATTATAGTTTTTAATATTGTATATAATAAAATAAAAATTCAACTGTGCTAATTATACTAATTATAATAATACCTTAAATGTCAAAATCAATTCATTAATAAATAATAACAATTATAATAACCGTATTTCAAATTCAATGTGTGTATGTTTAAATAATATAATAAATGTTAATATTAAATAATTATTTAACAATAATAATAATAAAACAAAATAAATGTTCCTCCTTCATAATATTGTTGTGCCCATCAGGGTCCATAGAGATACCATAAAACTATGTAACACCTTTTGTAACCTGTGGAATGCATTAAAGTTATTGAGTATTGAGTATCAAATATCAATAAAAAAAGAGTTCTAAAGCTCCAGAATATTTATTAAATCATCTGTGTACGATTCATCAACACATTTAAACTGCAGCACAATTTAATTAGACAACATTTTAAATAATCAGTATTTTATATTATTTTATTAAATAGCATTTGGCAAACATTTGGGAAGGACCAAGTTTCGTATGGTGACGTAAATCGGAGAGTCATTTTACTGTAAATGAGGCATTTTATTACAATCATTAGGGGTGATAATGCATCTTTAATTCCTAATTGAGAATAGATATAGGTGTCTATGGGCCACTGCATTCACTTTACATCAGACTATGTGGTCGTTTTTACCCTTACTTCGTAATAAATGATACGCGAAGAAAGAACACATTAGTACGCTTCGTTATTGTTGCCGTTATTTATTTATGCTTTCTCTCTCCCTCTAATGTATTCTTACTTTCTTTACTTGAAATTTATATTTATTACATGCGAAATATACTTTTACTTCACATATTATATAACTTTAAGAACGACTCATATTTTATTGCCTGTTATAAGTTACGCGAATAAGCGCAGACTTCTTAGTGCAGTTTATAACATATTTGTTAAAAGTTTTTGGAAATACTTTGAAAAATATGGTGAGAAACTTCGAAACGTGTAGGATTACTTTTATTCAATGTTTTTCATGATTTCACTACTAAGTCTTAATTTGGCACCATTTTGTTATTTTTTAATAACAATGTTACTTAGCGTATATGTACTAGCAAATATTTTGCAAACTCTGCCTTAATTACTTGAATTGCCTTTACAACAACAAAAACATGATAAGAGCCGCGATAGTTGAGGTGCTAAGAGCTCGCCGTAAATTTTACAGTACGCGAGTAACCCGGTTTTTAATCTCCGCCAATCTTTGACACAGCATTTGAACTTTCTGTAGAATTAGTAGGTTAAGGAACTTGATTGAAAAAAAGGAAGATACTGTACTACTTAACCGCAAAAGCGGACTCCGGAAAATACATCTAACTGATATACCTTCATTTGCGGTCGGCTATTATCGCATATATACGTACGCTATTCTTGAAAAAAAATTAAATTTCATTAAATGTTGTCCTTTTACAATATACCTACGTAATAATCAATTTATATATTTTTTTAAGTTTTATTTCTTATTATAAACGATACAACTATGTATTCCTAACCAAAAGGGGGGATAGGACTGTATCTCCTAAATACAGGTTACTAAGTAACCTAGCTAGGAGTCTCAGGATTCTACCCATTTCATAATGGTCCTCATGATGTATTGTATATATTTGTAAAAAGTATGTAAACTATAAAAATGTCAATAAAGAATTATTAATATTTTTAAATTGGATTTACTAAGGGACTAAGAAAATTATAACACGAAAAATATATAATCAGTTATATATTTTTTGTATTATAGTGTGTTAGCACGGATGTGTTAAATTCAGCATATTTATAGTGCACGTAAGAATGCACAGAGTGCAATTGGCGTATTTTGTGATTTATCTAAAGCATTTGATTGCGTTAATAACACTACACTACTTTGGTACTACTAAATCAGATAATAGAATAACATAAAAGAGTCCTTCAGATGAGAGAACGGAAGGCTAGCCTGCGGCTTTGTGGACACAGGATGACATAAAGCCATCTTTATTTCAAACATTTTAGGCATAATTGTATAATTGTGAGATTTATCATAATCGACATTTAAATCTTAAAAGTATTAATAAAAGAATAATAGATTTAATTTTATTTATAAATGTACTATTTAACGTTCATTACTTCGTTCACGTGATATTTTTTAAGTTAGTAATTAAGGAATAACTTAGTTGATGATGTCATATCGAAAAAAATTCTTGACTAGTGCTAATGGACTATAATGGTACAATTTCTTCACAAGCTTAAAGTAAGTTCGAATCCCGCACGGAATAAGTATTTGTATGGCCTACAAATAATTATACCGAGTCTGGATGTCTGTCTTTGTGCAATGTGTTTGTTAAGCTGCCTTCACGATACTGTAGAAAATCCTAATGTGGGGGTAATATTTACAAAAAAAAAACTATGTGAGCGAAGGAAAGAGTTTCTTAGTTCGATGAGATCCGTACTGAAGAATAAGGTGAAAGACCGTAATCACTGTTATAGCCTTTTGCAATAGCAAATTGAAGTGGTAATGGGCTGGTCTCATCTGTAGCGTTCAAGCACAAGCGTCAGTTGTTAAAGTAAACGTACGTGTAATTTAGAGTGGATACCGTATTTTAAATACACTTATCAAACAAGGGGTTTGATACTGCCATTGCCAATTCGCCCGCCAAGGGCAATCCTCCCTACAATGGGAGGGGCCTATATGCAGCAGTGGACTGTTTACGCTGATGAGGGTTTCTTACCCTTGGAAGAAGGTACTTCATAGAAATCCCTAATATGGTCTTCATTATAAAAATTCTAATATAGTTTCATAATATTTCAAATATACAATTTCAAATATATACACATCAACAAAATCTAGGGATATTTTATATTTTATCAAATATCTAAAAATCTATGAAGAATTTTCTGATATAGTAAATGGAAGAATGATAGGTTATTTTAAGGAGCAGTGTATGGGGCAGTGGAGTACAATCCTTTGTCATCTAGGCGAGCGGATGACGGATGCGGAAAGTCGCATAAGGATAAGAAGGGGTATCTTCCAGGGCGATTGTTTGAGTCCAATCTGGTTTTGCTTCTCTCTGAACCCTCTCAGTACCTTACTGGAGGAATCCGGGAGAGTTCCTCCAGTAAGGTACTGAGAGGGTTCGGAAAGGAGGTACAAAAGTGACCCACCTTTTCTATATGGATGATCTCAAATTATAATATAATAATATTTATTATTAAGTTATCAACCAACCATCTAGTACATTTTGAATCTAAGACAATCAATAATAGAAGTATACACATCAACAGAATCTAGGGATATTTTATATTTCATCAAATATCTAAAAATCTATGAAGAATTTGGTGATATAGTAAATGGAAGAATGATAGGCTATTTTAAGGTTTTTAATAGAAAATAAAAAAAACATTTCGTAATTTTTTGGTTTTAAATATATATTTTTTTAATCGCCGTAGAAAATTAGTATGATAAAAAACGTCATTTCTTCTTATAAAACTATTAATTTTAATAAAAATTTAAAAAATCTTATAAAATCTAATTATTAATAATAATCAGTGTTACATTAATTACCTCTTACATTAATTACAAATCGACATCGATTGTTCATACTTAAAATTAAATTGTCAATACTGCGGTATGAGGTCCCATGTTCTTTGCAAGTGTTGGTAAAGTTGTTGTTCCGTCGTCAAATTTGGCGGGAAATCTCTCAAAGCTTTTTGTTGTAACATGTCCCAGGCATGCTTGACAGGATTTAAGTCGGGCGACTGTGCAGGCCAATCCAAAAGTTGAATATCGTAGTCTCGGAGAGCGGCCGACCACAGCCGCGCAGTATGGGAAGGAGCATGATCGTGCATAAGTAGAAATTCCTGGCCCATCGGGATTATGTGTGGGACAATAACAGGCTCTACTACCTCCTCGTGGTATTTTTGTGCAGTCATGCTGCCTTGGATCCAAACGAGCTGGGTTCGTCCGCCAAGACGAATTCCTGTCCATACTATGATTGCCCCGCCTTGGTGTGAGTGGACCTCCTGAGGGTGCCGTAGACGGCTAAATCTCCTGAGTTCTCCAAACGCGTATTTTTCGTGAATCTGGATGAAGCCCAAACCGAGACTAATCGGTGAACAGCGCCAAAAACCATTGTTCGTTACTCCATTGTAAATGCTCCCGAGCTCACGAAAGCCGCCGACCGCGATTGCCACGGCGCAATGCTGGAACACGTAGCGGTCTTCGAGCATGAAGACCAACTTCATGCAACCTCCTTCGCACGGTTTGGTCGCTTACCAGCAGCTGGTGGTCCTCCTGGAGCCTTTGTAGTAGTTGCATCGCTGTGATATTGGGTTGTCTTCTGGTGGTCATTTGGAGAAATCGATCCTGTATCTGCTAATACGCAGAGACAGGATCGATTTCTCCACGATTCATTCTCACACGATATCTACCCGTGTGCCGTTCAGCCACATACCCAGTACTGCGATAACGTGACCACAACCTTGATATCACGTTTTGGCTGGTGTGTGCCCTACTCAGCAACGACGCGTTGAATAGCACCATTTTCTAACATGCCCACGGTTCGTAACATTTCATCTCGACTCAACTGACGACGTGACATGACTCTTAAAGCTCACACGGCACGTTAAATTATAAAAAGTCAATGTAAGCCCTTTCCATTAATTAATATCAGTAGAACAATTTTAATTTTTCTTGACGTAACGAATTACTAACAATTTTGCCGCCGTATTTTTTTTATTTATGAGTATACATTTTTAAATTTTGAAAATAGAATAAAAGAGGTTTCAATCTGTATATAAACTTTTAATGGAAAGTAAAAAGATTTTAAACTATAAAGTCGTAAATAATTTAGGATTAAGGTATTAAGATATCCCCAGATTTTGTTGATGTGTGTATATGACTGGCGGTTGTTTTTAGAAGAAGTCTCTATTTCTGTCTATGCATACAAGATTATATTTCTATAGTTTAAAAGTAAACGTATTATTTCAAAAAAGGCGGTGCGATATTTCTCACCCAGTTTCATCAAAAGTACTTTTATTTATTCCTATATATTTTTAAATTACTTCTCAAACAAAAAATATTGGGTTCATTTTATGTCGAATACTGATGTAAAGGTATCATAAAACATTATTTATTTTGAGATATTCTCATTCATCAACCCTAAAAGTTCGAACATGTCCCTAGAGGTGTAGCGTTCACGCGAATTCTGAACTAAATACTTGTATTATAGTCATTACTGTAGCGAAAAATATTTTATATGCAACTGGCACGTCATCTCAGTTCTATATTTTTTCTTTTGTTTACCGTTGTTAACTACTAATTTATTCTCTAAGATTCTTTTTAATTATTTGAATACCCAAAAGGCTTAAAGGTAAAGATATATACCTATAACTTTATACTTTAATGAGGAGATTGTTTAACAAATTATGTATATCAGCCCGCTAAAATCCACTGTTGGACATGAAGCTCCGCTTGCTGCCCGTCGACGTTCTGGGTTTTTACGTGAATATTTAGAATAAACAGAATGATTAATAGTTATCAGTCGTCGACGATTCGAGCTGCCTGCGCTGGATGCGATCAAGTGAAAGAAGCTGGCACTGGATTGCTCCGACCCAGAGAAGAGAACAGCGGTAGCTTACAAGTGAGATCGAACTTGCATCTTGTAAAGTTGCAAGCGGTGTGCCGTCATGAAATACTGTCCCACACCACATTGCACGCCAAGCTTTTAGAAGCCAATTTGGCCTTTATTTCCAAGTGACCACGAAAATGAATGTCATTCCATATGCTGACGCCGAGTATTTGGATGCCACACCCAATTTAAGACTGTTCAACAAAGACTCGAATTCAGACTCAAGTGTATTCCGGTACTTGATGACGTGTTCCCACGAAATATTTGAACAGTAAAAAGGGCTTTTCAGTTCTCTACACTCATCATCCGAAACAGCAGCATTAAGCTGATATTTCACCCTGGTATTCTGTAATAACGTGATCCTTCCCTGGTCGAGTTGGAGCAGGATGGAATTTATTATTTAGTAATAAATTCTATCCAATCCATCCATTACAACCTTTCAAAAGTCCACTGCTGAACATAGGCCTCGACTTCATATAGGGGATATTTGTCATAGTTTTCTCCTTTGGCAGGCTGATTGGAACCTCAGTTTTTATTATCATTAAGTTAAATCAGGAAGATGCTGCTACCCTATCTCCTGTTCTAGTTTTCCTCTAATGAGTTCAATCCTCTCATATTGTTATTATAAAACAAATAATTAAAAAGTAGTATATTTAGTATCCGAAATCGCTGAGGCTTTAGTCGAAGTCCTAAAAGAGTTATCGACCGGGGCTCAAAAATTCGTGACTTGGAAAATCGGCCTTCCATAAGCAAGATTTGAAGTCGGAATTTGCATTTAGCTTCCATTTAAGGTCAGTGGCTAGTAGTATGATTGTGAATAAGTATTTTCACAACTTTAACGATACTACTTATAAAAATGTAATAAACTAATGATTTGTTCTTTTCCTTGTTTAAAAATCAGTTTGTTCAAATTTAAAATCACAAAAATTGCGTATCGCATTATAAATTACTTGACAAACGACGTTTTTATTTTATTTAAAAGTAAAATGTAAAGTCACTTACTTACGTTCCACGTTATCAGTAACTGGTGAGAACGTAAAACCTTATAACCACGTGGACTGTGTGTTCGTTTGTCAACTTTACTTGAACACAAAGCCATTCGCACTGCTTTCCGTGATAAGTATTTTATACCAGGTATAAATACACGATAGTTATAACGCTCTATCGGAAACTAAACAAGCAACCACATAACGTCAATGGCGACTTTTACGCATTCATTGAAGCCAAATTTTACAAACTAGTGATAGAATGATATCAGCGCAAATTTAGCTATTTTGCGTGAACCTATTAAACTCATAATGATTTCTTATATTAACGCTAGTACTACACATTGATTGATTATGATTTTACAGATTTTATCATTCTGACAGCATTGATGATCGTGTTGTTTATTACTTACATTGTAAAAAGGGTTTACTGCAAAAGTTATAATAGGAATTACACCTGGAGGATTTATTTTCAAATCTAAAGAAGCTGGTGGAAGAAAAAATTACTCACAAATGACTGTTGAATCTAGATTAGTTGACCTTTTAGAAACTGGAGATGTAGTTTTGGCTGATAAAGGTTTTCCTGCAATAAAAAAAGTTATAGATAAAAGTGGCAAATAAGTTAAAATTGTAATGCCACCGTTTTTAGCAAATAAAAACGAATTCTCTCAAGAAGAAACCCAAAGGACATACGATATTGCTCGCGTTAGAATTCATGTCGAAAGAATTATGCAAAGACTAAGAATTTACCGGGTTCTTGATAAAATTTCTCATAATTTATTCCACTGTATAGATGATATTGTACATGCATGTTGTGTTTTAGTTAATTTACAGCCTCCAATCTTTAAGAGTAGTACTGTTGTAAGAGGTAAATAAAAACAAAAGTATTCAAATCAGAACTTTTGTTCAGTCATACTAGCATGTAAAGTCACACTAGCATTTCTTATTGGTGAATAGACGAAAAGGTCACACACATTGTCATTCCAGTAACATACATCTGTGTTTGAACTTGAGTGTAGTATGGATGGCTTTTCTTAACTTCCATAAAATTATTTCTAAACAATAAGTACACAAAATTGCACAAATGATTTTCAAAATTAACCACAGGTTTTTTTTCACATGAAATTGGACATTTAACTTCGACTAGCTTTGTCACACAACCATCCTCTACCACTACACCATCAATACTAGCGCACAGCCATGGTTGATCTTTGCTAATAATTGCACCTACTTTTTTTACTTGACAGAAATTCAATTTTTCATAAAGTAATATAGCTTTTTGTTCATTACATAAGCCATACCGGGTTGCAGCACAATCAACTTTCTTTGATTTAAAATACTTGACACTAAACTTTGAATGGTTTTGGTTGCACGAGTTTTTATGCTATGTATATTTTTACTTGCAGTTATCCTGACATGTCTAATTGCATACCAGTTCTGGCATGCTGATTGCTTGATTGTGTTACAACAAATGTGAATAATATCTTCCTCTGTTACAACTACATGTTTCTCATAATATACATTCAGATTTTCTCCTAGTGTGTAATCACTGTGATATAATTCAAATTCGCTTCTGATTATATAAAAAAAATTAAACATGCAGAACAGTCTTCTCGCTCAATAAGTGATTCAACTATGTCCAACATTTCAGATATTACATCTGTAATAAGATTTATATCTTGAGTCTGCACTGATGCCACTCGTACTTGTTTTATCGATGACTCTTGCAATAATTCATTATGAATTATTGCAAGAGTCATTGGTTGTGGTCAGTCTTGGATAATGGTGAAACATGTCTTGAAAGTACCTCCCCTTGGAATATTTACTTTGAACAAATTGACTAATGCTGGGTTTTCCCCATTGTTGTTCATTGCTTGTTTTCGAAAGACTTATTTTGTTGTTAATATAACATATTATAGCAGCAACATGTTTGCACTTGCCGCTCTGGTTATAAACACAACCGCATTTTACTCCAGTGACAACACGAGAAAGAGAACCGTCGTGACCGTCGCACAGACTCTACAGTGTGTTTCATTACGTTTAAGGTTATGAGAGTACTTACGTTTAAACTCGTTACATAGGGCGTTAATGTCACCGATGTTTGACGAATTATGTGGGCTCGTATTAAATAACTATTGCCATTCTTTCGTAGCTCTTCAACATTTCTTACATGTTGTGCTAAAACTAATTTTTCTCCTTTCAACACGGTTTTAGGTTGGAAACGAATATTGTGTTTTACACTTTCAAAACCAGTTTTTATAATGATATCCATTATTTTATGCACTGTTTTAACAAATTCCTTAAAAAATACCACTTGTCGTCTTTTTATTTATCTTTAATTTACTATATTTACTAAAAAGCAATAAAATACTGATATGTCATTATTTGGCATAATCCCGGAAAGTTGCGCATTCTAGGTGGCGCTACTGTCGTGCACATAGCGAATACCGCCGATTCAATTTCTGCACAAGGTACGTATTTGTATGCCGTGCTAGGTAGTTGGTCCTGATCTGGACGGTTCGGTGTCGGATCGAACGGGTTCTCGCCTTGTCGTAGTGAGGAGGCTTATAGTAGCCCTGTATTGGTCATCTACAGTGAACTAAGAGGAACCCACATGGCTGGTCACATGGTCACTCTAAGTGGGCTTGGCATATCCAATTCGGACGTGCGTTGGTGGAGGTTGAAAAGAAGGGTGTCCACTCCCCCTACCACCAGCCAAGGTGGTGTCGAGAGGGAGAAGTGTCGGTATTGCGATGCGCTTCATATCCTCCGTGGCCGAAACGTTTTAGGCAGCAGAGCCGTAGTCAAGATCTGCCTTGGGATCAGAAAGGCTGGTTCTTTCAAGTGCTCATTTTTCCTGGGCCTATGACTTCCGCGTTTGGCCTCGGGAGTTCTCATTAAAATTTAATTAAAAGAAAGAAAAGCATGCCGTTCTCAATTCTCTGTACGCGGTTCAACCTCAAAGTGTTCGTCGATATGTGAGCAGTTTGAGCTACTTAGGCTCCATATCTGAAAAATAGCTAATACTCTTCGACAGAGCGGCGTTTGATGCGTTCAAAACAAACAATTCTCTTAGGAATATCTGTAATAATAACGATAAGTTAGATATTCGTCAAAAGTCGGGTGTTTACAAACTTGTTTGTGACGAATGCCACGCCGTTTACGTGGGTCAGACTGGCCGCAACTTCGAGACACGTTACAAACAGCATTTAGCCGCGTACAGGAATTGCAATCCCGATAAATCCCATTTCGCTAAACATCTCTTGGACACTGGACACAACCTGACCAACGACCACTTCTTTAAAGTCTTACATACTTGTAATAAAGGGCTGCGACTGTGTGTGCTGGAGCAGTTGGAGATATTAAAAAATAAAAATAGTAATGTTGCACTGCTGAATGAACAAACAAATGTTTCTAACTCACCTCCCTTAAACATCTTTAAGCCTGCTCGCTAATAACGGACAGCCTCGCGATAAGGTCGTTCGTCGCCTACGCGGTGATCAGCTATTGGTTGCGTGGTTTGGAGGGTGAGCGGGCGTTTCGCAGCGGTTTGTTATTAATTTAATGGCAGGCGGCTGCGTACGTCAGGTGGTGATTGGTCGCATGTTTTATCGCATGACGCGGTCGCTCGCTACTTAAGTGGGGAGCCGTTGCGTCGGCGAGTCTTATTAATAGCAGCTGTTTTGGCTCGCCGCTCACTTAGCGGTCAGCCACCGTAGAGTCTACCACACCTGTTTGACACGTGTTTCGTCTCTTGTAGAGGCGAAACACATGTCATATTTTCGTCGGTGGTGTGTCTTTCCTACTGTAGTGCTGGTGGGAGTAGTGGTGCTGGGATTAGTGGTGACGGGAATAGTGCACGCAATTGAGGGAGGGCGGTAGGTGCTCTTCAAACTAGGTAAGACACATCATTTTATTTTATTGAGCAGAAATGGGCAAAGTAAATTTTTCTAATTTTAATATAATGGATTTCCGCAAAGAAACGCCTGATTCTATTAATTATCTACGACTGACTTAGGAAGACGCTGCGGCTTATCTCCTGGTTTGTTTCCTATGTCGCTTTTAAGGACATCCACGTGTCGTTATGGGGGTAGTGAAAATTGTTACACCGCCACTACACGGTGAAGACAAGGTGTAGACAATTTACGAGATGGCAACTGTAATAGTAAAGGCGTAAATGCAAAACAACTTCTTCTCCTAATACCAACCTCGCCAACATTATTAATCAGTAAAATGCAAATGCTAGTCATTGAGAGCTGCATTACCAATGCGAGATTATTGGCTCTGTACACCCCAGCCCGCCTGCCTAGTTTAGACAGTATGGGTAGGTAGTAGTTAGTTTTTTTTATAGGATAGGGTGACAAATGAGCACACAGTCCACCTGATTGTAAGTGGTTGCTGTGGCCCATAGACATCTACATCTATCCTCGTTTGCGAATCAAAATGCAGATGCGTTGTCACCCGTGAGGACTTAGATGGAATGCCTCTTTCCAGTAAAAGGGCTCCGGTTCCTTACACTCACCTTACGAAACACAGCAGTGTTAAGCTGCTATTTTACGCTGGTATTCTGTTAGAGCGTGGTCCTTCCCGGTCGAGCCGACCCATTCGTGCTACAACTATACTACTAATATAGCTGCAGCATGGCTCTACCACGTAAATAATTACGACGTAAATAGTTATGTACGTTAATTTGAGATTTAAACTAGCATCAAGCTCCACAGAAGTTGCTTAAATCATAGCGGATCTATAGGAATATCTTAGAGGAATGTATAACGTTCATGGAACTGCAGCAATTACTATGGAGCTTGTCGCTCGTTCAGATCTTGACCCCTTTATCGGTGATGCCAATAACCCTACAAAGTTATTGGTATGATTTATCTCAAGTACACTACTTGAAACTTAACGCACTAATAACTTTGTCAACAACCGTCGACGCCAAATATCGTAAATATAAAGTATGAAATTCGATCATTTTGAATAATCATCTGATAGATATCGGCAAACATGTAAATATCAATGACTAGTTTCAATTGTATATGTTCCAGAAGAACACTGCTGGGCTCTTCTTTCTCTAACATTTGATGCCCTGATGAGAACCTGGCTAAGATTGCTGTTGTATCACATTATTTTCAATACGTAGTCAAATTCATGATTTCAAAGAAACTAATGACGAAAGCTTAAAGCTTGGAGTATGCAAAAAACCAAACGATTATTATAATAAAAAGAGATTTAAAGCTCTTCAGAAATTAATTTTCAATCTTTCGTTCCATTTTTCTTCTGGTTATAATTTAATGTGCAAGCAAGTATGAGAAATCCATAAAACCTAATGGGAAAATTCCAGAGCGCTAAGAGGCTTTCAAAATTTAAATTAGTAACGATATTAAAAAGCGTTTGAGCGCTTTTTAAAGCTTTATTTTATTACACTATGCGGCATTTAAATTATTTCATTACACATTTTAAATAGATAGTGTTAATCAAGCATTTTACATAAAGTAGGACCATTTATGTAAAATTATGAAGTTATGCTCTTCTATGTTTGTTTTCCCTCTACAGTTCAAAAAGAAAGTCCTTGTATTGACAGGAAGCTTACCGTATATTATTACATAATACATTTTAAAATTACTCTGTCGTAGTTCTGAAAGCATCAGATTACGTGGTCTTGACTCTTGAGTGAGTGAATCAGCTCTTTTATGCTAATGTATTTAACGCCTTGGGCCATATTATCTCTACTTAAAATTCGAACGAAAACGAATACGTCAAATCTTGACCTAATTTACTTGGTGTAATCTCCATTTTTGGCGAAGCAAAATAAAAATTTGAAAAGACATTTTAGGATTTATTGATTAATTTAACCTCATTTATTAGTTCATCAGAGAAACATTTACACGCAAAATAAATTCACAGACAGACGTGAATTTCGCAGTAGCAAATTTTAGTGACAATAGATTGAAGGAGCCTGTGGTGGCTGGTTTTGCCCTGATTGCTTTGTTAAGCGGCCATTTAGTCATATTTATTCCTGGTATACATAGTATGCCATTGATTAACAAACTTCCACGTTATTTAGCTTTTAGTATTATTCGGCAATTCTTTTTCATAGAATGGGGATGACAAACTATGACTGATGGTAAATGGATGCTGTAGCCCATGGAATTCTATCATATATTCTCGATTAAGAATCAAAATGCCGAATACTTTGTCACGCTTTAAGACTATGAGATGGAATGCCTCGTTTCCAATAAGATATTTATATTTCGTATGGTGAGTGTAAAGGCTTCTCCGATTATGTACACTCACCATTCGAAACACAACAGCATTAAGCTGATATTTCACGCTTATTTAATATGTGAGAGCGTTGTCCTTCCCCTTGTCGAGCCGATCTATTCGTGCTACAGCCATAATATAGCTGCATTGTGGCTCTCTTTGCACGTAAAACGTGGCTTTACAGTTTTTGAAAATTAAGTTACATAAGTTTTGGTTCGATCTACGCAGAATGAGCTTATGCTATTTATAAAGTTTAGCTTTATGTTATTTATTTATTTTTATTTTATGGCCTATGGGTGATAAACGAGACATAGTCCACCTCATAGTAAGTGGATGTTAGGTCCATAGACATCCACATCTATCCTCGATTAAGAATTAAATGCAGATGCGTCGTCCCTGGGCCTAAAATGGAATGCCTCGTATCCAGTAAAAAGGTTCTCCGGTTTACTACAATCACAATACAAAACAGAGCAGCATAAGCTGCTATTTTAAGCTGATATTCTGTAAAAGCGTGGTCCTTGTATAAAATTAACAATTGGATTAATCATTTATTATTAAAATTATCAATTGATTATCGATATGGAGAGCTTGTCAGTACAAGTACAGGGTATGGGGCATTCCATCTTAGTTCTTGGAGTTATTAATCTGAGTCTTCGTTGTTTTAATTAAATTGGTTTCAGGTACCTTCAGCCGGACTGTTAGATCATCTGTAACTTAAATGTTATAAAATATGATCTCTGCGTAATATAGATCTCTATACGTTTTTAGTAATAAGATAACTTTAAAACAATGTCCTTCTACTAGGAATTTCAATCCCCATTTTTCCACCTTAGAGTTTGGTATTTTATCAAATTAAATTGAAGCCAGCTTTGGAGCGTTAGTCAGTATCTTTCCAAAGGAAAATCCTTTAAAATAATTGCTACCCGCTTTTGTACGAATTTCTCCTGTGTCACGGTGACGTTTTATAAATATAATGTGTACATGTGAACCGCCCAGATCTTTTTTTACTAATGCTTTTACATACCCACCTTTCGGGAACAAGGACGAGAAATGTTAGACTCTGCACCGACGAAACACCCCATGGTGTTCCACCTTCAGTCTATAATGACAGGGCCACGGGAATGTTTTCACCCGAGGATTACAACTCTTCCTCATTTTCTCTCTCAGATAAGGTACACCAGAACGCAAGATGCCTCTCCGCAGTCTCGAATTTTAGCTACACAACAGACCCTGAGGCCAAACGCGGAAGTCATAGGCCCAGGAAAATGAGCACTTGAAAGAACCAGCCTTTCTGATCTCAAGGGCAAATCTGACTACGGATCTGCTGCCTAACACTTTTCGGCCGCGGAGGAATTGAAGCGCATCGCAATACCGACACTCATCTCCTCTCGACACTACCTTGGCTGGTGGTAGGGGTGGACACCTTCTTGTCACCCTTCACTAACGCACGTCCGTGTGTATAAGCATGCCAAGCCCACTTAGAGTGACCATGTGACCAGCCATGGGTTCCCTTAGTTCACTGTAGATGACCAATACAGGGCTACTATAAGCATCCTTACTACGACAAGGCGAGAACCCGTTCGAATCGAAACCGAACCGCCCAGATCAGGACCAACTATCTAGCACGGCATACAAATACATATCTCGTGCAGAAATTGAATCGTCGGTATACAAAGCCGCAGCTAAACGCTAAGCCATTGTACATAATTTACACGAAAAATATTTATAAAGTTATAGCTTATAGCCCCCAGCTGCCCTGATCTCATTTGTAAGAGGGTTTTGGAACAATTAGCTTACCGCGATGCTCCAGTTCGTGTTCGCGGTCATCACAACATGTACTCAAAATATTTTTATTCTTTAGACATGTAGGTTTCTTCTCCATGTTTTCCTTAATTTGCTCTTAAAATTGCATTTAAAATGTCATTAGTGCTGGCTGCATATTTGCATACTATGAAATCCACTGCGAGAGCCTAGCCCCAAAGCTACCACGGATCTAATAATATTTTTAATTTAGAGTTATTATTTTAATAAAATATTTTTGTTTATCAAATTGTTTTACACGGGAGAGAAACAACAAAGAAATTATGGCTCAGGGCTGGATTCACGGATTCTAATTAATTTTTATAACATTTATACAACCTTCTTGTTATTCATTTAAAGAAAGAATTTCGGTTATATTTACCTTTGCGCTGCATTTTCATTATAGAGTAAAATGTATTAAATTTTTTTTCAAAGCCGAATAGACAAACGAACTTACTACAGTCCATCTAATAGTAAGTGGCTCCAGCAGTCCATCTAATAGTAAGGCCCATGGACGCCTAAATTTTATTAGTATATACTCATAGACATTATTTCATATATATATTATCTATAAGGTAGTATAAGACTCCGTTATCTCGTACTGAGATTTTCGTAAAAGAAAACTACGTTACAAAAATCTTTCAGACTCCTACAGAAGTTGAAGTTATTTTCTTAATAATTATTTCGCCCTGTTTGAGCCTGTGAGACTCGAAGAGAAGTGCATAGCGTCTGACGATCGTCAATATCAAATGAACAAGCACACACTTTGGGAAAGACAGACTAGCACTGGACTGTTTATTTAGAAACTACGACAACATAACCTGAAAACGTAATCGTTAATTATCGCTTGCTTATATTAAGTATTAATTATTTTCTTGTCTATTTCTATTGTCATTTTGTGAAAAGGAGAGAACAACAATTTTATGAGCAGGGTTGACAATCTTAAAAGTGACAAGTTCCTCATATTCCACTATTAATTACACGCTCTCTCTAATTTTTAGTGTTACGTACTTAAAACGGAATCACGATCAAAATATATTTTAATTCTCAATCATGCATGTCGATAGCAGCTGTCTACATCGCCGAGCACGTAGTAAATTATTTCTTAAAATTGCTGTTCAATTCCAGTACCGCCGGCGAGATATCGACGAGTTGCTCGCAGCATATAAAACTTAAGGCTTTTACGGCATATTATATAAATATGAATAAAATCTATATAATGAATTCTAAATTAAGTTTCCATTTAGAGAAACTAGCCTATTTAGAAGTAGATAAAAACAAAATCAACCTAAATAAATGCTTATTTATAATGATTTCATATTTACGCGAACACTACACATTGAATTAAACTACTTTTACGGATTATATCGTGTTTAATTAACTTATTTTATTAATCTCGACGTTTCGGGTGCTTTACAGCACCCCAAACGTCGGAACCCCACCCATCCCCTGTGACCATGGGTGCTAAAGCACCCGAAACGTCGGAATTAATAAAATAAGTTAATTAAACGCGATATAATCCGTAAAAGTAGTTTAATTCAAAATGCTTATTTATTCAACTAAAACTACAACACAGAACAGCGGTACCAGTTCTGGCTCACTGAGTCAGAACTGGTACAGTAACTACTCACCATACCAACGCGGTCATGGTATTGGGAGCTTTTAGGGGTTATTTAGATCAGTTTTAACTTTACTTCAAGTGTTGCTCGAGTGATTGGCAAGGAGGCATTAAGCGTTGGAGTAGGACTTTTATCGGATATGGTTCAAGCACGTCCTATGGAAGCCTCAATAAAAGATCGCCTAAAGCAAGTTAGTACGAATTTAAAACGAAAGGCTGATGACAAAATTGATCAATTTAACATGAGAGAATCTGGGTATATAACTAAAAGAAAAGATTGGCATTGTTCATTCCACCATTAACTGCTAAAGTGAAAGCTAAGAAGAAACTTGTCTAAAACCAAAAATATCAAAGAGATATTGTCAAATTAAATATGTCTTTCCTTCATAATCATTCTTGTGAGTGCGTTAAGTCAGAATTGGATTTGTTTGCACTACCGTCTATACAAACAAGCATTGAAAATGGATTGTAGATTCACTATAAACCAATTTCGCCTCTTGCTGATGATGGACCTATCGAGTTTCAAGTTCCTGGGACAGGCGATGACTACATAGATTTGTCTCATACATTACTCCACATAAAGGCAAAAGTATTAAATCAAGATTCAACTAATTTGATATCGGCTACAGTAGTAGCACCTGTAAATAATTGGCTGCATTCACTTTTTAGTCAACTTGATGTTTATTTAAACCAAAAACTTGTATCACCACCTAATAATACCTATGCATATCGAGCATACATGGGAACCCTTTTAAACTATGCTCCTGCTGCTAAACAATCTCATCTTACTTGTAGTCTTTGGTATGAGGACACATCAGGAAAAATGGATTATACAGATAGTAAAACATAGGATTTGTTAAAAGACAGGAATTGGTTAGTAGGGAAATAAAAATGATTGGACATCTTCACGGGGACATTTTTAACCAAGATAATTTTTTAATTAATAGTGTTGAAATGGGTAAAATTTAATTTAATTGCTGGGTCAAACGATGTAAAGTTTAAAGTTTGCATTACGGACGCAACTCTTATTTTCCGACGGGCACGAATTATTCCAAGTCTATTACTCGCACATCAAAAGTTTTAGCTTCTACCACTGCTAAATATCCTATTACTCGAGCTGAAGTAAAAGTTTTAACAATTCCATCGAGTGTTCAAGAAATCTCTGGATAATATATATAATTGGATTTGTGAACAATTTGCATTTAATGGTTCCTTACTAAAAATCCATTTAACTTTGAAAACTATGGTATTAATTCTTTCAGCGTATATATTGATGGTCAACAAATACCATCAAAAGCTTTGCAACCATCTTTTAATAATAGTATATTTACATCAGCATATCATACTTTATTCTCGGAACTGGTATTCACTTTCTTAATGAAGGAAATGGAATCTCTTGAACAGTATGCCAAAGGTTACTGTCTATTCGCATTTGATTTAACTCCCGATTTATCAGCTAACTTATCAACTCATTGGAATCTCATAAAGCATGGTAGTGTAAGATTAGATGAACGATTTGAACTCACTAATACAAACAATTAACTGTATAGTTTATGCTGAGTTTGATAATATTATTGAAATAGATAAAACAGAAATGTTACTGTAGACTATAGTAGTTAAGGTTATAATGTGTGTGTGTTAGATTTATGTATTATGCGTAATGCATTTTGTGTATGTAACTATGTGAAACATTATAAAATTAAATAAAACAATTTGTATGCAATATACTGTATTATTTTTATTTCTTTATAAACCCCTATTTAATCTTATACAAAACACTGTTCGAGTTTATATTTTACATAAGCACACTGACTAAACCACTGAACATGCTGCTGCAAGGATCATCATCATCTTCCCAATATTTTATACCACCACCACAATGGAAACACTTGGTCCTGTCTGCATGGCCAGTATAAAAGAAACAGGCTTGCAAGGCTTTTGTCGCATAACGAGAGGCCAGTTCTCGAAACTGAGCAAGCGACTAGATTTAGAACTGAAAATGGATATTCAGCTCTTGAATACTGCATATTCTTCTCTTTTTCTTCTCCACTCAGTGTTGTAGTTTTGCTATTCAATGACGTGTTCTGTACACGTATGCCACACTCATCTCTTCTTTCTGCTCTTGTCTTCCTCTCAGCAGCACAAGACGACAACTCGTTGAATCTAATGAGTACACAGAAGTAATTTAAGTAAGCAGAATCACATTCACTAATGATCAGGTAATGACTGTCATTGTTAAAAAGTATTTTTAACTTTTCACTTTCTGCTATTGTCTTTGTAATATTGTATACGAGGGCATTTGTGTTATCGTAGATGCTATCTTTATTAGTTTTACATAACATTTAATCCTCGTTTCCAATGATCAGTAGTTGGAATCTTGATAGCTTCTTCATATCGTACATTTCAATTTTATGGGATGCGCCGCTTGGTCTCCGTCGTCAGAATGAGTAGAAATGTATGATATACCATCTCTAGCGGCTCGTGCTACGGTTGACGATAACAGCTTTTTTATTTTATTCAGCTTCAAAAATGATCAATCGTTTGGGATTTTCTTTTTCCACCATCGCATGTATTATTATTAATGACGATGTCATCACTCTTCTTGAGGGAGAGTGGCGAGTAGTAATACTGTTTATAGGTATTTTTATCGCAGCTGAATGATTTCTGCAACAACACAGTCATCATGTTAATATCACTCTGTTTACACTTAATCACACACACACACACACGTAAGAAAACAACAAAAAGAAAAGTAAGTTTGTCAATAGAATAAATACTTACGTCCATGACCATTGATGCGTTGAAGTAACACAAACGTAGTATAGGTAGATTCACTGCGGCCAAACGACCATACACTGACTCCATGACTGCAGCTGCCCGGTCTTATATAGCACCAGTAAGTTATATCTAATCTTAAGCATTTTCACAGTGAAACTGTTAGTAACTTTATGAGTCAACAAGCTTATCTCGCATTCTTTCGTGTGCGGACTTACAGTACAGCGATGACAAAAATGATGAAATCATCAAAAAATAATGTGATTAAATATTTACAATACACTGCAATTGATCAGTCCTATGTTAACCATCGAATAGATTGGTACTGTAATAATCTACTAATAGCAGTAATATCATGGGTACACTATATGTACAACAACATCTGAAAATGATTCATCCCAGTCTAGAAAATGTAATGTATTGTTTATGCTGCTAATATACTGCCCATGTATACCCACGTACCAACGTATATAATATGCAATTTGGATACAGATGATAAACCAGGCACACATTGGATAGCTTTATATATCGATACAAATGGCATCGGTCAATATTTTGATTCATATGGTAGATCACCTGCACGATAACATCTAGAGTTTTAAAAAGGAATTGTAAAAGATGGGACTGGAATGATGATAGGATTCAGAATGAGTGGACTTCAGTTTGTGGTGAATATTGCTTAATGTATTTGCTATATAAGTTTCAGGGATGTTCAGTGCACAGTTTTACGAGCATATTTGCAGGAAACACACTGTACAACGATATTTTAGTGGATGAGATGTTTCCTTCTATTTTATAGATAATATGTAATAAAATTTTGGAAATAAAAATTGTAACAAAGTTAAGAAATGTGTTTTATTGTTGATTCAGAATAGTGTGGTAGTAATGAACAAAGAAGTATAATACAATAGCACTGCTTAGCAGGGCGTACGAGTAATAGATAAGAGCGGTAATGACGGTGTTCAAGGAACAATAGATAAGAGGAAAAGGTGAACCATAGAACGCTAATGAGGGTGCAGGCTCACCGGATATCAATTAGATATTAGTTAATTGATCTGCACATCTGGAACCGCGCATCCTACGCAAAAAGTATTCGTGATCAGAGCGTGCCAAAACCTTTTTTTTTTTAGGAACCGTTGACCCTCCGTCAGCTGATGAGGCATTTCTGACTCAGTGAGCCAGAACTGGTACAAACTAACTACTACAAACTAAGTACCAGGCAATCCAGATGTTTAAGAAAAGTTGTTGTATTTTAGGTACGTAACGTCTGGCCTCGATGTCTTAATAAAGTTAATGTAGAAGCCTCACGCCCGGACCGCTTCATTAACTGCGTGCGCCAGTACATGCTCCGTTATTCACCCTCCGTGTGCTTAAAACGTACAAGGAACTACTATAAAAGCTACGCCTCCACTATTCTTTTAATCTTACATTAATATTAAAGAATAATGAAAAGCATATGTGAATGTGAAAATTACATAACAGTAAAGAGACATTGATTGTAATTATATGGGAAATAAAACATGCGTGAGTGTCGTGGAACACTCGGTTGGAACGAAGTACCTTTCGTAGTATATTATTATTGATAAACGTATTATATTTTTTAATTAACAAATACAAATAAATGAATTTCTAGCGTATATTAAAATAAAATAATATTTATTTCATGGCAAGATAAGAAAAAGTGCGAGTGAGATAGATATTATTTCATCTCGCTTCCTTATAGCTGCCAAGGCCATCTACACTACGTCAGAAGGGTTCGTGACCGAAAAATCTTACACTTTTTCTCGCCTGGCCCCTATCCGCTAAATTCGTACCGTCCGATAAGGAACTTCGTTCCAATAAATAAATTTTTCACTATGCAATAAACTGGGGTGAGATTCCCAGTGGCATCAATGAAATTGTTAACTTAATTTTCACTATCACACACTGTGTGACTTGAAATTCCTTCCAAATGGTAGTGCACCGCCCTGCGCACCAGACTATCATCTGATGGTTGTCAGTTCACTACTGTGCGTTTTACGAGGAACTCTCTGCCACTCACGACCACATTGTGAAGTTAATCATTCTTCCGGACCAATACAAATTATGGACTTACCATAAGATGAGCCGTATGCACGTTTGCCTCCTCTTCTTTAAAAAAATGTGAAATCCAGCAACACGTAATTGAGCAACACGACAGACAAATTACTCTATGACTCTTTCAGAAATGATAGAATGCATATTGCCAGTAGTGGGTCGTATAAATGCTATAATTTTATACATATAATAGAAAATCATTTTGTGCCTATGCATGTATTTTAAAAGCTTTAATAAAATAATGTGTAAAATTTGAATCAATTTACATATATTTATAATAGATATATCAATTTTCAAAAATACAATAAATTTCGAATTGTCTTTGAGTGTATTATTACCCGAAACATTTTTATTATTTTAGATTTTGTAATTTATAGGTAAATACAAAATGATAGATACAGAATTTTCATTTTCCCACACATGAATATTGTATTCTTATCGTAGGCGGCAAAAGATAAACCGACCAAATATATTTGAATGATACATTTTTCTCGCTGAATAGTGGAAATTTCACTTACCTTATTGCAGCATCCTTTTGTATATTTTTCCTTTTATAACGTACTTAATAAAACAAAAACGTGAACTTTTTACTGAAGTTAAATACAGTGACCTTATAAGTATTTAGATTTATGACGAGGTGTCAAGAAAGACTGCATAATTGTGTATGATAATTGATAGCGAAATTTTGTATGATGATTACAGCGTTGCTATGTGGTGGCGACGTAAAAGAACATATTAAGTTATTTAGTCCCATTGGTATAATAAGAGTCGAATATGACAAATGCTAGGAAAATCTTATGGTTTCCAATATATGGCGACGGCACAACGAGATAGTTATATCTCGTTTACGCAGAACGTAAAATACCCGACGACTCAACGAGATGGTTATATCTCGTTTACGCGAGACGTAAAATACCAGACGACTCAACGAGATGGTTATATCTCGTTTACGCAGAACGTAAAATACCCGACTACTCAACAAGATGGTTACATCTCGTTTACGAGACGTAAAATACCCGACGACTCAACGAGATGGTTATATCTCGTTTACGCGAGACGTAAAATACCAGACGACTCAACGAGATGGTTACATCTCCTTTACGAGACACGTAAAATATCCAACGATTCAACGAGATGGTAATATCTCGTTTACGCGAGCGTAAAATACCCGACTACTCAACGAGATGGTTATATCTCGTTTACGCAGAACGTAAAATACCCGACTACTCAACGAGGTGGTTATGTCTCGTTTACGAGAGACGTTAAAGACCCGACGATTCAACGAGATGGTTACATCTCGTTTACGAGAGACGTAAAATACCCGACTACTCAACGAGGTGGTTATGTCTCGTTTACGAGAGACGCAAAATACTCGATGACTCAACGAGGTGGTTATATCTCGTTTACGCCAGACATCAAATACCCAAACCGGCGACGGGCGGCAGTGCCGAAGGTGCGAGACGTTTGGTACTATGGTACCGGTATTCGCCTGCCAAGCTTGATGCTTATGGCAAAACCAGCCATGTTGAAACTTCATGGGCCTGGGTGTCAGACGTCATGACGTCAGATGTCATGGAATGGTGGATTGGTGAAGAAGAAAAAGAACATTGACCAATTATTTAATTTGAAAATTTATTTAACATATGATCAGATTGTTCTAAGATGATTTTATATAGCATGTGTTTTCTTAATAATATAACGGTAGAATGACGATGAGTTAAACGTGAGCTGTATCACACCTTTTACCGTAAAATAAGAAAGTTACTTTTGTGAGTAATATTTTATAGTATTGATACTGAGATTAATGAAATACAAATAATAATAATTAACATTAACTTATCTTATTATTGTGGCTCGGGAGTTTTATACCGTAGTTACAATCTCGTAATATTTTAGTGAATATGCCCATCATAAAGGTATATATGTCACAAATTGTTTTTGATAATTTCTATAAAGTATTAAAATGTTAAAATCTGGTTTGTTCATAATGAACATGGACAAAATAAAGATTTTCACGAAATTTCCTAATATTTGTGAATGAATATACGCTATATTGTGTTCGCTGGATCTCATGTAAGACAATGAGGCAGACTGACTGAGACAACATTTGGTTTAGGAAAAAATAACTTCTTATCAATAAGTTGGGGAATAATAGGTACGCAAATCTTTTCGAAAATGTAAAAATACAAGTTATACATACAACTTTTAATACGACAATGCTTAAATCGAAAACTGCTTTTTGTGCAATATACTGCAATAATAAAAAATTTCTGCAATGTACACTAGCTGGCCCAGCAAAGCGCTCTGCCCTTTCGCCCTTTCTGGTAGAAGGCGCGATAAGTTTCATTCGAATTCAATCCGGACTTTTACAGTGTAAATATTAAACTCGACCACAGCATCTATCAATAAGCAATAAATACAGCATCAATAACTGTCGGATTCAGATTTTTGACACTAAAACATCACATATTGTGAATGACATTCATTTTAGTTTTTTTGTATTAATATTTTCATAGCCTGATATTATATGATTGCGACCTTTCTTTTTAAATATTGTACAATTATTAATATTTTATTGTTTCAATTGGCTTTATTACTGGTTTGACTTCTTGACACGGGCTACTAAAAGCTTGAGATTTTATATTACTATTATTTTATAATTATTTAATTTATACTTATTATTTTTAATTATTAATTTATAAATTATAACTACTAATTTTGTTGTTATATAAATATAAAAAAATCAGTAGTTTTCGAGAAATAATTCACTGATATTCCTGTTTTGACTACAAATTCAGCATACTCTACCTCTACTTTAACCGAATCATTACTGTTAACTATATAAAAATAATATCAAAATAGTAGGTAATGTTGAAAACTGTTTTATTTTAATTATTATAAGCTAGTACTTGCCTAAAATCTAATGTAAGTAGTGATGTAGAACCAGATCGTAAAAACTTTGGCTTAGCAAAACAAATAATCACCATCAATAAATCTTGAGCTACTCCCATCCAACGACTTACTGTAAATCTTATAAATTAATCTTTCCATCTAATGGAGGGCCACCCTATACTCTACTTACCGATACTAAGTTGCCACTCGAAAACTTTTCTTCTCCATCGGATGTCGGTTCATAATATAACATAACGACACCAGTTTACTTTTTTTAACACGTTGCAATCAGATGCAATGACTGACGCTGGCAAAATATTTCGCTCCTTTGCTACATGCATTATGTGTGAAGTTCTTACGAATAAAACATTTAGAATGCTCGATAATAAAAGGGTGAAGAATTTTTTTTTTAATATAATTCCTGCCCTGAAGTATGCAATATCAACAAGCTGGCTATCTGGCTTTCGACATATGAGACGTTTTTAAGAATCAATCGTTATTGTCAACAACACGATTGATTCTTAAAACCCAGCTCACCAATGAGTTATTTTATGAGTTATTATATTAGTTATTTACGCTTTTATTATGATTAGAAGGTGCCTGGCGTAAAGTACGCCGCGCCTTTGCAAGGACAATTAACTTTCTTGCGGCTGCTTTGGCATTGAACTAAAGTACCCACTCAAAATTCAAACTTCAGAAAATCTTTACTCCTAACTTTTGATGTCGGACGGTGTATTCCGAAAACCCTGGACAGTAGGTGCTATATATGAGCAACTTTTACAGTTACTTAATTTCATAGCATTATTTTATTTATACTTACAAGACTGACATCGGAAACTATAGTCGAATTACATCTAATCCTATATGACATCTATTGACAGCGATATTGTATCATCATCAGCCTTTTATATCGTCGGCTGAACTGGAACGTTTCAAGACTGCACCTGCGGAATTACATTGCCTAGAATAGCTATGAGCAGCCACTAAAGTAGGCAGTCGGTTCAATTCTAACCAGTATTTATAAAAGGTCAATGTTCTATGTACGATATAAATCTAAGAACCATAAAAGTATGTCACAGAAAAATCAATGGTGTTTATTGTTGGAGAACTGAAGGTTTGAAGTCGTATTGAGTCCTATCACTATTTTGAATCACGTCCGGAATTGAAACACATCTGTGTTGTATTTTGAGAGGACGAGAGATGTGTTTTTTAACCAATTTAAAAATGGAGCAGGGTATCAATTTGACTGTATGATCTTTTTAGTATGTATGCTCCCCGATATAATTTTCGCCAATAGTAAACCCTAAGGGTAAAAGAGTAAATACTTGATTGAAGTTATTAATGTAACTATAAAGGCGACATTTTAGTAGTTACCTTGAGCTTGCGATATTTCTAAGCCCGTTCAAAAGGGTAAAAATAATTTTAGGATAAAAGTAAAGAATAAAATAATTTCCACTTGCTTCTCAATTCTCAAGTTCTTAAAGTCTCGTTATACGTGGTAGAGCCATGCTGCAGATATATTCGTAGTATAGTTGTAGCACGAATGGGTCGGCTCGAAAAGAAAGGACCACGCTCTCACAGAATACCAGCGTAAAATAGCAGCTTAACGCTACTGTGTTTCGTATAGTGAGTGTAGAGAGTGTAGAGAACCAGTGACCCTGTTTACCGGAAATGAGACATTCAATCTTAGTTCTCACAGGTGAAAACGCATGCATTTTGATTCATAGTCGAGGATAGATGTAGATGGGCCACAGCAACTACACCATCAGGTTTACTGTGTGCTCGTTTGTCACCCTTATCCTATAAAAAGGCTCCTTGAATTCTTTAATTCTTCGGTACACTATGTCTAAGCACCAACTTCAAAAGTTATTAGGTGGAAACTATTTTATTCTTTTTAGTTTTTTGTGTAGGTGGTTTTATCTTTTATAATAAAATTATTTTGTAATTTACAACTTACTATGAGCTAACTATACATTCGTTATTCTAAATTTTAAGTTTTAAATTTTAATTATTTCTCCCACAATAAATTATAATGTTTAAAGTATAATTTTTAGCTTCTCAATCCGACTGTATGTTTTGTATGCTTGTTGCGCGATATCGTTGTGGAATAGGGTGAAGCTTTTAATGTAACTACTTAGACAACATTCTAATTGTTACCTTGACCTTGTGATTCTTAAGAGCTAATGTAATGATAAGCTAATTTCAAAAGTTTTCTTGCATTATTTTTATATATAAATTTGAGGCGTGAGAATTGCATATACTTACCGACTACATTGAAACTATAAATTTAGAAATTGGAGCGTAAGTTCTGAAAGAATATTAAGAAACTTTTCATCTTATCATATCCCAAATACCTAAAACCAAAAAACAGAGGCCGTTATAAGGATATATCATAAGGACTGACACACACGTATGTACACAGGTCGCTGTAATGCTCGTGACGTATTGCGCTTGCGTACGTCACGAGCATATCGAGGTCATCGGTGACGCGAACCCATGTTTTTCCCTATCAAAATCGCTCAACGCGGCTTAAGAAGTTTTGACTTCAAAATATATATTTAATGTGCATATAAATATGTATAGTCATTTTTAAAGAATATTATAATATTTTTCTGACTTTGTCAAAACTATAGTTTTGGCGACAAAACGAAATTATGTATAAAGATTTCTTGCATGACAGTGAAACCGTAATTTTTTTATATTTTTGTAATTGAATAGTTGGCTTTAGCTGCGAAAACGTAAATAAATTATAATACATATTTTTTACATTTTCCTGCAACCAAACTTTTGCAGCAGCGTCAAAAGCGCGACGGCTGGTACCGCTAACGTCAATTCGCCTGGCAAGCGTGACGATTAAGGAAAATTCGCTACAACGGGAAAGGTCCATATTCAGTAGTAGACTTTACGGGCTGATGATGATGATGATGAAGCAACTTTTAAAATAAAATGAAAATTGTAGAATTCTACGCTATAAGTTTAAGAATGTTCACTGAAAATATTTTACATTTCATTTACATCGTTCTGCACAAATTTCATTCATTACGTTTCAACCATTATATTTCTTCACGCATTTTGCTTTCTCTATCCTATTGTTTGAAGAATTGGTAAAGGAACATGACTAAACATATTAAATTTTCCAACATGATAGATATTTTAATTATTTTTAAACAATTTTGATTGTCTATGTCAAAAATTGAACTACAGTTTGTCGTTTTTTTATATAGTATCATTAAATAAATAATACTATATAATTTTTTAATATGTTATATTGTTTCTATCTGGTCACAATTTATTAATGGATAATTTTTCCTTGCTTTATTTTTCTGAAAAGATTACAAAGTTCTGAAAACAAATTAGCGATGTCTAAAAATAAAATGGGTCCAAAACCGACTTGGTTTTTGGATTTTGATTGCCGCTGTGTAGATTATCTCTAGTAATCTTTATAATTTAAAAATGCTGTAGTATTTAATTATTATTTTAAAGAAAAGTATTTAGTAAGAGCTAGTTTTCAGATTTTTAATTACATTACTTCATTATAGCAGGGTCGAGTTAGCTCTGGGGCTTGTCGTAACTTTAAAAGTATGCGGTAATCTGAAACCGAACCCTGTTCTCATGTTTAACTACAATTTTAAGTGTTGATCTCCCAGATGCCCAGCGAAGAAGGAAAATATCGCGACGAAACTTGCACATGTAACATAGAAAATATTTCTAGATCACCTGAAATTCGCCAACACGCTGCTCGTCAGTGTCGCAGAGTTATGGAATTGTTCCATGTTTATAAATTACAACTTTCATTATAAATTCCCTTTACACTTATTCATAATGTAAGTGATTTCCGTGTCATTTAACATTGTTACATTGAAGTTTTACATTGAAACTATTTATGTACTATATCTGTGTGTGACTACACTTGTTGTGAAGGTAAAAGTTCTTCTTATGCACATTGCTTAACATAATTTATGGCTTTCAGGCGTCCTTTTCTTAGGTATACCTATTCAAGATGAAATGTTATGAAAGTAACTAAAACTCCGAATACATTGTTAACGTTATAGTTATAAAAAGCTGGGGTGATTATGATGATTATGAAATATATCTTTAACACTTAAACTGCCGTCAGTCATCCTTTAAATGCAGTACTCCGTGCAAAGTGACTGACAGGGCAACATAAGGGTTAAGCAACTTTCAAAATTTGTTATTATTTCAATACTGTTGCTTTAAGAATTTTTGAATTAAACAGTTGGAATATAATATTATACAGACGAGTTTTATCACCAATAAACGGAGCCCCTTCACCTAGTTTCCCATTTTCCACCACCTTGGAAATAACTGACCGTCTTTAAGAACGTAGAGCCAAAACTTCGTCTGATTTATACTTCGGACGCTTTATTGAGTCTAAAGCAAAATTAGCAATTGTTCTCGCCAAAGCGCGTCAGTAATTCATAAGGAATTAGTTCCTAAATCTTTATCTAGCTTAACGTCAGTTTTTAAATACTTACCAAATCGATTTGTATTTGGGGTGCTGGTATTTACCTTGGAATACATGGACAGATATGTAATTAGACTTATAGGTGACTCTTCATAGAATTACACATTTTGAAGCTAATATTGTTAATAATTGTTACCGCCAGTTTCATAAAAAAGTCCATGGCTGAACATAGATCTCTCCATAGAATGTCTTGTAATAGGGATATTTGCCATAGTTGCCACGCTTGGCAGGTTATTACGAAGACGCTGCTGCCCATCTCCTGGTTTGTTCCTCTCTGTTGCTTGTCACAGGACTTTGCTTGCTATATTATAATGCCTATTCACTCTTAACTTGATACCAAGAGTGAATAGGGTTTTTAACGTTACCAAGATTCCTGTTTTCCCACATGTGGGACCTTAGTAGGCATTATTTAAGAAAAATGTATTATGTTAATTATTTAACTTGATACCGACTGATTTAATATCCTCCGCTTACTAACGTTTTCCATGTGACCCTTTTTACTGGAAACCAGGCATTCCATCTTAGTCCTCAGGGGTGACAACGCACCTGCATTTTGATTCTTAACCAAGGATTAATGTAGATGTCTATGAACCACAGCATCCACTTACCATCAGGTGGACTGTGTGCTCGCATGTGTTACCCTTTAAAAAAAATTCAAGTTATTTTCTGGTTCCTTCAACTTTAACATTTAATTAAATTACTATATGGCGTGTTAGAAATCATGACATTTACCGTGAACCAAAAACAAATCACAACACGCAGAAATCGTTAGATACCTAATATCTAATGATTTCTTCGTCGTGTTTTTTGAATTTGGATTACCAAAAAAAAAAAAAGACTTTGTAGTAATATAATAGTGACTACAAGAGTGGTGATTACGTATTGACAATGTTAATGTTATCTACTTTACGCCATGACTGCTTTGTTAACAGACCATATTACACGCCACAATGTACGCCACAATAAGCGTTCATTGTCCATTATATGTACATTGTACATTTCATCCATTCATTGTACACTCATTATCTTTTTTTATAATATTAAAGAGGTGATGGTCATGTTATTCATTAAACATTCACTAATTTAGCTACAAAAGCTATTAATAGAATAGGCGAAATATAAAGGGAATGATAGAAAGGTCCCATAGTCTCCGACAGACGATGGTATAATCATATTATAATATACCAATATAATTTTTATTTTCATGCTCGGCCGTCAGTCCCCGGGCTAACTTACTACTTAATCTATATTTATTTTGCCTAATATGTATCTAACAAGACAGGTTAGTAGCACTCTGTTAGTAATGCAGGTAATTAGCGTTCGCCTTAAAATTTCATAGTATGTGGGCGAATCGATGAAACTTTTATTTGAAACTAGCTGTTACCCGCGGCTTCGCCCGCATGGCCACTGGGAAATGAACTATCCATTGCTTTTTGAATTGAAAGAAAACTGAGTTTTATAGATTTGTCAGAGATGCAGCCATTAAAAGGAAACTGAGCAAAATTGATTCGTCAGCCTATTTAAATGTTTTGAAACGCAGCGTATAGGAAAGCATGAAAATAGCCTGTTTATTTCAAATGGAAATGGGATATTTTTTTAATTAAATAAAACTGAGCATAATTATCCGTCAGGGGTGCAGACTTTTGAAAAGAAACTGAGCTAAATTGATTCGTCATAGATGCAGTTTTCTGAATTGAAAGGAAACTGAGCCAAATAAAAGATCCGTCAGAGATGCAGCCTTTGAGTTGAAAGGAAGCTGAGCTTAATAGGTCCGTCAGAGGTGCAGCATTTGGAATTGAAAAGAAACTGAGCTAAATAGGAAATTTTGAATTGAAAAGGAAGATCTGTGGGAATTCTGATTAATTAATTGTGGGAATTTTGGAAAAAACTAACTGAACACTATTTTAAGACGCTACTGTACACAATGTTATATGTTTTTCCATTCGGGGAAAGTGGAGATTCTGGGCATTTGACACACGCGAACTTGCTACATACAGCTGACCATGAGAGAAGCACGGTTTTTCTAAGTTGACCCCGCTACCTGTAACGTTTGCCCTTGCGCTTTATTAATTGTCATTGCAAAACTGAGCTTAATAGGAACTGCAACCTTTGAATTGAAAAGGAAGATCTGTGGGAATTATAGGATCCGTGGTATAATAACATTTTCACCTTTTCCTACGCCTGTCAAAATTGTAGCACCGATTATGTTCCGTCCAAGATGTGTCACACGCAGCCTTGTCCCGTTACTTAACCGAGGAGCATCTAAATTTTGCATTAGCATGACTGGGACGCCTAATTTTAATTGAAGCTTGTGAGGGCACACCTGACAACTCTAGAGAATTTAGAAACTCTACGAGATATGAAGTGCTCTGTTCTGTGTCCATAACTGTGTCTACTGACAAACACTCTGTTATTTCTCCTGCTACTTCGCTTAATATATCTGAATTTATTTTGTTAACGCTCTCATTTTTAGTGCAAGAATCGCCTTTCACATAACCATTTGTCTTCATGCATGTTGTTTGTTAAATCTGAATAAACGCTCGCAATTAATTCGGAATGACTCTGTACTAAATTACAAAAATCTCTCGTCAATTTAACGCAGCCCTCAGCATCCGTTTCCAACCGCCCATCGCCAATTTTTAATAGTGTGTCAGCATAGTTTCCAGCATTGATATCATTATACAAATGCACTCTCATATTCGTAGTTAAACTGAATTTTGTCACATTGTTCCATAAAATAGACGACTTGAGGCATGCTTTAATTTCATCTGCAGGTGTGCGCTTTTGAATGACAGGTAAAGTTTGGCGAAAGCCACCAGCCAGTAAAACCACCATTCCTCCCATTACATCGGTATTGCTGCGCAAATCCTGGAGCGTTCGATTTAGTGATTCTACAGCTTTTTTATGCGACATTGTACTTGCGTCCCACACTAAAAGTTTGCATTGTCGTAGCATTATACCTCGTGCACTATTTTTGCAAAAGTTGCAAATCGGCGATTCTTCCTGGGCTAGATTTAGAGGAGTTTAAAACAGAATGTGCAGTGGCCCCGCTTAGCAGCGTGGCGGCTATACCGAGGAAGCTACGGCCACAGCAATGTTTTATCTTTCCGTACTTGCGCTACTAATAAATTTAACAAAAATGTCTTCCCAGTTCCTCCAGGGGCATCTAAAAGAAAAGTGCACCCTTTCCAGATTCAATTTGTCCTAGTACTTTGTCAAAACTCGTTTTGGTCGAGAAGCAAGCGGGATACAAATTCGGCTACTTGCTGCTGCAAAGCTGGTATATCGTAGTTTGTTTCACGTATAATTTCATCACTTAGTTCATTTTCGGTTGTTCGCTGAGGGCTTATCATTCCAAAGTCGCTTAATGTTTTGCCTACCATTGCCATTACTTTATCTTCAATTTTCCAAGTGCTTCATTATAAATGTGTTCATTGTATGTCATGTTCACGTGTGTCTGCTGTAACCTCGCAAAATATCTTCCGCCATGTACTCTTTATATTTGTCCTACAATTTATGTGCATTAGATAGCCCGCAAGATGATATGAGAGTTGCATAAAGATCCCTAATTTTGGCTGGTGACTGGCACTGCACAGCTTCTTCCATGGTTTCATCCCAGTGATTATCGTTTTCTAAAGATGCATAGCTTCACATGCTTCTCTATAAGTTGCGCATTCCTGACCGTTGACAGTTTTAAGGTCTTTATATCCTGTAGGACCCCGAACATGGTGCAGCAGCAATCGTAAACAGAAACATTCAAAATTTGTTACATGGACGGTATACACGACCAAGGGCATCTGATGACTTTACACCGGCCAATTTGCAACAGGCGCGCCCTGAATACGGCGTTTCCACTCTTCCTAGATGTGTTCCAAGTATAATAGCGGGGACTTCAGAATATAACAACGTTTTTGCAAAGGGTCGGTTTGACAAAGTTGAAAGAAGGCTGTTAGTGTAGTTTTGGCGGTGATGCAATTTTTCTTGGAAATTTCTTTCGGTGAAATATACACGCTCTCCATTTTCTAAGTGCACAGCAAGGTGAGTAACTGTTGGGTGCCTTTCGTCTAAAGGGAAGCTAAGGAGACGCCACGCTGCCTCGTTACTGCTGACATAACGCCCTGCTTGAAAGGTCTGTACTTCATTGACGGATTTGCCTCACCTTCACTCCTGAGATTAAATATTGCTTGGTCGCTTCCTTTATTTATGTACTTACAGATATACTTGATTGCGCGGACAGAGCTACATGCTTCTACATTAATGTGGGCATTAAACATTTTACATAGAATGGGCGAATACGGGACAACCCAGCTGTTATCTAAGGTTTCGAACGCTCCAGAGCGAGATTTGATTGTAACTTTCCTGCCACCATCTTCGGGAGTTCTGCGTCTGTATAAAGGGTAGCCATTGTCATTGTGCACTGTTTATTTTAATAGCTATTTAGGAATTCCTTTGTACATTTTCCTTCTTTCATACATGGCGATATTGAATTTCGTGCTCCACATGGACCGTGAATCATATTTCGGACGATGGTATCATACAATTCTTTATCTTGCTCAGGATCCGGAATCTCGGCGCTTATTATGTCGTCTATTTGGCTGGCCGCAACTTCTCTTTAAGCCATATTAGAATGTGGGCATGCGGTAATCCTCTTTTGCCATTCAATTGAATACATGAAGCACTGCACCTCTCCGAAAATTTTCCTTTGTTAATTACATACATTAATTTTGTACTTTTAATCTAAATACTCTAGCAACTAAATCGTGTCTGTCAGTACTTTTGGCCCGAATTAGCTCCTCGGTTATTTCTTTCCATGTGGGATTGCAAGTTAAAGTAACAAAAGATCAGGTCTTCCGTAAGTTCGTACATAGGCGAATGCGTCTTGTGTGTACTCATGTAGGTAGCAGGACTGTTAACGAATGATGAGGGCAGAATTACCATTTTACCTAAATCTCTGGGGTTTACATTGGCGTCGTTAGAAACTGCTTCTTGTAAATGTATATAATTCTCAACGCGCAGCTTTTTGATTTAAAGATATATAACGGAGACGTTCACTTTCTACCTTCACATACATGTCTACCAAAATTGATGAAATAATTGTCTACACCGGGCTAAGAGGTTAAAATCATTTTCTCGCAACATCATATGATACGCATAAAAATCCATACATGATACTTTTTGTTCGGAGTAGGCTCCTTTGTGACCGGGTTAATGAGTGAATTTGAAAATGATAACCCTCTTGTCCTTTGCAATAAATCAATGGGTATTGCAGAGCGTCAAGACTTGTGTGTATCGGCTACCCGTTGCAACGTATCATCACGTGCTCGCAAGACAATGTCTCGTGAAGAAAATTGATCACCATTAATTACGGCTGCTATTTCGTTTATCAAGGTGCATAGTAGCGCCTTCATGCTCTCCTCGAGGGTCCGATCTGTGTGAATGACGACTTTATAATCCTCTTCAGGTAGGTTTTCTAAAGCAGTTTTAAATGTTTTGACTAAAATGTTACGTTCATGCAAGAATCTTTGAATTTTGAACACTGTGTCTCTCAACTCCCTGGATAAATTGGCAGCGACGGTCTACCTCAATTTCTTCGTCACCCATAAAATATACTTGTAAAAATTTATGCTGTTCGTTTTCAGCTGGAAAAGTGAACCTATTCTATGATAAATTTGCCTTGCACCGTAAATGTAGGCGAAAATCCCGGCATTATTTTTCCGGTCAACTCCGAAGGACGTCATTTGAAAGCATGAGTTATATTTCCGGATCCTGTTTATAAAGCGCCGTGACTCATTAGCATCATATAAAAGAGAGTTTTCAAAGGTTCTTCTGGTTTTTTCGACTTTGAATTTTGTCGACGTTCAGCTTGGAGCTGTGCATTTGCATCTCTTTGTGCCTGTGTCTGTTCTGTGTTTCAGATGCCCTTATAGTAGATTGACGTTCAGCTTGTTCAATGAGTCTGTGTTGAGTTTCATCAGGTGTTTCCGCGGCTCTTAAGGCGGCCTGACGTTCCGCTTGTTCGAATAGCCTTTGCTGACTTTGAGCAGGTGTTTCAGTAGCCTTAAAGTAGATTGACGCTCTGCCTGTTCAAGACGCCTTGCTGACTTTGATCAGGTGTTTCAGTAGCTCTTAAAGTAGCTTGACGCTCTGCCTGTTCAAGACGCCTTGCTGACTTTGAGCAGGTGTTTTAGTAGCTCTTAATGTAGCTTGACGCTCTGCCTGTTCAAGACGCCTTCGCTGACTTTGAGAAGGTGTTTCAGAAGCTCTTAAAGTAGCTTGACGCTCTGCCTGTTCAAGACGCCTTTCCTGACTTTGAGAAGGTGTTTCGAAGCTCTAAAAGCAGCCTGACGCTCTGTCTGTTCAAGACGCCTTTGTTAACGTTGAGAAGGAGTCTCAGATGCTCTAAAAGCAGCCTGACGCTCTGCTTGTTCTTGCCTTCTCAGTTCAGCATCTTCTAAAGATTCTAGCGATCGAGCTAATCTTTTCGCTTGTCTTGAGAAGATACTCTTGAAGGGCTGGACTTATTTATGAGGCATTATGAAGTAAGAAAAACCTATTTATAAAAAAAACGTTAAAATACCTATAAGGAATTAAATTTCCTTTAAAATATTTTTTAAAGTAACTAAAATATCTAAAAGGAATAAATATTCCTTTTAAATATTTTAAAATTAAAACAACAAAACCAATTCAAAACACAACACGAATCCGAAAACGATAGCCAAAAAATCGAATCAACTTAAACCAAATCACAAAACAAATCGCAGAAAACCGAAATCGAAAGCAGTAGTCAATATAAATATAACCAACGAAAGAAGTAAGTGTATAGGTACCGTACCGTATACACTATCTATACTATTATTTATATTCCTTTGAAATATTGTTAAACAACCTAAAACAACGAAAACCAATTCACGATTCTAAATAAACAAAATCCAAAATCAAAGCCAGAGTCTAAATATGTATAAAGGAATACCAACCAAATCAACAAAACCGATCCAAGAAAATACGCAAATCCGAAAATGAAAGCCATTATAAAACCATTCAACCTTAACCAAATCACAAAGCAAATAACAAACAACCGAAATCGAAAGCAGGTAGTCGAATAAGCTACGAAATAGAAATAATTTAAGCGTATAGGTACCGTATGCACTATAAGTTGACGCGCGGCTCAACGGCGGGAGTTAAGTACATGTCAGAAACATTTCGTTACCGCGTTTTAAAAATCAGCCACCGAACTATCCCCATACAAAAATCATGCCATGCCGACGCTGTGATGCGACGAAAGAAGGACAAAGAAACAAACAAACACACTTTCGCATTTATAATATTAAGTATGGATAGTATGGATTTTGAGCGGATACTTTCCACCCACTCGATAATAAAGGAAAACACCCCACATAGATATACCAACTACTCAGTAGTGACTACTGTGATCGTCAATCGTATGCCAGTAGTTATGTTATGTAGTAGATTATGGCAAATCCTCCATACTATTGTAGACTACATACTACTATCAAGGAGTTCATTTATTGATCTCGCGGTATTTTTTATCAGTTATTTTTATTTATTATAATTATTGTGTGATGTATTCAGGTAACTTTTGTTAAAAATACAGTAACTCAGACCTTCAATAGATTTTTTTCATACTAAAAATTGGTTTAATTTATTTATTTCTTATTTCAAAAGATTTTTGTTATTACATTATCCATAAAGAAATGTTTCCAACATGAATCAAACCCCGTTCCCGTAATGTATTAATAAATAATAGTCACTCTTGACAGGCGGTATTGCAATATATGCCCTTTTGCACATTATAAGAAAATTTCTTGTGTCTTATAAGAAATTCAGTCGCATTGGTTGTTTTATGAAACCCTACATATTACAAGATATTTTTTCTTATGTCGCATCAGACACGCGCATTCTAGTCATTTTGTCGGCTGCACGTTCGATGTCGCGCCTACACAAGACGTCTTGCTTAGACACGACGTCTACTAATCTATGTAAACAATTTTGCGCGTGCACATTCGGTGCGGCTGCGTGAGCAAAAACACGAGTAGTGTCCAAGCTTTCATTTAAATTAAACTTTTATTTAAATTTAACTATCAAACATGAGTACCAAAGTGAATATTGAACATTTGATAGCGCTTGTAGAAGAAAGATCGGTAATTTGGGACAAAACTTGTGAGGAGTATAAATCTAGAAATTTGAAGACTGTCGTCTGGGATGAAATATGTTCCATATTAGAAAATTTTAAAGATTTGCCAATGGTAGAAAAAAGGAAAAAGGTAACTGTATCATATTTTTAATACAATATTAAATTATTTGGTCATCATTACTCGATTCTTATACAAGAGTCTGATGAATGGACACCTACAACTACGGCGTTTTCTTCTGTGGTAAAAGTATGCAATCACTATTAAACGCTGTCGCCTGTCCATTTGGTACTCGTTTATCCTCCGTGAATTATGGTTACAGACCGACGATTAGACGTCTTGCATGAATGTGTACGATAAACTAGAAGAGAAATTTTTCTTGTCTAGTGTCCGTGTCTTATAATGTGCAAAAGGCCTTAAACTCGCCCTGCTTGTGTCACTAGTCTAAGTTTCTTACCAATGCCAATACCAAAAAACCTACTAAATTATGGGTCGATAACCTACTAAGGTATGGCTTTTAAAGACTAAGCCAACGTCAAAACTTTTTTATTCCATTGAGGTTTATTTAAAGATCTTACATTAAAATCTACATCGGTTCGCAAAACAAGACCTTCTGAGAGAAGAACCTGCCAGAAACTAGATATCGATATCGATAGAGGTATGTTTTAATCTATATTCCATTGTTATTTATAATAATATAATATGCCAAATGTCTTCATATATTTTTAAATGTCAATATTACAATATGTTATGAATTCTTAATTATTAAAATATTTCTCTATTATAACAAACTTACTAAAACAGATTATACAGCTTCATAACAATATAATTTGATTTACTTATACTGATCATAAAATGTTACCAATAACACTGCAAGACTTTTGTTTCTTGAAGCATAAACTTATATTAGTGTAATCCTCTTTGTAGACGTACAACGAGTAAGACTTAAAGCGCATAGCCTTTGACGTCAAAATAGTGTAGCTTACTGTCGTAACCCGTAACGTAAAATATTAATTAATTTAGATTAGATTAGATATGTCATATCTAAAAGTATTTATCTGCAATAAATTTCTATTCATTTTAATTATATTGATGGAAGATGGAATATCCTTTATAGTGTTGCTCTTAAGTTCTGAGTCTAACGTTAAGAACACAGAACAAAAATGCTTGTTAAGAGAACAATTTTCTGTTCTGAGAGAGATCAAGAAGTTATGTTTTTTTTCGAGGCCAAGTAAAATTTCACAACTGTCCGATTAGGTACGTCTATCGGCCAAGAGCTTAAGGATATTTTTAAAGAAAAATACGAACGGATATTCGCTTCAGGGCATAAGGACGGGATATGTCGGAATCACACGAACTTTTACTCTATAATAGAATTGTCTTTCATATTCGTCGCATATCAGCTGGCCTGGGAATCGTTTTCACACACAACTGCAGGGTAGGTAGCCCATCTTTGATATATCCTCCACCTATTACTCAGGCAAAGCGCGTTGAAACACAAGACGCATCTCCTACACGGCCTATACATCCATCTGTACACCGAAATGTCCAGAGTAGCTTTTTATGAAGGCCAAGGGCCCAGAGATAGAGATAGGGAGACGGTTGCACCTTTATTGGATTGATTTATTGGATCTTTATGAGATGAATATTTCCTCTGATTAAATGTCCAGGATAATATCAACATCGGCATGAAAATTTCACATGATTGACGTTGAATTTAATACTTATAATAACCGAATATTAAAAAAAATAAGATTAGCCTGACTTAAATACAATATAATATAGATAATAAAAGCCTAAGACTCTAAAACTGAGTGCCCCAGTGCTTATGAAAAACTGGAACCTGTTATAGCATCGCAAACGCTGTTCTAGAAAATTATAAGCTAACATTTAAGTGGGAAACGGGTGCTTTTCCACAAATCGTGTTAGAGCAAATTGAGTACCAAAACATAATCCTTAGACACAGGGAAAGAATAGAAACGTTTCATGTATAAATAAACAAGTAGTAGAAAAGGAAAATCTTTGTTACACAATCAATAATGAAATGCAAATGTACTGTAGATAAGAATGCAAAGCGTTAAAATGATTATTTTGATTTATTATATCAGAAATTCACTAACAGACGTACAATATTTTGTACGTCTGTTAGTGAGAGCGTAATTCTAAATGATTTCACATATTGGCATAATATTCGCACACCTATATTTTTATCGAGACGATGGCTTGTAGCTATACTAGGATCCGATAGATAGCGTAGTTGTCAAGTTATTAATAAATTCTATTTTTATGAACTAAAATGAAACTCATTTACAATATGTGTTTGTATTGGGTAAAATAAAATCTGACCCGATAGCTCGATAGGATCCCTCTAGATCTGCTGTGGTGGAGTTATTAATAAATTTGATATTTACACTGTAAAAATCCGGTAAGAATTCTGATTGAAAATCATCGCGCCACCTACCGGAAAAGACAGAACAATTTCTTCTGGGTCAGCTGGTCAATAATAAGAATAATAAGAGTATTGTTTGCAGGTACCTCAGGACCGTATTTTATGGCTAGATATATAAATATATATGTGGAAGAGGTGGTGATACAGCAGTGGACTTGTGACAGGCTGTAAGAATGATAGAGAATGCAATTTTTTTAAATATAAGGAATATCAGTATACACATGATCGACAATGCCACAAAAATGAATATAATTAGACTAAAATTTATTTTGAATTTATTTTAAAACTACTAAATGTGTGTTAGCATAATATTATTCCAAAAATGTATCTTTAATATCTACACAACACACTCTAAATGTTCTTGATGAATGACGTCTCATTTTTTTTCTTGCTTATCAATGGTAATGAAATTCAGTGAACTCAAAAACTGGCTAATGTTGAGGCAAACCTTTCTAGCTTTAAAAACCCGGCCGCCTCATTATGCAAATGTATGGGTATGTGTTGAGACTTTTAATGAAACTGGCCGATTATTTCGACGAATAATGCATGAGCTGCTGACCTTAAGAGGCCAAAAAAGTGAGTTATTATGTGGTTTAAATAAAAAGCAACACTTAGACTGACTTTGGTTAGGATAGTTAATCCAGGTAATAATAATGAGAAAAAAGATTTCATCGACAAAGAAATAAACTTAGATAGTAGGACTCCTTTGTCTGGATTGATACAATCTTCTTACTTATTTCTACCACCTATCAGCAGTGCACCCACTGTTGTGTTAAAAAGATATGAGATATTGAGAGAATGAGATATGAGACATATAAATTAGATTTTAGTTCTCGGAGGTCATAGCTCACATTCTTCGTTTGAAGTTGGTTGCAGGTGTCTTTGTTTGAAGGAGCCACTTTGCACCAGATGGACTGAGACTTCGTTTGTCATACATATTATAAAAATAATTGAAAAATCAATCACTCTGTTTAATCCCATGGGTGATAGGACTCGAATAAGGAGAACACATATATGATATGAAACTAACAAATCATGGAATAACTAGCACAAAAGCATGTTGATCGATTACTGGGCGGCGTCCAAGGTGCGAAAAGTCTGCAATATTGCCGATATTGCCTTTTTGCCAATTCCTTCGCCAATTGTGCTAAATGCTCCTGTACTGTAGAAGAATCCCAATTTTAACGAACTGCTTGAATACCCACTCCAGGTCTAGTCCGAAGTGACTACTGATTTTTTGCTCGGCTCAAGAAACAGTGCCGGGGCAAGAAATTTAAAGATGATAGCGAAGATATGAAAAATCTAGTCGAGTTTAATCCTCCGAAGATACGGGTTTGCGTGTTTACCGCAAAAAAGAACACGTTTGTCGTGTCTCCTTAATTTTAGGGCATTCCTCTTACTGCTTCAGTCAGCATCGAAATCCTCGGCGTAGACATATCGCGTGACGTTCAGTTCCGTCGTCACTTAAAAGAGATGGCTACACTACGCACTAAAAAGCTTGACGTGCTCTGTAGGGCGGAACAGTATTACATGACGGAAAATCGCTTGTGCGCGCAAGTTCGGCCTCACATAGAATACTTTTATATCTCTGGGCTGGGACGCTCCAGTTCCAGCTCCTTACATAAGCTGTTTATAATAATAAAAATGCTTAAATTTTCAATATTGATGTGTGTAATGTGTGACTCGTTATCATTACTTTAGGATTACCTCATCATAATTTACATTCCAATTTTAAGAAAACTTTCATATTTGTTTGAACGTATATTCGCATATTATATTTTTCTTAAAACAATCCTTTTTATATTACTTATTTTGATTTTACTTTGTTCCAGATAGGAAATATAATTTGATGTCAAAGAAGTAAAACAACAAAGGAACAAAAAGAAACAAAACAAAAGAGAATTATTTACCACTCTTTAATATTGTTTACCTGTTTAACAAAGAGTACAAAGACAGAACAAACATGAGGCGAAGAATTGGAGATGATAACGTTTGCCACAGCGGCCTAATGGTGCTAGTGCGCCGAATACTAGGTGACGCTTAGGTAAATATAGAAGATTACAACATTTTTTTATTATCTTTTATCTTTAAACACTATTTTACTAAGAATGTAAAGGTTTCTATCTTAATTTTATATACATAATTGACTAGTTGTTTTCTTCCGACTGAATATTAAACTCCATTCATAAGAATGACGGATAATTTCGACATACATCAGATTGAAGAAAAATTTTGACCCTGTGATTACAGATTGACTGCACGCGATTAGCAAACTCTTCGTATAACAAAACGATTATTACGCGTAATTACTGTATGTAGTGTTGATATATTTTATTTGAAAATAAGTCAAATATCTTAGTTTATACATGGTAAAGCCACGCTGCAGCTATATGGTCGTTTCTATTGGGTTGGCTAGATCGGAGTAGGACCACGCTCTAACAACATAATACTGCTATGTACTCGTATGTTTCTTAGAAAACCGAAGACCTTTCTCACTGGAAACGAGGCATTGCAAATTAGTACTCAGCCTTAGGTGACTACGCATCTGTATTCTGCATTTTGATTATTAATTGAGGATATATGTAGATGTCTGCGGGTCACAGTATCCACTTACCAGATGGACTGTGTGCTCATTTGTCAACTTTATTCTATAAAAAATATCAAGGTTATGTTTTTCTTTAACGTAATATTTGAGATAAAAATTAAATTAATATAATTTTTTCGAGTAGAGAGAGTAGAAAGAGATTTAACGAGTCACTCGTTTTATAATAAAGTATAAATAAAATAAGCTTTGTTAGTATAAAGTAAAGTCTACATTGCTCAGCAATTACACTTACATTACACTTGAACATAGTATAACGAGCGCTAACCATATGAGCCGTGGTAGCTCAGATGGTTAGCGCGCGCTGTAAGTTTCACAGTACGAGAGTATCCTGGGTTCGATCCCCGCCGGCACCAATGAAATTGTTAATTGCAATTTTAAGTGCTGATTTACCACGAGCTCGGCGGTGAAGGAAAACATCGTGAGGAAACCTGCATATCAGAGAAATAAGAAAAAAAAATATTTTCGAAGACATGTGAAGTTCGCCAACACGCATTGGGGCAGCGCGGCGGACATTTCCTTGCCCTAAAACCCTCTCAGAAATGAGAGGAGGCCTATGCCCAGCAGTGAGACGTATATAGGCTATAACTTTAACTTTTTTTAATATGCAAGGACGATGTACTCCAGTTGGCGAAGGAATCGAATCTGACAAAAAGAATCAAATATAATACAATAATAATATTATGTCATGTAATACTTCACCGCTTTCGACTGTCGAGCTAATTATTGAAACAGAGTTAGTCAAGAATGAGTCAGATAAGTTGTGCGGGCGAAGAATTGTAGAAATTAATAATTTATTTGATTGTATCGCAAATATAAAACACAAACATTTCGATTGCAATTTCACTCATTTAAAATTTTGCAAAGAATCAAGATTAGGAAACATAATCTAAAAGTTTCGGAGTGTGGACTGATTATTATTTAGGGGCAAGTCCCGATGGGCTTATTGGAGATGACTCTCTAATTGAAGTCAAGTGTTCTATTTCTACTTCTAATATGCCAAATTTGGAGGCAATAACTAAAAAATATCTATCTATAAATCTATAAATTTTGTTTGATACGAGAAGGACGGTGATGTGAAAAGAAACCATGGTGACTATTATCAGGTCCAAGGACAATTCCGTATCACTGGTAGGCAATTTTGTTTTTCGTAGTATAGATACCACATGGTTTGGCATATGAAAAATTATACGATGACCACTTTTGAACAGCAGAAATGCAGCCAAAACTTTACTCATTTTTTTTTTATTTTTTTTTACCACTAGAACTGATTGACCGTCGAGTTCCTAGAAAATGGCAGTTCGAGAAAGATTGTAATAAAGTAATATTATGTACTAATAAACAAAATAATAATTTCTTCAAGTTGATACTTTTTATTTATTTGCCTTCCTACTTTAGTGTACACTGAAATCTTTTTAATTCAGAGTCCTTATTGAATAAATACTTAAAATAAAGACTAAATAATAAGCGATAAACAATGTGAATGATCACAGATATTATTTTTTCATGAGATATATTATCTTTGTAGGTTATCGATATTACTTTCTCCTCCCTAGGCGATAATAATATCGATAACACCTCCAGCATCACAACAATATGCTCCTGCCCCTGACCCGTATCATCCGATAGAGAGAGTTGCAAGTCTTGGAGGCAATTGTCACATTTTCTTTTTGAAATATTGTTTCCGACGATAACGTTTTCACCCCTAAACCTTTCAAAATGAGACAATTTTGGTCTCATTGAATTCAGTACAACTTAATCTAGATCTGTACGTTTTACTTTTTAGTAATTCAGTTTAGTTTAATTAAAAAATAAAACGCTCAAGGAAGTTTTAAGTCAAAATATATATATTTAAATGCTAATAACTTATATCGTACGCATAATAATTTACTAATTTAATATACTATTAAATAATAAAATACAATTACCTTAAAAATATCCTCTCAAATTTTAATTTAACTTTACATATAAACGAGCCAACACGACAAAATAGCTGTATAGATCTCATAGCAAGTAATCACGAAGAGGCATATGGTACAGTACACCGGCTCTATCTATCTGATCACGACACCGCGCAAATGTTAGAATATCCAGGAAAGTGTGAAAAATTTCACAATATTGGTACGTTAAAAAGGGATTTTAGTGATGAAAATATAGAAAAATTTCTATATTACATGTCACAATTATCTTGGCATGAAGTCTACGCGGAATCAGTCGTAAATAAATCATTTAGTATTTTCATCAAGAACTTACATTGTATTATGAGTTATGTTTTCCTACTATAAATCTAAAATAACTTCAAACAGTCGATCTCCTGCATGGATCACTAAAGGCCTGAGAAAAGCCAGTGCCATTAAAAGACAATTAACATTTTCATATTATAAATTTAAGAAACAAGACACATTTGAAATATATAATATTTATGGAAAATATTAAAGAAATGCATAATATGGTAAAAAAAAAAATTAATAGAAAACATCTTAAGCGAGCAAAAATAAAGGAAAAGCCACTTGAATATAATAAAAGATAAAATAATAGTATGAACTCGATCAACAGCGTGAAATCAATACAAAACGACGGAAATATTATTCACAATCCTACAAAATAGCAACTTTTTAATGACTTTTCATTAATATTAGTAATGGAAATAATTTACATGCGCCAAACGAACAATATCAAAAATATCTTAATAAATCAATATTCTTGACACCTACTTCAGAGCTTGAAATGATAAATATAATTAAATCATTAAATAACACCAAAACTGTGGGTATCCATACTAATATTATCCATACTAATATTATAAATGCGAAAGTGTGTTTGTTTGTTTGTTTGTTTGTCCTTCTTTCACGTCGCAACAGAGCGTCGGCATGGCATGATTTTTGTATGGGGATAGTTCGGTGGCTGTAGAGTGACATAGGCTACTTTTTTCCGCGGAAAACATCTCATTCCTGTGGAAAATCGAATATGTTGCACAAGTTTGTCCTTCTTTCACGTCGCAACAGAACGTCGGCATGGCATGATTATTTGTATGGGGATAGTTCGGTGGCTGTAGAGTGACATAGGCTACTTTTTCAGCGGAAAACATACCATTCCTGTGGAAAATCGAATATGTTGCAAAATTAAATTCAGCTAGGTGGCTCCACCGTGATTCTACAAGACGGACGACGGTATGATGGACGAACACAGAAGGTCAGAATATCTGGATTATTATGTCTTTTACCAAAATTAAAATAAAAATGTATGGATCTGTATTTTTCGCGCAGGACCGGGAAGAGAGCGATAAAAACATAAAATTCACCAGCTGATTTTCTTCAAACGTTTTGGTGCATCGTAATTCACAGAATAGGCCATAACCTCGCAGACGATATTAAGTAATCCGTTGATGCTCTGCCTACCCGCAAGGGTTACAGGCGTGATTATAAGTATGGATCAGAAATACTATCACCACCTGTCACGCTTTCACCCTTAACTATTACTTAACAATGGTAGAAACAGTTCTTAGTAAGCCTTATTAATAAGCCTTAGTAATATTTATTGAACGGAAATGAATACAGTTCTTATATGTGGTTATGAATGAATCGGTATTACAATAAGAAAATTGTGCAAAATTATAAGAAAAATATTTTTGAGAGTTCTTATTAACTAACGTATACATAGTTTAAATTGATTCCGCTAGATGTCGTTACTAGGTTTTTAAAACGCGGTAACGAAATGTTTCCTGACTTAACTCCCGCCGTTGAGCCGCGCGTCACTTATAGTGCATACGGTACCTATACGCTTAAATTGTTTCTATTTCGTAGCTTATTCGACTACCTGCTTTCGATTTCGGTTGTTTGTTATTTGCTTTGTGATTTGGTTAAGGTTAAATGGATTTATATTGGCTTTCATTTTCGGGTTGTGTATTTTCTTGGATCGGTTTTGTTAATTTGGTTGGTATTCCTTTATACATATTTAGACTCTGGCTTTGATTTTGGATTTTGTTTATTTAGAATCGTGAATTGGTTTTCGTTGTTTTAGGTTGTTTAACAATATTTCAAAGGAATATAAATAATAGTATAGATAGTGTATACGGTACGGTACCTATACACTTACTTCTTTTCGTTGGTTATATTTATATTGATTACTGCTTTCGATTTCGGTTTTCTGCGATTTGTTTTGTGATTTGGTTTAAGTTGATTCGATTTTTTTGGCTATCGTTTTCGGATTCGTGTTGTGTTTTGAATTGGTTTTGTTGTTTTAATTTTAAAAATATTTAAAAGGAATATTTATTCCTTTTAGATATTTTGGATTTGCTTTTAAAAAATATTTTAAAGGAAATTTAATTCCTTTATAGGTATTTTAACGTTTTTTATAAATAGGTTTTTCTTACTTCATAATGCCTCGCAAATGTAAGTCCAGCCCTTCAAGAGTATCTACTAAAGACAAGCGAAAAGATTAGCTCGATCGCTAGAATCTTTAGAAGATGCTGAACTGAGAAGGCAAGAACAAGCAGAGCGTCAGGCTGCTTTTAGAGCATCTGAGACTCCTTCTCAACGTCAACAAAGGCGTCTTGAACAGACAGAGCGTCAGGCTGCTTTAAGAGCTTCCGAAACACCTTCTCAAAGTCAGGAAAGGCGTCTTGAACAGGCAGAGCGTCAAGCTACTTTAAGAGCTTCTGAAACACCTTCTCAAAGTCAGCGAAGGCGTCTTGAACAGGCAGAGCGTCAAGCTACTTTAAGAGCTGCTAAAACACCTGCTCAAAGTCAGCAAAGGCGTCTTGAACAGGCAGAGCGTCAAGTTACTTAAGAGCTACTGAAACACCTGATCAAAGTCAGCAAAGGCGTCTTGAACAGGCAGAGCGTCAATCTACTTTAAGAGCTACTGAAACACCTGCTCAAAGTCAGCAAAGGCTATTCGAACAAGCGGAACGTCAGGCCGCCTTAAGAGCCGCGGAAACACCTGATGAAACTCAACACAGACTCATTGAGCAAGCTGAACGTCAATCTACTATAAGGGCATCTGAAACACCAGAACAGACACAGGCGCGAAGAGATGCAAATGCACAGCTCCAAGCTGAACGTCGACAAAATTCAAAGTCGAAAACCAGAAGAACCTTTGAAAACTCTCTTTTATATGATGCTAATGAGTCACGGCGCTTTTTAAACAGGATCCGGAAATATAACTCATGCTTTCAAATGACGTCTTTCGGAGTTGACCGGGAATAATAATGCCGGGATTTTCACCTACATTTACGGTGCAAGGGCAAATTTATCATAGAATAGGTTCACTTTTTCCAGCTGAAAACGAACAGCATAAATTTTTACAAGTATAATTTATGGGTGACGAAAAAATTGAGGTAGACCGTCGCTGCCAATTTATCCAGGGAGTTGAGAGAGACACAGTGTTCAAAATTCAAAGATTCTTGCATGAACGTAACATTTTGGTCAGAACATTTAAAACTGCTTTAAAAAACCTACCTGAAGAGGATTATAAAGTCGTCATTCACGCAGATCGAACCCTCGAGGAGAGCATGAAAGGTACTACAATGCACCTTTGATAAACGAAATAGCAGCCGTAATTAGTGGTGATCAATTTTCTTTACGAGACATTGTCTTGCGAGCACGTGATGATACGTTGCAACGGTAGCCGATACACACAAGTCTTATGACGCTCTGCAATACCCATTGATTTATTGCAAAGGACAAGAGGGTTATCATTTTCAAATTTCACTCATTAACCCGGTCACAAAGGAGCCTACCTGAACAAAAAGTATCATGTATGGATTTTATGCGTATCATATGATGTTGCGAGAAAATGATTTTAACTCTTAGCCCGGTGTAGACAATTATTTCATCAATTTTGGTAGACATGTATGTGAAGGTAGAAAGTGAACGTCTCCGTTATATATCTTTAAATCAAAAAGCTGCGTTGAGAATTATATACATTTACAAGAAGCAGTTTCTAACGACGCCAATGTAAACCCCAGAGATTTAGGTAAAATGGTAATTCTGCCTCATCATTCGTTAACAGTCCCTGCTACCTACATGAGTACACAAAAGACGCATTCGCCTATGTACGAACTTACGGAAGACCTGATCTTTTGTTACTTTAACTTGCAATCCCACATGGAAAGAAATAACCGAGGAGCTAATTGGGCCAAAAAGTACTGACAGACACGATTTAGTTGCTAGAGTATTTAGATTAAAAGTACAAAATTAATGTATGTAATTAACAAAGGAAAATTTTCGGAGAGGTGCAGTGCTTCATGTATTCAATTGAATGGCAAAAAAGAGGATTACCGCATGCCCACATTCTAATATGGCTTAAAGAGAAGTTGCGGCCCAGCCAAATAGACGACATAATAAGCGCCGAGATTCCGGATCCTGAGCAAGATAAAGAATTATATGATAACAACGTCCGAAATATGATTCACGGTCCATGTGGAGCACGAAATTCAATATCGCCATGTATGAAAGAAGGAAAATGTACAAAGGAATTCCTAAATAGCTATTAAAAGAAACAGTGCACAATGACAATGGCTACCCTTTATACAGACGCAGAGCTCCCGAAGATGGTGGCAGGAAAGTTACAATCAAATCTCGCTCTGGAGCGTTCGAAATTCGCCCATTCTATGTAAAATGTTTAATGCCCACATTAATGTAGAAGCATGTAGCTCTGTCCGCGCAATCAAGTATATCTGTAAGTACATAAATAAAGGAAGCGACCAAGCAATATTTAATCTCAGGAGTGAAGGTGAGGCAAATCCCGTTAATGAAGTACAGACCTTTCAAGCAGGGCGTTATATCAGCAGTAATGAGGCAGCGTGGCGTCTCCTTGGCTTCCTTTACACGAAAGGCACCCAACAGCTACTCACCTTGCTGTGCACTTAGAAAATGGAGAGCGTGTATATTTCACCGAAAGAAATTTCAAGAAAGAATTGCATCACCGCCAAAACTACACTAACAGCCTTCTTTCAACTTTGTCAAACCGACCCCTTTGCAAAAACGTTGTTATATTCTGAAGTCCCCGCTATTATACTTGGAACACATCTAGGAAGGAGTGGAAACGCCGTATTCAAGGTGCGACTGTTGTAAATGGCCCGGTGTAAAGTCATCAGATGCCCTTGGTCGTGTGTATACCGTCCATGTAACTAATTTTGAATGTTTCTGTTTACGATTGCTGCTGCACCATGTTCGGGGTCCTACAGGATATAAAGACCTTAAAACTGTCAACGGTCAGGAATGCAACTTATAGAGAAGCATGTGAAGCTCTGCATCTTTTAGAAAACGATAATCACTGGTATGAAACCATGGAAGAAGCTGTGCAGTGCCAGTCACCAGCCAAAATTAGGGATCTTTATGCAACTCTCATATCATCTTGCGGGCTATCTAATGCACATAAATTGTAAACAATTATAAAGAGTACATGGCGGAAGATATTTTGCGAAGGTTACAGCAGACACACGCGAACATGTCATACAATGAACACATTTATAATGAAGCACTTGGAAAATTGAAGATAAAGTAATGGCAATGGTAGGCAAAAATTAAGCGACTTTGGAATGATAAGCCCTCAGCGAACAACCGAAAATGAACTAAGTGATGAAATTATACGTGAAACAAACTACGATATACCAGCTTTGCAGCAAGTAGCCGAATTTGTATCCTGCTTGTTTCGAACAAAACGAGTTTTGACAAAGTACTAGGACAAATTGAATCTGGAAAGGTGCACTTTTCTTTTAGATGCCCTGGAGGAACTGGGAAGACATTTTTGTTAAATTTATTATTAGCAAGTACGGAAAGATAAAAACATTGCTGTGGCCGTAGCCTTCTGGTATAGCCGCCACGCTGCTAGCAACACCGCATACATTCTGTTTTAAAACTCCTCTAAATCTAGCCCAGGAAGAATCGCCGATCTGCAACTTTAGCAAAAATAGTGCACGGGGTATAATGCTACGACAATGCAAACTTTTAGTGTGGGACGAAATTACAATGTCGCGTAAAAAAGCTGTAGAAGCACTAAATCGAACGCTCCAGGATTTGCGCAGCAATAGCAATGTAATGGGAGGAATGGTGGTTTTACTGGCTGGTGACTTTCGCCAAACTTTACCTGTCATTCAAAAGGGCACACCTGCAGATGAAATTAAAGCATGCCTCAAGTCGTCTATTTTATGGAACAAGGTGACAAAATTTAGTTTAACTGCGAATATGAGAGTGCATTTGTATAATGATATCAATGCTGGAAACTATGCTGACACACTATTAAAAATTGGCGATGGGCGGTTGGAAACGGATGCTGAGGCTGCGTTAAATTGACGAGAGATTTTGTAATTTAGTACAGAGTCATTCCGAATTAATTGCGAGCGTTTATTCAGATTTAACGAACAACATGCATGAAGACAAATGGTTATGTGAAAGGGCGATTCTTGCACTAAAAATAGAGCGTTAACAAAATAAATACAGATATATTAAGCGAAGTAGCAGGAGAAATGGAGTGTTTGTCAGTAGACACAGTTATGGACACAGAACAGAGCACTTCATATCCCGTAGAGTTTCTAAATTCTCTAGGTTGTCAGGTGTGCCCTCACATAAGCTTCAATTAAAATTAGGCGTCCCAGTCATGCTAATGCGAAATTTAGATGCTCCTCGGTTAAGTAACGGGACAAGGCTGCGTGTGACACATCTCGGACGGAACATAATCGGTGCTACAATTTTGACAGGCGTAGGAAAAGGTGAAATGTTATTATACCACGGATCCCTATAATTCCCACAGATCTTCCTTTTCAATTCAAGGTTGCAGTTCCTATTAAGCTCAGTTTTGCAATGACAATTAACAAAGCGCAAGGGCAAACGTTACAGGTAGCGGGGTCAACTTAGAAAAACCGTGCTTCTCTCATGGTCAGCTGTATGTAGCATGTTCGCGTGTCAAATGCCCAGAATCTACATTCTTTCCCCGAATGGAAAAACATATAACATTGTGTACAGTAGCGTCTTAAAATAGTGTTCAGTTAGTTTTTTCCAAAATTCCCACAATTAATTAATCAGAATTCCCAGATCTTCCCTTTCAATTCAAAATTTCCTATTTAGCTCAGTTTCTTTTCAATTCCAAATGCTGCACCTCTGACGGACCTATTAAGCTCAGCTTCCTTTCAACTCAAAGGCTGCATCTCTGACGGATCTTTTATTTGACTCAGTTTCCTTTCAATTCAGAAAACTGCATCTATGACGAATCAATTTAGCTCAGTTTCTTTTCAAAGTCTGCATCCCTGACGGATAATTATGCTCAGTTTCTTTAATTAAAAAATATCCCATTTCCATTTGGAATAAACAGGCTATTTTCATGCTTTCCTATACGCTGCGTTTCAAAACATTTAAAGAGGCTGATGAATCAATTTTGCTCAGTTTCCTTTTAATGGCTGCATCTCTGACAAATCTATAAAACTTAGTTTTCTTTCAATTCAAAAAGCAATGGATAGTTCATTTCCTAGTGACCATGCGGGCGAAGCCGCGGGTAACAGCTAGTGACTCTATATCTACAGAAATAATTAAAGCAAGTGGTCGTGTCATTGCCCCCATTCTTAACCATATCACAAATTCCTTGATCAAGGAATATTTCCAGATAAATTAAAGCACTCTATTAATAAACCATTGTACAAGAAAGGTGATAGAAAGGAACCTAATAACTTTCGTCCTATTACACTTGTACCTATATTATCAAAAAAATTTGAAAGGGTTTTTACAACAGGTTAATTGAATTCCTTAATAAACATAATATTATTAAAAAGAACAGAATGGTTTTCAACACAATATCAACTTCTTTAGCAGCATTCTCTATAAAAATATAACTAGATACATTGATGAAAAATTCCGGTGGTAGCCATATTCTTTGATATGAGTAAGGCATTTGATTTTGTAGATCATGGGATTTTGCTCACTAAATGCGAAAAATATGGAATCAGAGGTGTAGCTTTAGACTGGATAAAAGGTTTTTTAATCAATCGTAAACAATGTGTTGAAATCACTACTTTGAATGACAATCATGAATGCAGTGTACACAGATCTCCATCCAGGGTCAATATACATGGAGTTTCACAAGGGAGCGTATTAGGCCCCTTATTATTCTTATTGTACATTAATCACTTACCAGATTCAATAAATTGTCAAAGTGTTCTATTCACAGACGACATATCTATAATAGTGCCTAATAAGGATCAAGAAACATCTCACGAAATAAAAATAAGTAAAGAGTACAATCTGTATTAAGATGGCTAAAAGCAAACAAATTAAATGATGAATAAAATTAAATCTGTCAAAAACAAAATTCATAAAATTTGGTACGAATAATAGTAAACGTCCTGATAATAACATTAACATAAAAATAGAAAATGACAGTATAGAAGAAGCTGACAGCATAAAATTCTTGGGTATAACTTTGGATAGATTTTGTAATTGGAAACAACATGTAAATGATGCTTGTCTCAAACTAAGCAGATTTGCCTATGCCCTTAAAGCTTCGGACCGTATCAGATGAAAAGACTGGTATAGCATATAAAGGCTATGTAGAATCAATCCTGAGATGTGGGTTAATAATATGGGGGAATTCGACTGATGTTGGTCAAGCATTCATTGCACATAAGAAATGTTTAAGAGCCATTTGTGGAGCAAGTCCACTTGACTCCTGTAAACCTCTATTTAAAAAACTTAATTTACTGACATTGACCTGCATGTATGTTCTTGAGGTATCAGTCTTTGCAAGGAAGTATAACGATTTTTTAAATTTAAAGGGATCATGTTACTAAATACAGACCAAGAGATCCTACTAAAATAATGATTCCACTTTGTAGAACAGCTTTAAATAAACGGAGTGTACATCATACGTGCATATCAGTTTTAATAAACTGCCTAAGAGTCTACAGGAACTTCCATTTAAATATTTTAAAATTAAGTTAAGAAAATGGCTAGTGGATAAGTGTTTTATACGATACAAATTCATGCAACATAAAACTAATGTACATGATTATTTGTAAAATTAAATATAATGTAATATAATAACAATAATAATAATAAATACTATAATAATAATAATAAATATGCTAAATAATAATATAACTTGACATTTTGTATGTAATATAATTGTATTTTAATTGTTTTATATAATTATAAATATTTGCATGCCTATTAAAGGCAGAATATAGCTTGAACTTACCAGACCACGTCACTTGGAGAAGTAACATACTGAAAAACTTCTATCACTTTCATACCAAAATGATCCTAATTTTTGTATGGAACATTGTTTAACTTATTTGCAATGAATTTGATAATACTTTTACTTCTAAAACATTCTCCTTGAACAGTCGGAAGGCATTCAATGAATGGGCGACAGCAGGAGTCCATAAGAGAACAAAAGTTATATGATCTTTACCATGAAAGGTCATATAATCCTAGCGTCGAATTTAGAATATGTAAAAATATTCAAAATATTTAAAAGTGTGCTCACCAGCCAAGTCTTTGCATTTGAGCAACAAAATTAAGACCGCTTCTAATATAATTAAAATGACATGGAGTATAATTAACAGCGACACTGGTAAGACCAACTCTCGCAATTCACACTATCAGTTAAGTTTTAACAACAAATTAACTGAATCAGATCAGGACGTTGCAATGGTTTTTGAGAAATATTTTACTGATATTCCGATCTTAACCACTAAGTCACTGAATTCTTCTCCTGCCGTCGCCGAATCATTACTTAAACAAAATGTAAATGCGTGTACAAAAAATTTTACATTTCATAAAGTGTCATCAAAAGATATTGTAAAATATTTTAAAACTATTGATATTAAGAAAACTGCAGATCTGTGGGGGATTTTCCTTAAAGTTATTGCGTGTATAATAGATCAAACAATCGCGCCTTATCTAGCTATTATTTTTAATATTAGTATCGAATCTGGTGTGTTTCCTGATTTAATGAAGCATAGTAAAGTAATACCTTTATTTAAATGTGGTAGTACATTAGACTCCGCCAATTTTAGACCTATTTCTGTACTGCTAAAACTTAGTAAGATTTTTGAAAAAATGTTTTTTTTTTTTTTTAATATAAATAATTTACTTCATAAAAATCAATTTGGTTTCACAAAAGGTCGCTCGACAACTAATGCCGGTGTTGAGCTGATTAATCATGAGAAATTCACAGGATGCTTTGGGTATATTCTGTGAACTATCCAAGGCCTTGATTGTGTTCACCATGAAACATTAATCAGGAAACTTCAAAACTACGGTGTAAGAAGTGATGCTCTTAAATTAATTATTTCAAATTTAAGTAACAGAACGCAAAAAGTTGTCATTAACAGTATGAGCTCTTCCGGGTCGATTGTACAAATGGGCGTGCCTATAGCTCAATTCTCGGCCCTTTCTGTTTCTTGTATACATTAATGACTTACCTTACATAGTATGAGATAACCATCATATATTATTATTTACTGATGACACTTTTTAATTTTCAAATTAAGACGACAATTACTAAAATATGACGAAGTAAATAATGCTATATCTAAATTGGTTTATTTGCATTTAAATGGCACTAAAACGAAATGTATGAAATTCATGACTCCAAATGTCAAATATTTAAATACTAATGTAATTTTAAATGGGAGGAACTGAGTCTTGTCGATACCACAATTTTTCTTGGAATCACACTAGACGCGAAGCTTCAATGGAGCCCCATATATCAAAACTAGCTAGCGGACTTAGATTATAAGAAAGATTAGAAATCTAACCAGTATTGAAACAGCTAGACTAGTTTACTTTAGCTATTTCCATAGCATAATGTCGTATGGTATTATTATGGGACCCGCGGCTGACACTGAAATTATATGTGTTTTAAAGAAGAGGGCCATAAGAGCAATTTATGATTTAAAGCCTAAAGAGTCGCTGCGACAAAAATTTAAGGAAATTAATATATTAACTTTGGCCTCTCAATACATTTATGAAAATGTAATGTACATACACAACAATAAAAGTAGTTTTACAAAAATATGTGATATTCATTCTGTAAATACTAGGAACAGACACAAGCTAGTAGTACCAGTGACTCGACTCCACCGAGTCAGTAATTCATTCTTGGGGCGATGTATACGCTTTTACAACAAAATTCCAGAAAATATACAAAATTTGACCTGCTTAAAGTTAAAAAACTTAATTAAACTAAGTTTGTATAAAAAGGGTTATTATAATGTTAAGGAATTTATGGATGATAATAACCCTGGGAATGAGGTGATCGCTACCAAGCTATTTCTAATTTGTTTTGTGTTGTTAATTGTGTAACATAAATGATTGTAAGCTGTTATTTTAATAAAACTCCCTTGGGTTTCTTGCTGGTTCTTCCCAGGACAGAGGTATTTTTTCGAACCAGTGGTAATTAAACAAACAGTGACTTTCAATAAGTATTATTTATAATCTATATTGAATAAAAAGTTTCTGTTTCTGTTTCTGTATGTATCATGTATCTGAGCGTGATGGTCACGCGAGTTCAGTGTTTTCCCATCCCAGCCCAACGTGCCTAAAGAAGTTATCACTTCAAAGTTTTCATTTCAATAACTAAAATTAAAAACTGCTGTAGCACCTATAGAAAATAGGGGAATCTATGAGGCAATCTATGGAATAGGCCTATAAGCAGTGGACTTTGATAGGCTCTAACGGTAACGATAAATTGTCTACAGCTAACCATCGTCCTCTCTATAAGTAACAATTTCTACAATCACTACGCTTGGCATGTGGACTGACGATCACTGTATCAGAATTCTTCGTACCTCTTACTGTTTATGATAAGATTTTGTTTCAAATGCTTTTACTGCCTAGAAATTTTCCGTCTGATACACGTTGATAATTTCGTCTATCAGTCAGAGGTTAGATACAAGATCTCTAGATTCATGAAATGAGACAAGATAGTGGATTTTAAGCTGTCACAGAAAGAAAAATTAACACAGCCAGATCACGTTTATTAATAAAATCAATGTTAAATTGTATCCAGTGCTTACTTTAATTTTAGTAAAGTTTTGTTGGAAAACATTTATAAATAGTTGGAAATTACACTGAGAAAGATCCATGTCCAGCAGTGATAAGCGATATGGAGAAACGTCAATGGACGGATAAAGAAGAAGCAGGATATTTGAGATTTTAATAGAAAAATTGTGACAAACGACACACAGTCCACCAGATGGTGAGCAAATGCTGGCCATAGACATCAACATCTATCATCGATTAAGAATTAAAATGTAGATACGAGACAACTCTGAGAACTAAGATGGAATGCCTCGTTTCCATGAAAAACGGTATACGGCTCCCTTCACTCACCATAAGAACACACACACAGCACCATAAAGCTGCTGTTTTACGAGTATTCTGTGAGAGCGTGGTTATGCATATATAGCGCCCGCGTGACTCTACCACGTATAAATCGGAGATAAGGTAGTAAGTAGGTTGAAATGTGCGAGACGCCTGAATGCGGCAACAACAACGGAATATTTAAAAATAATCTTTTCCGCCGCCATATGTAATTATATATTCGATATAATTACATATTCCGCCAGTTATATAATCGATAAATACATACATACGATATTAAAAAATTAAATACAAAAATATAGACATACATATACGAGAGCAGAAAAGACTAAACAAGTAAGTGAAGTCAAAGTCTTAACGTAAGGAAAATGAGTAGGTAGTAATTTTTGAGGAATGACTTTAAGGAGGAAATAAGTGCGCTTTGACAAGTTTTTAACTTTTCAATAGACTGCACACTTCTAATGTGCAGCAGTAGAGTTCAGAGCCTAACAGCTTCAATATAAAAGGATTTAAAATAGAAGGAAATGTTATGAGATGGAATTTTTAGGGTAGTATTTATAGATATTTTCTGTACTATACAAGAAAGACTACACTAAAGTTAAACTTGTCCAGGTTCCGCGTCTTGTATTACGTTTACGTAAATATCTGAAATCATAATGTCATAATATTTTTCTATTTTTGTAACCAGTTGAAATAATACAATTTTATAAGTACATAAGGTTTTTTATATTTACGCGAAGACTACACATTAAATGAAACTAATTTTGGATTATATCGCGTTTAATTTTACTTTTTAATTCCCGACATTTCAGGTGCTTTACAGCACCATGGTCATGAGGGGACTGAGGTGTTTGACGTCCTAATGTCATAGTTAGCCCGGCTACCTTCAGTTTTTAATATTAATTTTGGTTCGATATACGCAGAAAGAGCTTACAGTATCTTGAAGTCTTGCAGTGGTATACTTGGGTTTGGATTTAATTTTATTAATTATAGGATCCCAAGCAGATGGCAGCACCATCCATCTTCTCTATTGAAATTAGGATGTTTTAGGATTTTTGACACCGCAAAAATCCCGTACGAAAATTATCTGTAGCGTTGAGGATTGTCTGTTTAAGAATAATATTGGTAAGGAGGATTTAGAGGCCATACGTCAAGACATTTCGTCCTTGTTATGTCGAAGTTCAGCGCCGAAACTAAATCTCCGCAAAGACGAGTTCAAGCGTTGTACAACCACGCAACAGACCAGAGCTCACGATTCTCCGCACGTATAAAATGCTACGGTAGTAATGGACACGTCAGGTATAATTTCAAACTATACTCTGATCCTACAACTAATACACTTAAAACAATTACTGATTTAATAAAAATACTCGAAAAATTAGATCTCGACGTGAATTCGACAATACCATCATGTGCCAAATCACCGAGGTTGTATGGGTTATCGAAAATACACAAACCAAACGCTCCACTACGTCCCATAGTGAGCCAGATCGATTCACCAACTTATAAGTTGGCTCAACATTTGGCAAAAATACTATCACCACTGAGAGGACATACCAGAGCACACACAAAGGATTCATACCATTTTGTTAGTGAGATAAAAGATGTACATCTCGCTGACAATGAAACTATGGTCAGTTTTGATGTTCAGTCACTATTCACATGCTTACCTATTGAAGACTGCATCTCAATTGTAACTAGGAAGCTAGAAGATAACAACATGCCCACAGAATATGCAGTATTAGCAAACAATGCCTCACATCTGGCTATCTATTGTGGAAGGAAGAGTTCTACAAGCAAGTAGACGGGTGGCGATGGGCTCACCTGTATCTGCCGTAGTCGCCGACATATTCATGGAGGACTTTGAGGAAAAACCCTTCGTACTGCTCCTGTAAATCCAAGATTCTACAAGCGGTACGTAGACGATACTTTCACAATTTTACCATCTGACAAAGTAACTGTATTTTTAAACCACCTTAATTTCATAAACTCTAAAATACAATTCACAATGGAGTTAGAGGCAAAAAATTCTTTAGCTTTCCTAGATGTTTTAGTCATCCGAAATCCTGATAACACTATTGGTCATACTGTGTATAGAAAAAAGACTCATACCAACCGATATTTAAATGGTGAATCGCACCATCATCCATCACAGTTAGCTACCGTGGGAAAATCTTTGTTTCCGAGAGATCTGTGACAGAAAACATCTGGCCGCCGAGCTTCAGCACGTCGAGCAAGTACTGCAAGACAACAAGCTTCAGGTCCCACGCCTATGTCACAGTGACCGAGTGAAGCCGGCCACAGTCGGGCGTGTGCCTGCTGTACTACCCTATGTCAGAGGTCACAGACAAGGTTGGCTACATCTTGACGAGCTTCCATTAAAACATACTTCAAGCCGCTGAAGAAGATTAGTCAATTTTTACCATCCGTCAAGTGTCATATCCCTCTACAAGATGCAGGGTGTACAAGCTGGATTGTGAATGTGGTCTCTCTTACATAGGACAAACAAAAGATCTATAAAACCCGCGTAAAGAACATATAGCTGACTTGAAGCACCGACGTATCAGGAAGTCTGCGGTTTGTGAACATGTTCAAGATCGTCCCCGCCATTACATTAGATTTGATAGACCACAAATCCTCGCAAAAGAACACCGATTCCTACCTCGGATGATTCGCGAGGCTATTAAAATTAAAAACATCCTAATTTCAATAGAGAAGATGGATGGGTGCTGCCATCTGCTTGGGATCTATAATTAATAAAATTAAATCCATACCCAAGTATAACACTGCTAGACTTCAAGATACTGTAAGCTCTTTCTGCGTAGATCGAACCAAAATTAATATTAAAAACTGAAGGTAGCCGGGCTAACTATGACATTAGGACGTCAAACACCTCAGTCCCCCGCGACCATGGGTGCTGTAAAGCACCGAAACGTCAGGAATTAAAAAGTAAAATTAAACGCGATATAATCCGTAAAATTAGTTTCATTTAAGGTACATAAGGCTTAGTGAACACTAGTACTATTCAATAAATCACGGTTTTCACAAACAACAGTATTTTTCTATGTTATTTTTACGTGGTAGTGCCAAGCTGCAGCTATATTATGGTTGTAGCACGAATGGGTTGGCTCGACCAGGTGGACTACGCTCTCACAGAACACCAGCGTAAAATAGCAGTTTAATGCTGCTGTATTTTGTGTGGCGAGTGTAGAGAACTGGAGACCCTTTTACTGGAAACGAAGCATTCCATCTTACTCTTAACGGGTGACAATGCATTTGCGTTTTGAATATTAATCGAGGATAATTGCAGATGTCTATGGGCCACAGCATTCAGGTGGGCCATCAGGTAGGCTAATGCTCGTTTGTCACTCTTATTCTATAAAAAGCTTATTATGATTTCCTACTAAAATTAGACTTCTCGTAATCTTCTTCTTTATCAGAGTACGATTATTTGAATTATTAAAAATGTTTTAACTTCAGGTAACATCGAGTCTCGTTAAAATTTATAGAGAGCCTCTGTAAAGTAATTTAGTAAAAAAAATACAAAATCGGCTAACTAACCTCAAAGTAGGTAGGTAATCTCAGAGGAGTAACTAACCTCAGAGATAATTACATTTCAACACAAAAACGTGAATTTTGCGGACTTATTTATGTTAAAAAGAGGAAATAGATTATTTTTACATTCATTATCTCTTAACAAGAAAGTAGGTGCGCTCCGGGTGGTTCACAATACAACTTCCCAAAATAGGAATCCTGGAATATGAAACAGTAATTTTACTGTTTCATATTCAAATACATACTTACATACAAAGCATACAATTTTTTTACATAAATTAAAAAAATACTCTTGCTATATTCAGTATCTGCATGTTTAAATGGTACAAAAGGCTATCTGTCAATTTTAAAATTCGGTTAGTTTGCGTTTTGCAATTCATAACAAAAATATGCTGGTACCGATTTCGTTAAAAAATTAATAAAACCAGTCTGACGTAGATATCATATTTGTACTCGATATATTATTCGAGGTGAAACTTAACTGTGAACGTATATATGTACATACACATACACATACATATATCCTACTAAAAACCATAGCATCTGAACCTAGAGACCTTGAAATGTGAAGATATGTAAAAATTTGGACTTTTACATATCTTCACATTTCAAAATCTTCACATTTGAAATTTTGACTTTTGAAAAAATAAAAACACTAAAATAACATCCTACTGCGAAGCATAAAACAAAACATATTATTATTGAGATATTATGGTAGCTAGCCTGTGTCACTTTTATGGCGTTGTAAAAGTATAGTTCTCGCTGCACCGTGTCAATATCGACGTCTGGGTACGGCTACAAACAGAGCGTCTTGCAGGTAAGTAACATAATACTTTATAAATGGTATTTCCTAGTAGAACGGAACATCTATATGTTCATATTTTCTTTATAATAATATTATTGATAAAATAATTTGTAGTTCCCATGATAGTAATGAAACCTGCAAAAACCTTTATGAAATGACGGAGAGAGAGTACTTTCCACCCAAACTTCTAGTCGGTAAAAGCCCTATCATCACCATGTCGTTCACTGTTCTGATACATTATTCTGGTGCTCATTGTTTGAAGAAATTTTACAGAAGCTAATGAAATTTATTTTTGATAAAATGTAAAATTAGGCTTTAAATCACAAAAGAATAAAATAATTTTACAACTAAGACATAGTGTATACAAAAATTAAAACCTTGACTTTGGAATTATGTGCCTTGATGTCGACTTTTACTTTTTATTAAAAGTTTAATTTTTGACCTCTTTTAGTGGACAAAAGAAAATCACAAGCTCAAGGTCACGCCTGGAATGTAGACTAAATAGTTACATTAAAAACTTTATCCCTATTTTTACACCCTTAGGATTGGAATTTCCACTGAAGCATAACCCATTTAACAAAAAGAATCACTAAATCGGTTCACAACTGATAAATATATCGCACAACACGCACACTTACAAAAAAATGTGCAGTTCACACGCGGTAGAAGTGAAACCTTAAAATTAAATGAAATATAAAAATATTTCACGGCAAATGATTTTTCAATATGTTCATGATCATTTTCAACCACAAGTGCGGCATAAAATGTAAGATAAAAGTTTCATTTTACAGCATATAAATGTTACAACCCTTATTTTTAGACCTTATTTTAGTGTAATAAATCAAAAGAATATTTTCTTTCGAGAAAAATTGTTTTGTAATAGCGCGATCTACTTCATTCTATAGGTAAATTCACTTTATCGAACAAAAATTGATTGACTCACAAAGTTATATAAAAAATTGATTGCCTCTAAAAGATATAAGATAGGCGCTAGATGGCATAAACACGAATAATTTAATATTGATCCGTAAGCTATGGAATCGTTGATTGTTATGAATGAATTGGATATAATAATTTTATTCAATACTAGCTGAACCCCGCGACTTCGCCCGCGTGGAATTTATTAAGATTGATGAATTTCATGGGTTTTAATTTTTTTGCGCGGAACCCTAACTATTTTTTTAAATAAAAGTAGCCTAAGTTACTCCTTATAATATAAGCTATTTGTCAGTGAAAGTCCCGTCAAAATTGGTCCATCCGTTTCGGAGATTAGCCAGAACAAACAGACAGACAGACAGACAAACAATTTTAATTTTTTTTTGTTATTAGTACTGTATATATAATTCCATATGCATCTAGTAAAGAACTGTTATTTTGACATTACAAACAGACACTTCAATTTTATTTATTTGTATAGATAGTTAATTTTGTTTATTTAATAAAAAAAATAACTGTTTTTATACTGACTGCAGTAAATGCTTCGCTCGACTAGATCATCAAATCCTTTTAAACAAATTGGCAATGTCATGTATACATGGAGACCTTCTGCGATGGTTCTCCTCCTATATTGAAAATAGGTCACAAGCAGTAGTACTTAATGGATTTATGTCCAACAGTTAAGATGTATATTAACCATCTTTAAAGCTTCGCACAAAGAGGAGACCGAAATAATAGGAAACACTATTTAAAAAAAATACTAGCAATACTATTAACATTACTGAAATTCCCTTTAACCACTATTGGTAAGCTTAAAATAATCGAATGGCAGATTCGAACCCTTATCCTTTAGAGTTCGAGGTCTGCACACTGCTATTAGGCTACTGTCGCTTACTACACTGTACTCTATCTCATTCTCACGCAGGCTAAATTCTATAGATATATACGTTTGTCTCTTTTTAGTGTCGCTTTTCGTTTCATCCAATTTTACTTCAAAAAGATAAAAACATACAGTCGAAATAATAACCTTCTCATTTTTAAAGACAACTAAAATGCCTTTGAAAACATTGTACACATGTCTCAGATACGGATAAGTCACTTCACAGTAAGATTTTTATCTGTATCGTGGATGCGTTTACTCATGTAACATAATGCACAGACAAATGTCCAGATGCGGAACCATTATTATTAGGCCCTCAAACTCTTAGCCATTCCGCTAATGAGCCGTACAGAACGCAGCTTTGCCAAGATAAAATATATATATATATATCTATTAAAATCTAAAAATAATAATTATTTATTACTAATATCGATATTTTCATCAAAGCTTGGGCACTCTTCCATACGTCTAAGCCATTTGGAAAATACCTCAGACCAGACTTTGGTCGCTTAATGCAACTGATTTTACTTTGCAGCACAAACTGTTATACCACTCTGAAACGACTCTTCTTTGATCCTCTAGCACATAGAATACTATAATACATACACAATAGAACGGAGTGGGCGGTGCCCGTGTAGCCACTAACGTGTCAATTCACCTATAAATGTCAACTCGTCTTTTGACAAACATTCCGCTTGCGCCGTCGCTCCCGAGCGATCGTGCGCTGCAGGGGTCCGCCATGACCGAGCACCCGTCCCGTACGGGTCTTCTCCCTCGGTCGGCACAGTTTCTTAGAATAGAACGTCAGTCCCGTCCCGTCCCCTCAACTGGCACCGCCGCCCCGTGCGGTTGCGTTGGCTGACCGCTCTTCCGTCCCTGTACGGTTGGGTGCCCTCCCACACTCCCGTCCTTGCACGGTCGAGTTTTGCCCTCCCGCTCGGCTAGCACAGCCGCGCCCGTGCGGTTGTGCTTAGCTGTCTCGCCGTCGCCGTGTTTCCGTGCCCATGAATATGGGTTCGGGCGACGGTGGGAGCCTCCCCGTCTCCGCCAGCCGCCCCCGTGCGGTTGTGTTGTCTTCCGCACTTACCGTTGAACGGTGAGTGCCTTCCCTCCTGTCCCCACCCGCTAGTGCCGCCGCCCCGTGCGGCTGCGCTGGCATCAGTTCTCGCACATGCAATTCCACCCTCATTTCTCCAGCACCGTCGCACTTTGCGGCTGTGTTGTTTGATCCGCTTCTGTCCCCAGACGGTTGTGCCCGCCTCCCTCTCCCCGAGGAGGTCGTCTCAGATGCGACAATAAAGCCTTCGGGCTAGCGTCGTTCCCAAGGTGGTGTTTAGTGGGTAGGCACTTCTTCAAAGTGAGTCCCACATAACCACGCAGCCGGCTGCGTGGTATGCTGGAGCATTCACCACCTCCTCCCCGCTACCGGAGGGTGTCCTTGCATTGGGCGCAAAAAAAAAAATTGACAAACATTCCGCTTGCGCCGTCGCCCCCGTGCGGTCGTGCGCTGACCGAGCACCGTCCCCGTACGGGTAATCTCCCTCAGTCAGTTCAGTCGAGGAATTGAAACGTCAGTCCTGTCCTGTCCCGCCTCAGCTAGCGCCGCCGCCCCGTGCGGTTCTGTTAGCTGACCACGCTCCGTCTCCGTACGGTTGAGAGTGCCCTCCGCCTCAGCTAGCGCCGCCGCCCCGGCTGCGTGGTATGCTATGAGCATTCACCATCTCCTCCACCGCTTCCGGAGTGTAGTCCTTGCGCGCAAAAACAAAAAATTGACGTCACAGTCGTTGCTTAATTTTTGTGTCAAGCGTTGCTGGTTGCAATTTATTTCAAAAATGCCGATAATTACGTGTCGGAAAAACATATTATTTATTGAAATTTGTATGACCAATGAGCGAATTGGGTTTCTAGTAGTGATAATACGACGTAACCGCTTGTATATGTGCTCCGGCGACACCGGTTCTCGTAAAAATAAGGTTGACAGCCATTCTATTGGGTATTATAGTATTCTATGCTCTAGCACCATGGTTGTTCTCGGTCAAGCTGCACTATGTATTAATCATTTTCACGGATTTAAATGAAATTTTCGACTGCTCGAACATTTCCTTGAGTGATCGTGTTTGGCACTTGGCAGCCAACCTTTATTTGTATTCGCTTTATTTTCAAAGCTTTCTTTTCCTCTTTTGAATTTAGCATTTAAATAAAATGTTGCTCATAAACAAGCAGACTTATCAGAAGAAGTAGCTGAAAAGTTCATAGCATTATTGGGGCTTTACTCCATTTATAAGTCATCTGCTCATGTCATAAGAAGTTAATAATGATAGTAAGCAGATCGGAATCACGGCCATTTTATATTATAAATAAATAGCATGATAGTAGCCTGCGAGTAAACGAAAAACATGCAAACAATAAAAAAATTAATACAACCTTTATATCTTTTATAATAATGTATATATTTACGGAGATACTGCACATTGAATTAAAATATTTTATAAAATTTAGCGCATTTAGTTTTAACTTATTTTAACTTTATTTTAATTCCAAGATTTCGGGTACTGAAAAGCAAAGATATGTTAAAATTAAACGCGATAAAATCTGTTAGTAAAGTAGTTTGATTCAATTTAGTTTCTTTTTAAGTATACACTTATAAAATTACTAATACCGGGGTATTAAACACTCCAACTACGCATGAAAAGCTTGTGATAGGATTTGTTTACCACACAAATAAAATGGCGGATACGAACCACGAATTTCCGAGCGTGCAGTCTGCTTCTTTAACCATTAGGCTACTGTCGTTTTTGATACATTGTTTAAATTGATGAATAGTCAATTATTTTGTCACATAAACGATTTTAACAAATGAATCGAATTAAAATTTTGTTACTCAATAAAACTAAAATCTCTTAAGAATAGGTTTAACTACAAACTACTAAAAGGATACGGTGTAACTATCTTTTGTTATGAGGAAGAGAATAATGGACCAATTTTACCCTGTGTTCATATTGACATTGTGTAAAATTTAAATTTAACATTAAAATGTTAATTCTAAAGTGCTGAGAACTGAAATTATCTTGGTATAATAAATGTTATAACTATACTAAAATTAATTTATGCGCATTGAAAAAGAGTTATTTATTCAGGTTTTTCGTGGAAGTGCTATCGTCAGTAGATTGTATGATTCGTCATTGTACAAACAGAGTTGCTGTTTGCAAATGCTCACTGGTTTACGAATTGCCGAAGGCAAATTGATGACCCTTTTAATTGCATGCAGTTTGCCAAAAGCCATATCTGCAACAACCCACGCTCCACGTGTTAAGTGGTTTCCTCTTTGGTACATATTACGAGAGTTATGTCAAAAGAAAATAGTTACACAAAAAATATAATATTTATTCCATATTACTATTATATTATGGTATTGTTTTTTTATAAAACTGAAGTGACAATCGAACTTACAGTCCACCTGTTGGTAAGTGGTTACTGCAGCCCATAGAGACCTGCAGTTAACTTTACAAGATACATGTGCGTTGTCACCTCGAAGGACTATGATGTAATGGAAATCCTGAGTCTGTATACTTTTAGACCGGAACACATCAGTGCAAGCACTACATTTAGCGGCGAAATAGGTAAGAAGGTGGTTAGACGGACTTCTAGGCAGAAAAGGAGCCCCACCACCCAGTATTAATATATTATTATTATTATTAAAAAAAAATTGAGTACGTAATTTACCTTGAGTACGTATACACTTTTCCTTAAGTCTAAACCTGTTGAAAGTTGAGCGTTAAATTATAAAATAATTTTGAAAGTGATCACGGGTCTTTAAACACCAAAGTTCAAATATTTTTATTCAAAATTGGCCTTAATAAAGCACGTTTTGAAAGTGAAGAAAGCTACGCGATCGCCTAAACAAATCTCTACTGCGAGCACTACTCTAAGCAGCACAGAAATAGTAAAACGATGTGGCCGTTTGTTTTCATTTGCTCATCTTGAAAGCACCATACACTTTGTCTTGGAATCTTAGTTATGTCTCATTGTTAGTCGGTATAAGGTAAACGTTTTTCGCTCACCGACGTCGAATTTCACTACTATGCGTTAGCAACAATCCACCCCTAGGTCCTTTTGCTCATCGGTAAGCTTGTGCCCTGCACACATTTCATGTGTTTTTTTTTTGCAGCAAGGTGTAATTTTTATAATAATAATAATAGTAATAATCTTTATTTGCATAAAACATGGTAAATATATAGATGTTTTAGTTGTATTATGCACTCATCTTTTGCTATTTCAGAAATTCATTAATGTCATCATTTTTTTGTCAATTAACCAATGGTACAGTCTATTTTTAAATAAATTCATATTATTTAGTGTTTTAATTTCGTCAGGTATTTTGTTGTATATACGTCACACATTGATAAACAGCATTTTTACTATATTTAGTTGATTTAGGAACTTCGCTTAGAACTAACCTATTTGGATTTGTTTTAAGCCTAGGATTAACATCAAAGGGCTTTTTAAATAAATCTGTATGCTGTTTTACAAATTTACATATTTCAAAAATGTATAACGATGGCAGAGTTAGTAAGCAAAGATTTTTGAATATTGGCTTACAGGATTCTCTTGTTGAGATACCACATATCGCCCTTATGCACTTTTTTGTGCGATAAATACCCTACGCCAATCTGTGCTATTACCCCACATTATTATACCATATCGGAGTATAGATTCAATATACGCCCGATAGGATATTAGGGCTGTTTTTTTATTAGTAACATTTTTTATTGTACGTAGCGCATACACAAAACGATCAACCCTTTTTCGTAGCTCATCTATATGTATTTTCCAGTCTAAATTTCGATCTATAATCACACCAAGAAATTTAGTTTGTTCTATTTCGTCAATTTTATTGATATTTAGACTAAAATTAATTTTTATTTTATTATTAAAATGTATGTAATTTGATTTGTTTAGGTTAATTTAACGTTCCAATCGTTAGAAGCTATTATGTGGATATAATTTATTTTTAATTCATTTTTGTTTTTGGTTTTCTGATCGACTGATTTATTTTTTATTTTTATTATAATGTTTAATTTTATTAATTCGTAAGAAATTAATTTTAACAATCATTTATACATGAAATCATTTCTTTTCTTAGTACTTTTAAAAGGATCTGAATTGTTATTTTGTAAAGTAATCGAAAAGCTTGATTTAACATGAATTTCAACAATTGCAACATATTGAAAAACATTAGTTATTTAAGAGAAAAAAAACATAATTAAGTGAGTTTACAAAAGTTTCTCGAATTATTTTCTTGCAGTGAAAATACAACGACATAACTTTTTAAGGCTGCAACTTCGCATTAAATTAAGATACAAGTGTGTAACTTACATTAAGCAATGTCGCAATAATGTAAGTTACAAATATGTAGCAACGCCGCCTAAATGTAAATTAGAAATGTGTAACTTACATTAAGCAACGCCGCCTTAATGTAAGTTAGAAATGTGTAACTTACATTAAGCAACGCCGCCTTAATATAAGTTAGAAATGTGTAACTTACATTAAGCAACGTCGCCTTTATGTAAGTTATAAATGTGTAACTAACATTTAGCAACGTCGCCTTTATGTAAGTTAGAAATGTGTATCTTACATTAAGCAACGTCGCTTTAATGTAAGTTAGAAATGTGTAACTAACATTAAGCAACGTCGCCTTTACGTAAGTTAGAAATGTATATCTTACATTAAGCAACGTCGCCTTTATGTAAGTTAGAAATGTGTATCTTACATTAAGCAACGTCGCCTTTATGTAAGTTATAAACGTGTAACTTACATTAAAGCAGTACTTATTAATTTTCTTGAGTCTCTGTAAATCTACTAAAATGTAATAATTGCGCATCATCAAAATCATTATATAAAAATCAAACATACGGACAAGTGATGTGTTGAGATAGAAAAGTGAGGCTACTAAATCGCTATTTAAAAGTGTACCTTGCAGAGATTCCATAAAGTATAAAGGTTATATTATTAAATTATAAATTATAATGTTTATCGACTGCCTCGTTGTTTTAGTGGTCGTAAACGAAATTGCTGATCATCAGTTCACCGAAATCACCAAAATCAGCTATTGGGTTTTCTGTCAAGAATTTCTTAGTAGCAGCCTGGAAGTTGGTGGTGTTTCAGCTCTGTGCCTCGGAAAGCACGCAAAGGCATTGGTCCTGAGAATTATCTCTCTCCGGTCGTGCCGGATTGCCGTCCCATCGGACTATGAGAGTGAAGGAATAGAGAGTGTACCTGTGCTTGGTAGTCTTCGTTGAGATTGACCGCCGTGACCGAAATTCGGTGTGGACGACATTTTTTTTATAGGATAGGGTGACAAACGAGCACACAGTCCACCTGATGGTAAGTGGTTGCTGTGACCCATAGACATCTACATCTATCCTCAATAAAGAATCAAAATGCAGATGCGTTGTCACCCGTGAGGACTATGATGGAATGCCTCTTTTCCAGTAAAAAGGGTCTCCGGTTATCTACACTCACCATACGAAACACAGCAGTGTTAAGCTGCTACTTTACGCTGGTATTCTGTGAGAGAGTGGTCCTTCCCCGGTCGAGTCAACCCATTCCTGCTACAACTATACTACTAATATAGCTGCAGCATGGCTCTACTACGAAAAAATTACATTACTATTAACATATAATTAACATTATTATTATTATGAGGCTTATTATTTTTCAGAGCCGTGGTAGCTCAGGGGCTAAGCGTTCGCTGTAAATTTCACAGTACCCGAGCAACCCTGGTTCAATCCCAGCCGGCACATTAAATTGCTAATTGCAATTTTAAGTGCTGATTTACCACGAGCTCGGCGGTGAAGGATAACATCGTGAGGAAACTTGCGTGTCTGAGAAATAAGAAAAAAAATATTTCGAAGACATGTAAAGTTCGCCAACACGTATTGGGGCAGCGCGGCGGACATTTCCTTGCCCTAAAACCCTCTCAGGAATGAGAGGAGAACTGTGCGCAGCTGTGGGACGTATATACTCGTAGACTGTAACTTTAACTTTAACTTTTATTAGTTTTTTTAACTCATGTCGATAATACATTTTGTAAATTCGTTTTTATCTTCGAGGTTGTTGTTGACACCTTTGAGGTTGTTAGGTACCTTTATTGTTTATTCCAAAAATTTCTACGCTTCAGTGCTTTTCTCTCGACTATTGTGGGAGTGAGGTAACGTTTTCACCCCTACAATACCTGCCTGCATTATTTCATAAGCTTGTTATTATATTTTTTAACTTTTAGTCTAAAATGCATTATGCGCCACGCAGTAGCTTTTGCTGTTGCACGTTTGGGCCGGCTCGAGCCGGGTTAGTACCACGACCTCACAGAATACCGGCGTGAAGTGAAAGCTCTTCTTTTGCGTTTCGTCTGGTGAGTGCAGGTGACCGGAGGCCCAATCCCCCCCCCCCCCATCAACATGGTAGCGGAATTAAATCATAGACTACCCCAGGAGGGTACCACCACCCCTGGAGAATCCCTCGCTGAGCATCCACGACAATGCTACTCCACTCCTGAGCGTGGGTGCTCAGGCCGCCCATGTATTCTAAAATTTGCTCAAAACGATAACTGCTCGGGGCAAACTGAGCAACAAGACCAAGGCGACCCCTGCCACCTGGGACTTCACTCGAACCTAAACGCCGTCCACTACCATCTCGAGACGGCGAAGCCGGCCTTGCTCTTTCCGACCGAGATGCAGGTGTCCTCTCCGGCTGATACTTCGTATCTCCTACCCGGGGTACAAATTGGAACACTCCTTTGTGCCTCGGGCTGGAGTTTGCGTATACGTCAGAGAGGACATCTGTTCTTGACGCCTCGGCAGTCTTGAAGGTTCGGACCTGTCCATCCTTTGGCTACGCGTAGATAGCGACGACCATCCGCGCGTCTACGGGTGCCTCTATAGGTCCCATAGCGGTAATGCCGAAACAGACCGACTCATCGACCACGTCCAATTGGCTACAGATTCCTTGCTACAACAGCTCCCATCCGCAGAGATCGTGATCCTTGGCGATTTTAACGCCCACCACGCCGAATGGCTCGGTTCACGTTTAACCGATCATGCGGGGAGATCTGTTTATGACTTTGCCTTGGCATATGGTCTGACACAACTGGTTACTTCGCCCACGCGGATTCCAGATGTGGACGACCATACACCTTCCCTGTTGGACCTTCTGAAAACTCTTCCAGACGGATATCAGGTTTCCGTCGATGCCCTCGACGATCTCGGCTCTTCGTCTGATCCGGAGTGTGGTGCCACTCATGCTCCCCTCGCGGTTGCGTTCTGCAGGTTGCCGCCGTGTTTGGCATTACAGGTCGGCGGATTGCGACGGAATGCGGTCTTTCTTTGCATCCTACCCATGGAGGCGGGTTTGCTTTTCGCCGGATGATCCCAGCGCTGTTGCTGACTCTGTCACTGATGTGGTACTACAGGAATGGAACTATTTATTGCATCATCTATGGAACCCATCTGAGGCAGATCTCAGCCTTGGTTTGGTTGCTCCTATAAGACTGCATTACGCAGTAAGCAGGAGTGCTATCAAGCCTGGGCTGAGGCTTCGGCGGCTCGGGATGTAAACACCAGCATGCTTAGAAAGAAGTATAACTTCGCCTCCAGGTCCTTCAAAAGAGTTATTGCCAAGGCAAAGTCAGAGCACATAGGCAGAATTGGCGAGAAACTAGTTCGCCTTCTCTCGGGAACCCGTGCATTCTGGTCTCTCGCCAAGGCTGTCCAAGGGAATTTCTGTAAGCCATCACTACCATCTCTGCACAGGGAGGACGACTCACTGACACACGCCGCAAAAGAGAAAGCCAACCTTTTAGGCTCCCTTTTTGGGTCCAACTCGACTCTTGATGACGGGGGGAACACACCGCCGACCATCCCGCGGTGTGAGTGCTCCATGCCGGACGTGCGGTTCTCACAGCATTCGGTTAGCAAAGCACTCCTCTCCCTGGACATCCACAAGTCGAGTGGGCCTGACGGAATCCCCCCAATTGTGCTGAGGACGTGTGCTCCGGAGTTGGCACCGGTTCTAACGCGTCTTTTCTGGTACTCCTACTCCCTAGGCGTAGTCCCGAAATCATGGAAGACAGCTTTTATCCAACCGATCCCTAAAAAAGGTGACCGCTCAGACCCGTCCAACTACAGGCCTATCACCATCACCCCCTTGTTCTCCAAAATAAGGGAGTCCGTTATAAACTGCCAGCTCATGAGGTACCGATTAGTGACCGCCAATACGGTTTTCGTCGGGGTCGATCAGCTGGTGATCTTCTGGTCTACCTGAAGAGCGAAGGCAGTAGAGTCCAAGGGGGAGGCATTGGCCGTTAGTTTGGACATTGCGAAGGCGTTTGGATCGGGTTTGGCATAAAGCACTTCTTTCGAAGCTCCCTTCCTATGGGCTTCCCGAGAAATTGTGCAATTGGGTCACCAGCTTTCTTGCAGATCGGAGCATCAAGGTCGTTGTAGACGGTGCATGCTCCGACTACAAGCCTATTCACGCTGGTGTTCCACAAGGCTGCGTGCTATCACCAACGCTGTTTCTTCTGCATATCAATGATATGTTGCAAACCGGTAACATTCATTGTTATGCAGATGACAGCACTGGTGATGCTCTATACACCGGCCGTGCCAATATTTCTCGGGAAAACGTCGCCGAGTACCGCAACAAACTTGTGTCTGAAGTCGAGTCTTTGCTGAACAAAGTCTCGGATTGGGGGCGACTAAATCTAGTCCAGTTTAATCTTGTTTACTGCTAAAAAGAACCCCTTTGTCGTATCTCCTCAATTTCAAGGCACTCCCCTTCTTGCCTCAGCCAGTATCGGAATCCTCGGCGTCGAAATATCGAGTGACGTGCAGTTTCGTGGTCACTTGAAAGAGAAGGCCAAATTGGCCTCTAAAAAGCTTGTCGTGCTCAGCAGAGCGGGACAGTATTTCATGCCGGCACAACGCCTGCAACTTTACAAGGCGCAGGTTCGGCCTCACATGAAATACTGTTTCCATCTCTGGGCTGGGGCTCCCCAGTGCCAGCTCCTTCAACTTGACCAGCGCAAAGCGGCTCGAATCGTCCACGACCGAGTCCTTTCCGATCGGCTCGATTCATTTGCGCTGCGAAGAGATGTTGCATTTCTTTGCATTTTCTTTCGCATTTACCACGGGGAGTGCTCTGAGGAATTGTCCGAATTAATCCCAACCGCCAAATTTCACGAACGCACATCGCGGCAAAACTCCCGATACCATCCACACCATGTGGATGATTGGCGGTCCACCACTGTGCGATTTAGAAGATGTTTTCTTCCTCGCACAACTTCCTTGTGGAATAGTTTACCACCGGCGATTTTTCCGGACCGATACGACTCAGGGACCTTCAAGAAAAGAGCCTACTCCTTTTTAAAAGGCCGGCAACGCATCTGCAATTCCCCTGGTTCCCCTGCTATTGCAGTTGTTCATGGGCGGCGGTAGTCACTTACCATTAGGTATCACTTATCATCATACAGGTGAGCTGCATGCTCGTTTGCCCCCTCTCCTATAAAAAAAAATGCAGTTGACAAGGTACAACTGCATTTTTTTTTATAACCTTGTATTAGTAAATTATATTTTAATAGCTAGGTTATTGTTAGGTACAAAATTGGCGTGGTGTTGCGACGTTAATCCTCTAGCCCCACTTCGTCCCATTGGTGTCGTACAGGGATGGCTTTGTGAGATGCCCGAAATATCTCATGGCTTCCGATAGATGATGTTTAAGTTTAATCGTCTCGTTTACACCAGGCGTAAAATATAAATTTTCCGGGGTCTTATATTAATACTTATATTTTAAAACCACTTATTTATATAGTAATTTAATTCATAACTTTGCTTAGACCCAAGTAAAATAAAGTTTATTTTGCAATAGCCGACTCATTTTATGCGTCGCTTCTATGTTTGCGGTCTGAAATAGCTATTAATACCTACGTGTTGGTAATATAGCAACAATTTAACTTTAAGAGAAGTTTGCTTAGTTCAAGTTTAAAGAAGCTGTGCATCGCAATCTTCAACTAAGCGCCAAGTTTGTTTACTTGAAGTGAAGACATTTCAAGTCTACACTTGAAAGAAGAAGCCTTTGAAAGCTAGTAAGTACTTAATGTTTGAACGTAATTTTTGTTTAAGTAATTAATTTATCTATTATATATAGATTATTTTAGGCCTATGTTTAGCAGTGGACTTGTGAAGGGCTGTAATGGTGATGATGATGATGAATATAGATTACGTTAATAAAATTCTTCGGGCTTTTTTTTGTTAATTTTTTAGGTACAATACGTTTTATGCCTAGAGGGATCGCAAGTGCCGAATAACAGTTATTTCCTCACATCATTGTTCTCAATATATTGATCTATTTTATAGTAGGCCTTTTATAAAAAATCCTTAACAAGTTTTTGATGTAATAACTACTTTAGGCCCGCCACATACATACGGAATTCCGTTTTGCGATTCCGTTTCGGAATTCCGAATGGGTCGGCCACACACATACGGAATCCCGTTTTGCCCGCAAAATTTCGAACGGAAAACTACCGTACGTGTGTGACGGGTCATAAATTTTATATGGACTTACTGCGTTCGGAATCCCGAATCGGAATTCCGAAACGGAATCCCGAAAAGGAATTCCGTATGTATGTGGCGGGCCTTAGAATCGTTGTGATTTGAAACTCGATGAAACGCAAAAGCGACACTAAAAAGAGACAAACATATAATTCTATATGATTTAGCCTGCGAAATAGCTTAATACAGTGTAGTAAGCTATAGGCCGACCACATACATACGGAATTCCGTTTCGAGATTCCGTTTCGAAATTCCGATTCTGGATTCCGAACGCAGCAAGTCCATATAAAATGAAGGACCTTAAATGAAGGTCCATATAAAATGAAATACACACGTACGGTAATTTTCCGTACGGATTTTCTCCGATTCGAAATAGAACGCCTGTGCGTTCGGAATCCCGAACGGAAAAAAGCCGCTCCGAACGTAAGGCCGGCCACAATATAAACACGCAGCGCATGCAAAATGGCGATATTCTGTCACTTATACAGATTTAAGTTGTACTATGGCTGTTGTTATTTTTTTTTTAATTTTATATCACTATCATAGACAGAAGTCATAAAACTACTGTATTTACAAAAGTGTACAATGACCATAAGAATAAGTTTTAGAAGAGAGTTTGCATACATTGTCCAGAAATAAGATTTTAGTGATACTATAATAACACTTAGAGTTGTATAAGCAAGGGACAGCATGTAAAAAAACAGCTTCTATACAACTTTAATGATAAAATCAGATTGAAGTGTTACAAAATACTTAAATTTGTATATTAGAGATTTCATATTCTGATTAAGAACCCTAAGCTTACTTAGATCCCATAATACAGACTTTATACAGCTTGAACTGTATAAATAACGCATAAACCACTCTTATAAGGATATAACTCCTTTTCAACACTCTTATACGCTTTTAAAAGAACTCTAAGTTCTATGTGGGCTGGTGTATTGATGTTCATAACGCTTGTGTGCTGCTTGGGTGGGTGCATCCCCTTATCACCCTAAGCTTGCAATATAGTCAATATTATGCAAAAAGATCTATCTATCCAGAGATATGTTTTAATTATGTATATCTAAACTCTTTCGATGAATTATTAAATAAAATAAGATGAAAGGTTACGAAAAGCTAAACACCTATAAGATTAAATGTAAAAACATACATAAACACACCTACTCGCTTCGGTCGTGCGACGAACACTGAGCCTGAGCGCGTTCCGTACGGAATTTACGTATGTGTGTTGCGACTCGTACAAAATCTATGGAAGACTTGCGTTCGGAGCGGTTTTTTTCCGTTCGGAATTCCGAACGCACAGGCGGTCATACGGACTCTAATGATGATATGATGAGGTCATACGGTCATATGGAGTAAATGAAAATTCCGTACGGAAAAATACCGTACGTGTGTGGCGGGTCATAGATTTTATATGGACTTGCTGCGTTCGGAATCCTGAATCAGAATTCTGAAACAGAACCCTGAAACGGAATTCCGTATGTATGTGGCCGGCCATAGTAGCCTAATGGCAGGATGCAGACCGCGAACTCAAAAGGTTGTGGGTTCGAATCTGCCATTCGACTACTGTCGTGAACTACTCCTAACACAAGTATTTTCAGCTTACCAGTAGTAGTTAAAGGGAATATTAGTAATGTTGATAACAGCTAGTATTTTTTTTAAATACAGTGTTTCCTATTATCACAGTCTCTTCTTTCTGCGGTGATTTAAATATGATTTATTAAAAAAATCTGTTAAAATAAACAAAAAAATAAAATTAACCATATTGAATAAAATTACCATATCCAATCCGTTCATAACAATTCACGATTTCATAACTTCAGGCCATCTAGCGTCCATTATATAAAATACCTTTTCTTATAGAATGAAGTAGATGGCAATGACACTAATACAAATAAATTTTGCTGTAAAGAAAATATTCTTTTGATTTATTATACTAAAATTTAGTCTAAAAATAGGTATTGTAATATTTATTTGCTATAAAATTAAACTTTTATCTATTGACATTTGGTGTCGCACTTGTGGTTGAAAATTATCTTATCCAAACTAATCATTTGCCGAGGAATATTTTTATTTTACATTTCATTTCATTTGAAGCTTTCGCTTCTACCGCGTGTGAACACATTTGTTATTTTTTTGTATAATATGATTGTTGCGTAGTGTAATTATTAGAGGATTTTATTGATTTACTCAAAAAAGGCTTTCTAATTTTAGTCACGTGTAGAGCCATGCTGCAGCTATATTAGTAGTATAGTTGTAGCACGAATGAGTCGGCTCGACCGGGGAAGGACCACGCTCTCACAGAATACCAGCGTAAAATAGCAGCTTAATGCTGCTGTGTTTCGTAAGGAGTGTAGAGAACCGAGACCCTTTTACTGGAAAAGAAGCATTCCATCTTAGTCCTTACGGGTGACAACGCATCTGCATTTTGATTCTTTATTGAGGATGGATGTAGATGTCTATGGGTCACAGCAACCACTTACCATCACGTGGACTGTGTGCTCGTTTGTCCACCCTATCCTATAAAAAAAAGTCAATCTTAATTTAGGAACCGTTCCCTGTTTCGTTCCTCGAGAGAAAGTCCGTGTTTTCAAAAAAATATATATTTTTCCGAGCGTACATGATGTTCTAAAAACTAATCAACGACATTGTCAAAACAAAATATTTGTCATCTTGAAAAGGTTGTTTAGCGACTATCGAGGCCCGAAATTATATATTGTCTGTATCGCTTGCGTTTGTAAAATGAATATGGTTTCCAATCAAGCTGCAGATTTCCACAATCATAGACATAATACTGTGGAAGTAAGCAAAGTAGACCAATTTAGTTCGTGCTGCATCAGTCAGCTTTCTAGTCCTTCTAATAGTGGAGATTGCAGAACTTAATTTCAAAGCTAGTATATCTAATATATGCTGGAGTTAGGAATCATTAGAACTTCCGAGAAATACGATCGAAATTTCATAATCTAAATTATTATTATGTAAATTAATAAAATTACCATGCAGTGGCGGTGTAAAAATATCAACTACCACCATAACATCCCATGGGTGTCGTAAGAGGCGACAGAAGGAATCAAATCAGGAGATGGGCAGCAGCGTCTTCCTGATAACGACTAAAAATAAAAATATAAACAGCGGTTGCCAACTCGCTTTCCAAGCGTGGTAACTATGGCAAGTATCCCCCATATATTGCCTATGGGGGAGGCCTATGTTTAGCAGCGGACATTAATAGGCTGTAACGTTAACGGTGAATTAATTATATCGTTCTGCGGCAACTGAGACAGTGTAAATTATAAACATTTTTTTTGCAATTAAAAGCAATTTTATTTTGCTGCAAGCCATCTGGAAACATTGTTCAGTATTTGGTGGGACTATTCCGATGCGAAGTCGTTTCTTTAAACTTAAAATAATAATGAGGCATCATTAGTAAAAAGAACTTTCCCAAAAATGTTTTGTATGATATAAATAAAATAATAACAAACCAAAAAAAGGGTCCATGTATAGAATTCTGAGAAGCACTCAGTATGATATTACACCGTTTATTGCATCTCTTGCTCTCGGTTTAAAAGAAATGATGATAAAAGATCCTACCCGTTGGGAAACACTACTGAGGTCGTGGTGAGCATAGTGCTAAGGTCCCCCAGGGATTCTGTCATAATGACTATATCGTCGGCAAATCGAAGGTGAGTGGCGTATTAGCCATTGTTGTTAATACCGTATCATTTCCAACCCAGAAACTTGAAAACATCTTCCAATGCAGCGATGAAACTTTCAGGGATATAACGTCGCCCTGTCTTAAACTTCTCCGCAGTTGTATAGGTTTCGTGCTCTGGTTCTGTACTCTGATAGAAATCTTAGACGGGCAAACTTACTGAGTTTTATTTGATTAGCAAACACATCAACTCAACACATAGCTTAAAACTCTTCGCTAAGATATTACTTATATCTTCTTAGATCTATATTACTTAGATCTTCTGTATCACCTATTATTCTAGAACTATGAACAATCAACTTGCATTCGGTTCGACCGGGGAAGAACGATGCTCTCACAGAATACGAGTGCAAAATAGCCGTAAATAGCAATAGAACAGAGAACTCTTTTTACCAGTAACTAGACTTTCCATTTTAGATTCTTAGGGTAACACGATGTCACGCATATGTATTATATCATTTTCACATATATTATTTGTCAAGTCGATGGGCCACAGTATCCATCTATTATTAGGGTGTGATCATCATCACTCTTACTGGTCCTCAATGCGGTTGCCGCGCGCATAAAGATACCATATGTCAGGATTTGTCCTGACATCTGAGGACTTTTGGGCTCTTGTCAGGATTGTGGTCCGATTTTGGCAATATCAGTGTATTAAATTTCTGTGGAATCAGCGATGTGGATTGAGAGTGCACAAAACCAATTATATTTTTTTTTCACGCTTGTTAATTACGTTTGCAACGAAATTTCAGGATTTTTTTAATGGAAATCAGGTTATTTTCCAGGACTTTTAAATTTTCCACCTGTCAACCCTACGCGCGCAAAGCTTATTTTCTCGCAACGGTGCAATACTGCTAGGTGGCACGTACATTTATCGTCAGATATATTTCATTTACCAGCTTCAACGGTTCAATCAAGCAAGCTCGCCAGATGTGTAAAAACCGTCAAATACTCTCTGTCAGTTTAACTTTTGACGGTCCATGGTTTAGCAGTCAGTTGAGGCATTGTGGACCGCGGGTTCGAATTTCACACGGAACAAGTACATATGTCCAGCAATTTGTATATATGTACATATGCTGCTTTCACGGTACACGAGAAAATACTAGTGTGTTATGTTAAAAAAAAAAACTTTGTCACGCTTAAACATATTTTGAAGTGATACCGGTTGCATACTCTAACGGACTAACAAACTCTGCACTCAAAACTGTCTCATATTTACTTTTTATCTCTGTTCACTCCGATTCGCTCCGATGCTGACACAGTTGCAAGGTGTTTTGATTTTGTATTGTTCAATTAGTACTCATGCACTGTTTAGGAAATTTAATTAAACTCGAGTGCTTCACAATACTATAAACTTTGGCACAAACCAATTTATCCAGTCACTAGTCTGTAGTTAATTATTCATATTTCATAAAGTAATTTATAGAACACGAACAACGAACTTATTTATGGAACAAATACTTTGAAACTATTATTAATATATAAAATTATTATAATTATATTAATATAATAATTTTATGATTGTATGTGATAATAAACATCATCCTAACCTGTCACACACTTATTGCTAAACATAAGCCTCCCCAGGACTGGACCAGAAAACACGGTGCTTTGTATCAGCTTTCTGCCTGTCTTAGAAGAAAGGAGCCTCGAACTTTTAAATGGAGTGCAGAATCCCCTCGTCCACTCGGACCACGTTTAGCTAAAATATGTGTATAGATGGAAAAATGTTAAGGAAGTTATATGCGGCTAGCTCTTCGCCTACACAATTACAAACCCAATATCCCATTAGTCGCCTTTTACGACATGCTGGGTTAGTAACATAGTCGGCACATACTTTTTTGCTAATAAAATAAGTCCCACATATACATGGACTTTAAGTCCGAGACCAAAGTGGGATTGAATAATCATAAACTTATATCTTTTTGGTAAGTAATTATTGCTTATTATTATTAGCAATGATCTGTATAATATATTTAAAAAAAAATTTCTTTCAACAGACCGTAAACACTCCAATGCTACATATGAACATCTCCCATAGTGGGGAGCATTTGCCGTAATCTCCACACTTGATGAATTAGCGCTTGTAGTTAGCAGTAGTCTATATGCGAATAATATATTCTTTGCTGCTTTCTTAGAAATAAGTTTGGTGTTTGCTCAGTAAAAGACTACATTGAATTATATAATTAAAGGACATTATAGGACGCTATGTATCAAGCTATGAGCAGTTCCTGGGGTTTCATAGTACCACTACATCACCTTCGGGACGAAATGATGGATGGATCTCTTAGGCAGCCAACACATTAATAGTAGAAAGATATATCTATAATTTTATTGAAATCACAAAATAAATGAAACTAAAAGCCTTAGTTTCATGCAAAATTTAAATATAAAATTTATTTAAAATAAATATTACAAGTAGTGAAATTGCTTTCCATTGAAAGCACCGCAAGCGTATACCATTCGAATCTAAAGCAATTTATTGCACGACTAAAGTCGTGCATTATATAGGATTGACTTTTATTTTTATTTTATAGAGTTATCTGGTAAGAGTTTTGAAGTGATCATTTCAAAACATTGTAAAAGAAATTAGCTGAAATATGAAAGTAGAGATGAACATGTGTGTGTGTGCGCGTGCGTGCGTGTGTGTGTGTGCGTGTGCGTGTACGTGTGCCTGTGCGTGTAAAGTGCGAGTGTGTGCGCGTGCGTGCGTGTGCGTGTGCGTGCGCATGCGCGTGCGTTTGAACGTAGCGCGCGTGAGCGTGCGCGGTGCGAGCGTGTGTGTGTGTGTGTGTGTGTGTGTGTGTATGTGTGTGTGTGTGCAGTGTGTGTGCGTGTGCGTGCGTCTGTACGTGTGTGCGCGTGTGTGTAAAAAGTGCGTGTGCGTGTGTGCGTGCGTGTGCGTGTGCGAGTGCGTGCGTGCGTGTGCGTGCGTGCAAGTGCGTGCGTGTGCGTGAGTGCGCGCGTGTGTGTGTGTGTGCATGCGCGTGTGTGTGTGTGCGCGTGCGGCGTGCAGTGTGTGTGTGTGTGTGCGCGTATGTGCAGGTGTGGTCTGCACGTAGTGCGCGTGCGCGTGTGTGCGTGTGTGTGCGTGTGCGTGTGCATGCCTGTGTGCAGTGCAGCGCCGTGTGTGTGGCAGTGTGTGTGTGTGTGTGTGCGTGTGCAGAAGTGTGTGTGTAGTGTGCATGTGTGTGTGTGCACACACGCACACACACGCACATAGGCACTTCTTTTATTTACATGTATAGCTGTAATATAGTAATGATGTGTAGCCAAATCAAGTGGTCATATTAATTTTACTACATAATAATATATTCTTAAAGTGCGTGTTTAGTTAGATATACGAGTAATGTAGGATTTCGATGCGCAGATTTTTAGTAGCATTATTTTAAACGTGAAAGTTGCGCCTTGCAGGCTACTTTGTAATTTAAAGTTTTGAAAACTATATCTTTCAAAATTTCAAACATCAAAGTTGCCTGAAAAATGCTGAAAATGGTATTTTATATTATATTATATTATACAAAAACTTATCTAAGGTTGCCAGTCGATAAGAAAAGCCAAAAAAGCTTTAAACTCAAGCTTGTATGATAGCAGAACTCTAATAATTAAGTTCATTCATACTTCGGGCACGTAGAATTTTAATTGTGACGAATTTTAATTGTGACTTAATAAATCAATTAAAACCACGTAATGTAAGTTTTACGGTATAAATTATTGCTAATTAAAGTTATAGCTGTTTAATATATACAATATAATATGATGCATTTAATTTGATGACCTGATAAAGCGCAGACAGTCAATAGATGCAGGCGGTTCAATCCTGTACTATTTGGCAGTCGCAAAGCTTGAGTTATGTATGTGTACATTTGGATTATTAATGATAATGATGACGATGATTTATTTTAAAAAATCAAAAAATTTGGTAGTGCAATACTATAATCAGATATTAGTTAGGGCAAGTAAATGGACAATGGACTCACAAAATACTAGTAGAGTAGAATGAATGTTGATAATCAATCACTAGGTGCTAGGGCTCTTTTTTATTTAGGAGTTCGTCTGAGTATGTACCTACTAGCACTTGCCTATTTCTGCTGCAAGTAAGTAGTACTTCCACTGCTGTGATTTGGTCTGAAGCATATGTAGAATCAATTACAAATTTTGAGCCTTACCGTCTTGTTCTGAGAGGCGGCAACATACCTGCCATCACATTAACTTCATTTTTAAGATACTTTCCGAGATCTGGCTGATAGATTGTGTGAACTGAGGGACCACACTTTAAGGGCTGTAACTTTTTATATATTCTTTTACAAATTCCAGGATTCGCTCTAAGATTGTTTTAGATCTACTACTAAATCCTTAGCTATTCATTTAACCGGCATGGTCCTCAGTGTTCACATTTAAACGAGAGATTTGCTAAACGCAATGTTGTTTTTTCGTTCTTTTAATAAAAAAACAAGATGTCAATGTAAGACTAAAATAACAATTTTAATAGAATTTTTATTCGTGATAGAGCCACGCTGCAGCTTTATAATATGGTTGTAGCACGAATGGGTTGGCTCGACCGGAGAAGGATCACGTTATCACAGAGTAAAACAGTAATAAATTAATGCTGCTGTATTTCGTATGATGAGTGTAGAAAACCGAAGACCCTTATTACTGGTAATGAGGTATTCCTAAGGCAGACTAAGAGTCCTCCACTATCTACTAATATACACTGTGGACTGTCTGCTCGTTTGTAACCTTCATTCCATAAAAAAATGTACTTGAACTAAATATTATGAAGGTGTCGTAAAATGTGAATATGGAAATAGTTAGAGAGACTAATAAATGTTTATGGATTGTGCAAAGTGAAAAAATTCTGAAACCTCTTTTTACGTAAAAATCCGTATTATTTTTACTTATTTACGTTTATTAAAATCTAGTATGTTATCCGATTATATCGATAACAATTTTTTTATATAAAAGATAACCACGAGACCACATCAAAGTCGACTGTTAGACAACCGAAGACCTATCACGTTGTATTTGATTTGGCCAGACCAAAAAAAGGAAAGCCTTGCATCTCGGATCCTGCCACCGGTCTTGTTATTTTAGGTACGTTTGGTGTGGACGTAGTAGATATGTATATCTCTTCGGAAGCCATGCGATGATTCATTTTTAATATATAAAAATATTTAATTAATGAAAATTAGTAGTTTCATTAATTAAATATGTATGAATAAAAACTATATTAATTGCTAAATGTGTGAAAAGGCGTATGTATCTTTAGTTTTTTATGGGCATTTGCAGCACAGAACAATAATTCTCTCTACCGAGAGACTTGCAGTCACGGCACAGTCACGCTGCCGTTGTGTCATTGATGCAGCACGAGTCGGTAGACCAGGGAACAACCATGCTCTGAAATAAAACCAGCGTAAAGTAGAAGCATAAGCATAATTCTATTATATTTTGTATGGTGAATGACCAGAATAGGAAACCATTTTTACTAGAAACTTCTTAGTTCTCAAGGGTAGCAACATATATTTTGCATTTATAATTTATTTAATTCGTAATAAATGTGGGTGTTTCTATGCTGTGTCCGTTTATCAATTTTGCATGCATGAAAAACACATTTATTTGCCATAAAAATGTGAGAACATATTAAACGTCCATGGATGGAACGTGAATTCTATCAAAAGTCCAACCTTTTACAACTATATTTACATAGTAAATTAATAATAACGATGATGCTTTTTACTTTTAATGGACAGCCATACTGCTATCAACTAAATCGACGGCACGAGGTGTTTATATTAATGGATACAGATAAAACATCGTTGGACCGTCGCCGTTCTTTAATGTTTAACGTTGAAATGGAAATAATTATGATTTATGTTTAAAGTTTTAAGAGCCGTTATAAATTACCCAGTGCGCGAGGAATCTGGGTTCGATCCTTGCTGACACCAATAAAATTGTTAATTGCAATCTTGAGTTCTAATTTACCACGTGTTCGGCAGTAAAGGAAAACATCTTAAGGAAAATCTGCAGGTGATGGATAAATTAACTATCCCGGCCTGGAGGAGGCGAGCTATGGATTGTGTGATGCGGTGAGAATATATTATTTCGCGATACTGCAAATGTCCCTAAATTCGGGCTACAGGACGGACGAAAAAGAAGGCATGTGCACTCACCTGGACTTCCGCTGAGCTGCCTAGTGCCTCCAAGGGGCTGTGTTGCACGTTGGTTGGATGACGGCTGTCTTCACAAATAACTTTCACTGATCTTCGCTAAATATTGCGTTATTGCAAAATATACATATATATATAGATACTAGTAATATATATAGATACTAGAAAACAGCAGTACACCTGCTGTTTTCTAGTATAGTTCAATATCTAAATTACACCACAGCGCGAGGTGATAAAGAGAGATATAGCGGTGCGATCCGTTGCGTGACTTGCGAGCTTGTGAACTCCGTTTTAACACACGAGTGCACATGCTAGGTATATTCAGCAATATTCTCATTGGATGACAATCAACAAATTTCATAAGCGTTAGGCGGTAGTTGCAAACGGCGCGAACAGCAGGTATAAGAAATAAAAAATAAAAAAATTCAAAGACATGTGAAGTCCAACACACATTGGTGCAGCGTGGTGAACATTTCCTTGCCCTGAAACCATCTCAGAAATGAGAGGAGGACTGTACCCCGCAGTAGGATGTAATACATTAAAAATAAACAATGAAAAGAACATAATAAATGATCTTTGGCAATTTTTTCTACTTTCAGTTGCGATCTACGTAGAAAATTGCCGTGGTATATATAGCATTTGATTTTTTTTAATTGCCTGCAATTGGTATTTTTTCCTAAGTAGGTGGAATGTATCCTCATCTCAGTGGATCGATATAAAGATGATCAGGTACCCAGAGTCTAGCTTCAAAATAAGTTGAGCCGTTGCCACACAGTGGCGGCGCGGCGTAAGCGTAGTCATTGCACCATCTCGAGTTGGGCGTTTTAAGAAAAAAGTAAAAACTAAGTTGCAGCTTATATACCTTCCACTACTGGACGCAAGCCTCCTCTCATTTCTAAGAGGATTATGGAGCAATCAGTCCGCCGCGTTGCTCCACTGTCTGTCAGAGGTAATTTTCGAAATGATTTTAATGAAACGATCAGATCAGATAGAGAGCTATGCCAGGAGAAATCTAGGCTATATTAAAGAGATATTAAAAAAAGATAAATTAAATGGTCTTTGATTATCTTAAATATAAATAACGCCGCAGGCGAAGCTGGGGTGAGTAGCTAGTATAATTAAATTTTTTACAAAAGTCATTTGTCTAGTAAGCTCTCAACGGCAGTTCCAAATTGCATATAATGAGGGAAAGTTACGTAACCAGCACAAAACAAATTAAGCGGATAATTGTTGTACCTCGAGTATATACGATGATAATCAGATTTAGTTGTTGCGAATGTAACTCGTTTGTTTGCTACATTAGTTTACATGGCTCATGATGTTTGTAGAATGACTTTTGATAATGCATTTTCATGTATTTTAATAGATGCAGCTGATGTCTGTTAGCTGGAATTATTTGAAAAATTTGCTCATAGAGTAGTAGTCGTGTAGATTTGACGAACACAACAAAGGCTTGACAACTGGTTACTTATCATTAGTCTGTGGGATTTGGATTCGAAGTTTTTGAATAAATTTCGCTATAAGTTGGACGTCAGAACTTAGTCTGCCAATCATTAAATCTGAATTAAGAGTAAAAGTTAGTATATTTCCATTACACCCTTGATCAATTATTTTGTAAAAATTGCGCATATAATTACATTGTTTGCACCAGATTTTATTTTTCTAAATCGAAATCTAGCTGAGCAGTGCCAGCGTGAGAGAATCTATCACTCCCACTTCGCCCTGTGGGTGTCGTAAGAGGCGACTTTGGGAATTCTAGAAAGATTTAATGACCTCCAATAGACGGCGGAATGACTATCTCATTTTCGCCAGACGATGACTGAGATCAGCGTCAAAGAAGGAAGATGTCTGATACTGTTGTCGCCAATCCGTCAAATAAGAAGGCCCATGTCCTTCAGTATACATTTACGGGCTGATGGAGAAAAATGATGAAATCTAGCACGATACGAGTACATTTTATTTTTAGTCTGGTATTACCTTAACATTATATAATAATTCGTTTCGAAGTGCATGTCGCATTCATTAAGCGCCTATTATACGGTCGAGGACTCCTGTGTTGAGGGAACACTTTGTTCGTTATGATCGTTATGTTTACTGTGTAGTTTTGATGGTCCAAATTTTTTTTAAATAACTTTGTTAAAAATATTACTACAAATAATAAATATTGCTGCTTGCTTTAATTTAAAATAGATAATAATAATAATAATGACGTTTATTTTCTTATCACAAACAAAGTTACATTTAGAATTAAGAGTAACAGCTAATATAACATAACATAATATAAAAACTTTGTTTGTGGATCGCTGGTGCCTATGGTAGGTATAATACCTGTATTACAAGTCACCAGGTCTCCACCTCAACGTGGAATGCTATTAGTGTTTATACAACAGATTAGGGGCTAATTCTCTATAGTTACACATTTGTCATCTTAGTAATAACTCAAAACAAACATACAGAAAACATCTTATATAAAAATTATTATATAATTATATTAATATTATTTAATTTACACGACAACCTCCAAAAGACATAGATATATATGGACATAGAAGATTAGATGTCATAGATTGTCTGAACTAATCTTCACAAGCAGAGATCGAATTGATTCCCAACTCTTTTCTTGCAACCGCATTCAAAGTATTTTAATCACAATCTTCTTCGAAATGAAATGTTATTTTAAGAAAATCATTTAATAAATATTTTAACCTGTGTATAAAATTTACATACCATTAAATAAAAACCTGTATGGTTTGTTATGGTTACTATAAAGTATCTATAATTTATTGTAAAACAGTCACCCGACCCATAGTCGACGAGTACTAGGAGGTAATTTTTTGTAAAAAAAAAATTCTAACCCAACAAGCTGGTCCCCGCGACTTCGTCCGCGTAAAATTTATTAGGGTTGAATTTCATGGGTTTTTTTTGCGCGAAGTTCTAATTGCTTTTCTAAAATAAAAGTAGCCTTAGTTACTCCTTATAACAACAGATATCTGTCTGTGAAAGTCTCATCAAAATCGGTCCAGCCATTTCGAAGATTAGCCGGAACAAACAGACAGACATACAGACCGACAGACAGACAGACCGACAGATAGACAGCCAAAATTTTTTAAAATTATTTTTTGTTATAAGTACCGCATAAGTATAATTTCATATGCATTTAGTAAAAAGATATTATTTTGACATTACAAACAGACACTTCAATTTTATTTATTTGTATAGATGATATATGTTAAGATATTTCTTTTTTTAAACTATTTTTGAGTTCTTGCTAGGTATAAGTCCTTTTAAAATTGCGCTTAACGGCTTTTCCTGCAAAGGAAATGGGAGATCTCCATCGGGCAAGGTGTTCAGCTCGGGGAGTTCCTAAGGCTTCAAGTGGTAGTACGGAGCTGTTCCTTAAAAAGTCTTACAAATCTTAGTGCCCAATAATACTTGTATAAAAAAACTGGCTTAGTTGTAAGAATACCTGATTAATAAATTGTAAATCCCGATTTCGAATTCCAAGCAAACAAGTAATTTGCGCAGAAATACAAAATTATTGGTTTTCGGGTGTGATTTTCCTGTCTCACTCTCTCTCCCTAACAATGTATCTTAGCGTCTGTGATGTCGTGTGTCTGTATCTGTCCGTCGTTCTGTAATGTTAGTAGTTTTAACCTTTTGGTTTTTAGAGTTTTATCTGAATCGGGGCTGCAACTTACTCTGATCGTATAGTATAGGTATATTTTATATTGTAGTAGTTGATAATTTTTCGAGGGTTTTGTTTAAAACGCAATTTTTTATGCATTTTCATTTCATCTTCATATAAAAAAGAACATTAGCAGGATACTAGGAATTTCTAGCGAACTCTATTCTTGTTCGTTTTATTTTTATTGCCAGTGCGGTTGAAGTTTTATGTAATTTTCCATTTGCATGGAAGGCGAGGGCGACGATAGACAGATTAATTTGTCCCCAACAAATGCAATACCTGCAGCGCCATATTATATCTTTGAAATAAAAAATTCAGTAATAGGTAACACAAATATTAAGGTGATAAATATTTACTTATTTATACTTAATAAGAAATAAATAATTAAATTATAAGTTAATTTTTTTATCATAAAATTGAACTATGGACACGTTCAAGCATCTTTAAACATGTTCACAATCTTACAATCTTATTATTAGTTAAATTTTATTAAATACATTATGTTCTTAATATAGTTTAATTAATAATAAACAATATTATTATTGTATATACAAATTTAAATAATCACAAGTTAAAGAGAAAATGTTTGCAACTTGTTAGTTAATTACGTGTAATGTGATCTATGTACGTCATTAAAAAAAATATAAATCGCAATATATATACCTAAATGCACTTAAAAGCAACTATATTTACTTTCTGCGGAGACTTAGTGTAATAGCAGATAAATAAAATGACCATCTACAAAAAAAAGATTGAAGAAGGCGTGATTAATGCTCCCTAGGGGTTCTCTACCAATAAACCGTAATAAAGTAAGCACAGAACACTATTTTCGACACTATTTTATGGTTCAATAAATTTATTGTAATTATAGCTTAATAATATTATTGTAATTGTGGCTCATTAATTATATCGTATCTCATGCATAATTGATAGAGATGGGCTGAATTTGATTTCACCGAATACGAATATTCGGCCGAAAGTTCGGTAAAATTTTTACCGAACATTATTCGACGGGATCACCTCGGTACCTAACCAGTTCACGTCGAAACTTGTTTACATAAAGCGCGCGGGATTAGCGCCGGACCCTGCCCCTAGCTCCCCCTCCGAGCAAATTGCCGGCACGTGCTATGTTTTGACTGTTTTTCTGAGAAAAAAAGTGTTTCTTTGTGTACTTCTTAGTGAAAATTGATAATTATATGATAAAAATGAGTGGCAGGAGGAGATCTACTATTTGGACTTATTTTAGAGAAACTGACGACCAAAGTAAAGTGAAATGTACGATTTGCGAAAAAATACTTTCGCGGGGTGGCAGCGACAGGAAAGCTTCATCCTCAGCTGTGAGCAATCATTTAAAATTGAAACATACTGCGGAATTTTTTGGTCTGGAAAAACCTGTGCATCAGGTAGGCTCAAATATACAAAATATTGAAACGACACCGCATGAATCTGTAGTTGCACAGGTAACCCAACCCTCTACCAAAGGTGCTCAATCTACAAATACTAAAACCTTTCCAACCACTCAAACTACACTAGAAGATTCATTTATTACCAAATGGCGAATCGACGACCCCAGATCACTTTCAATTACGAATTCAATTGCTGAAATGATAGCAATAGATAACCAGCCTATTTCTATAGTCGAAGATAAAGGTTTTAATCGGCTCATGCAGTTGGTAAAGCCCAAATACCAAATACTAAGCTGAAAATATATAGTGAAACAGTGATTCCATAACAAAATTATTCAAGGTGAGCTATCTAAGGCCAAATGTCTATCGGCTACATCTGACATGTGGACAAACATGTTCGTACATTTCAATACAGTGGACACTTTGAGTACCACTTTAACGAATCTTCGGTGATTTAGCCGAATATTCGTCCGAATACGAATATTCGGTAAAGCTGCCGAATGTGCCGAATACCGAATATGAAACGAATATTCGGCCCATCTCTAATAATTGATAGCTTCTATCAGTATGAGGAAATTATCGCCGTGGCCAAAATTGGCGTGGAAGTATCTGGAATTTATTCTATTATACGAAGAAACAATTACACGCCCTCAGTAGAAAGTATTTTGAAATTAACAATAGGAAGCTGTTAAAATTGCTTTCCTTTCAAAGAGCAAGGCACGAATAGCACTTGAATCTAAAAGCAATTTATTGCACGACAAAGTGAGTGCATTATACTGCTATCAGATTTTACGAAAATATTGGGAAATTGTTAATGAAAATCTAGAAATTTCGTTACTTTTTCAAATAACACTTTATATCAGCTATTGGAAATAAATATTATTACCTAATAAGTGGATGTTGTGGCCCATAGACATCTATATCTATCTTCTATTAAGAATTAAAACGCAGATGCTTTCCTACTAATAGTACAAATTATCATTTTTAATTATTATGAACCACTGCTTGACTACTATCCCATCTGATGGTAAGATGTGATGTAGCCGATGATGGTAAAGCGCATTGACAAAGTCTATTGACTCTAGCTTTGAAGACACCCACGTTGTAATAGGATTAAAAAACAGATGCCTGGCAAATAATTCCACTCCTTTGCTCTATGCTTGACAAATAATGAAGTAAACGTTTGGTTCGAATGCATGGTATGTAGATATGAAAGGAGTGAAGACCAGCCGAGTGTCTGGTGGTCCATTGTTGGAACGGAAAGTGGGGAATTTGGCTAAGCATTTCTATTTGTATCACTGTTGTAAAACAGACCCTGCACTGCGAGTATATATAACATGTAACAAAACCCTGTGGTTCCCGTTAAGTGCGCTATCAGAATCGGTTTTCTAACGTATAAAAATAACTTTACTTCGGAAAACTCGACCATAAAAAAATAAAAAAAACTATTTTTTGCAAATTGTATTGGTTTTATTACCTCTTCATTGGCCGGGGAGTAAGAGTATTGTCAAAGACTTTACTTTACTGCTGCGCGTGTCTTAAATTCGCAAATAAAAATTTATTAAAAAAATATATGATTTTTCTAAAGTTATTACTATGCGTTTGAATATTCATTCTTATGACGCACATAGCGGGAAGCACAGGCTATTTTGTTACATGTGGGTAATAGGTAGTAGTAGGTTCAGTAAGAAGTAAATAAAATAGTTATTTGCTATGTTATCACCATTTATATATACATAAAACGGGTTCCATTCATATTTTTTTAAATATAATTAAGGTGACAAACGAGCACACAGTTCTCCTGATGGCAAGTGGATGATGTGGCCCATAGACATCTACATTTATCCTCAATTAGGAATCAAAATTCAGATGCGTTGTCACCACAGAGGACTAAAATGGAATGCCTCATTTCCAGTAGAGAGGGTCTCCGGTTCTCTACACTCATCATACGAAACACAGTAGCGTGAAGCTGCTATTTTACGCAGGTATTCTCTGAGAGTGTGGTCCTATCCCGGTCGAGCCAACCCATTCATGCTACATATATAATAGAGCTGCAACTTGACTCCACCACGTATAATGTGATCAGTACTTTAGCCTTCTACTTAAAAATGTAAAATTTTTGAGTATCAAAGACTGTGATGCGCAGTATTTGATACTCGAAAACTTCGTAGTTCCTTTGCTTGACAATACGTAGTCCTGTCGATTGAATAACTTAGTGAAAATTCTAATTATAGATTGAAATAAAACAGTCGGTTGTGAAGGCGGTCGGTTTTTTACTCGGTGGTAGGACTCCTTCTATGCCTAGGAAGGTCGGTCTCTGGGTAGATACTTACCTCTTACCTATTTCTGCCGTCAAATTGCAGTGCGTATACTACTGTGTTCTAATTTGGAGGTTTTGAGAGCCAGTATAATTACAGACTGTAAGGCATTCCATTTTAGTTTTAAGTTTTTTTTTTAAACTGGTTGCATATATCCATGGGCTGTAGTAGCCACTTAGATAGATAGATAGAAAATTATTTATTGCACTCAAAGTAATCAGGTACAAAGGCGAACTTATTGCCGAAAAGGCATTCTCTGTCAGCTAACCTTTGGTGATGTGGTGAGAGATATAAGTAGAGCCGCAAAAAAAAAACTAGCTTATTTACATATTATATTATTCAAAACGCATTATACAATATAAATATGTAAGTTTATACTTACTATCAAGTGGACCGTAAGTTCGTTTTCACTTCAGTTTCATAAAAAAACATATCTTACCATTTTATTTCAATATATAATGTTAGGCGAACTCGGTAATACTCTTTTGGTGTGTTGTCGGCCGATACTGCCATTCGCAGGAAAATCTCGAGCGAACCAACCAACGTGTGCGATCATCTTCTCTGAACATCAAGTGTTGGAGTGTTGGACGATCGAGCCAACATTAGGCAAGCAATGCAAAGTTAGGTTTGAAAGTAAACACCGAGATATAGCAGCAATCAGAACTTATACAGATACAAACAGATAAATCCTTGCTTCTCACAAACAGGAGCTTTCATTGAAATTCGAGCCCAGTACTGCAAATAAAGGCAAAATAAGCAAAACTTCTCTTGAAAGCCATTCGTTTAAGATAGGCATCGTTCATAAAGCTGATTAAAATACCGTCGGCGTAGTTAATGGTTACTTTCTCCAAATTCATTTAAAAGTTTCGAGGTAAAACGGCAGTTTTCGGGGCTTTAATTTTAATCGACTGAAATAGTAACATTGTGATTCATTAACATAGTATAAAACTTTATTTTTGTTTATTTTCTGTACGATGCATGTTTTCAACAATAAGTAAATCAAATATGTATAGAAGGTGGCGCATTATTGAAAAGATGGAAAAGCCTGTCTCCAGGAGTCTTTCAAAGGTTGATAATATGACGTGATACAGTGGGGATTGAACTTAAATTACTCGCATCTTATGAAATTTAGGGTTGGCGCCTAGTCCTGAGCTACCACCACTCAACCAATAGTTTTTGCCATACGTTGTATCAAAATTTGCTATACGTTGAGTGTTCATCATCCGATTTTTTCCGTGGCTGTATTTATAAAACAGCAGATTAATGTCCTCAATTAGGAGAAAAAAATTTAGGGAGGTAAGTACTGCGATTACTAAGCCGCCTGACATGTGGTGATTATGTAAATTTTTACAACGTGGGAGGAATATATTAGCAGCAGTATAACGCTTTTAAGAGAATGGTTATATGTTTTTTTCAATTTTGTAATACTTTGAAATGAAAAATTTTAGGGATAAAAATACACAGTTTTACTAGACAATAATTATATGCATACAAAAGGCGCTTAGTGTAATAATGATATGTGCACAGGGTTATTAAAGATTGTGTATACAGGATAGCGATGGCGATGCCAGATTATAGGGTTGCAGCCTCGTACCGGCATTGGGAGTGGAGGACGGCCGCCATGGCTTAAGACCGTGATTTGTGGTATTACTTGTGAGGCGCTGTAATGATGATGATGAGATTTTCGTTCCGACACTACGACTATTGTATGACACACATGCCATTATCCACATTCACGTATTTTACTAAATCCGTACGTAAATGCGCGTATTTTACTAAATCCGGTTTGAAAATATATATCTCTTGAGTACTAGTTATAAACGAATAAATCTGTTAACAAAATATTTCTAAAACAAATACGTAAAGAGAGAGTACGAGGAGAAAAAAATGATTCATAGATCCACATGTAGACCATAATGGATTCGAGTGGACGGAGCAGACAGACAAATACAAAAAAGCATTTTTAAATGAAAATATATTAAAAAGTCTTATTTTTTATTTATTTATCAGTAAAGCCTTTATAAAGAAGCTCAGCTGGCGATATGAAGAAGCTCAAAGTCACTTAGTTTGCGATGGATGGAAAGGGCGGCTAAAGAGGAGGATTAATACTTTTTAATTATTTTGGAAATGTACCTAATGTTATTTTAAATGGCGCTCATTTCACATTTTTCATGATTATATTCTTTCAAGCGAGGATTTCCTATTATACGACGACTCAGATGTGATCGTAATTTCAGATACGACTTTAATTTAGTAATTTAAATTTTGGTGGACTTTTTTTACAAAAATGTATAAAAATACGGTACAATATTGCACTGTTGGGTGGATGTTCATTGTAGCTGTAATATGTATATATGTTGCGGATGTTATATGTTTTCAAATAAAATATTAACTACATCTACTTTACATAACGTTCTAGCGATCAGCCCGGGTGATTTTTGGATCTCAACAACACAAAACATTTCATCAAAATCACACAAGATTTTTATATTATATAGAGATTGTTGGAAAGAACCATGTTCGGCGCGGTCGAGCTTCAAAACTATAGCGATTGGACGATCGACAACCTGCCTGATGCCTGTCATTAAAACTACTGACTACTGACTCTTAGTTAAAACAGTAATTAACGATAGTCAGAGATTTCCTCCTACCCCACAAGATGTCGGTACTAGTTAAAACATATTAACCTCAACATTTATACATTTCAAATATATCGGTTTATTTACGTGAAATGATAAAATAATGAACGATTAAAATCGCTTATCAAGACTTATGATTTGTAACTTACAAAAGTCACGTTGGGTATAAAATATATATTTACCTAACCTTTGAATTTGCATTTAAATACTCACATACGAGAATGCATATTACGGCAATAAAAGTAGGTTAAGTATCTATGTACTATAGCTCGATTATAAACATCATTGCTGTGGTGACGTAGAATCCATCAACCCGTTTCGTCACGTTGGTATATTATCTTTCAAATATCATATATTTGAAAGATAATATATTGATGGGCTGATGGGCTGGCTAACTACTTGTTACATTAATTTTATTCGAACAACTACTTTACATTATCTATCTATAACTACTACTTCATCAACGCAAATTAGTTGGCCAACATCGAAAAAATTCGTTGTCCGTTTTCTGAAAGGGTAATAAGTTTTCTGAAAGGGTAATAAAGAAATTATATAAGCGCGTTCCATTGTGTGTGGTGGACTTCACAAGCCTGTGAATTTTAAAAAATTTAAAAATGCACAATGCATCTCTAGCCCTTATTCAAAAAGAAATATATTCCCTGCACAAGAGTAGTTCATCATCTTCATCATTACATCCCTTAACAAGGCCACTGCTGAACATAGGCCTCCCCCAAGGAATGCCACAAAGCACGGTCCTGAGCCACCTGCATCCATCGACTTCCTACATGTCTTACCAGGTCGTCACTCCATCTAGAGGGGGTCGCCCTACACTTCGCCTACCGGTACGAGGCTGCCACTTGAGAACCGTTCTTTCCCATCGGTTGTCGGTTCTTCGAGCTATATGGCCGGCCGATTGCCACTTCAGCTTACTAATATGTTGGACTATGTCGGTCACTCTGGTTCTACTGCGGATATCCTCATTTCTAAGTTTATCACGCAGAGAAACAAGTTTTTATAATATTCCAACATTAACTTAAATATTTAAGAGGTATATTTCCATACATTTTGTAACGTATAATTAGGTAGAATTACTGTAATGAAACGAACGCTTCCTTCAAAAACACCAGAGACACGTTTAATTGAAATATTAAGGGATATTTTGAACGTTAACAACAAGTAACTGCTATTCTCTCTACAAGTTGTCAGCCCCAGTTAGCTTTTGAGAGTCCCCTTGACTAAAGAACTAGCACGTTGTAATTACTAAGGTTGTATAGAGACGAGAGTCTCTAGGTAAGTGTACACAGTGAAGTTGAATTATATCCTTAAATATTAAAGTGATTAAGTACATTTTGTATTAGTATAATTTCATTAGAATAATGATACCGCCATTTGGTGGCGTGGGTGATGCGTCTATCAATTCATTTCGTCCCTTGGGTGTTGTAATAGGCAACTATGGTAAATGCCGGAAATATATCTTATGGTATAGCTTTGTATCTATCGCAGCCAACTAGCTTAATTAGTCTTTCAGTTAACAGCCTAGCCTCTTTAATCTTAACTAGCGGCCTGAATGATATTCAACCCATGCGTTTCAGCCGATGCGTCTAATACAACATTTCATGCCTAATTATAAACTATGTGCTATATTTTATAAATATAATCGGCTTTAGGGTGGCCCAAGGGCCATCCCCGCCGCACCTTAACCTACTGTCGCTGATATTACAAGATAGTTGCAATGTTGTATTAGACGCATCGATTGAATATCATTCAGGCCACTAGTTGAACGGCGCCCTTTAGTAAAAATGCTTAGCTGTTGGGGTTTTAATACGTCAGATCTGACCCGTCTTTGCCGCGAAAAGCGGATATTCGTAGCATTGCCCGATGAAAAAGGTCTCTGTCATTATTGCCAAGCTTCACTTGTGTTTTCCCCCAATAGGTAATTCAGCACTTAAAAATGTAAATGACAGTTTCTCTTTTGCGCCGGCGGAGATCAAACTCGGTTTCTACGCTATCACGATCCACGACACTCCGTATATCAATTAAGGTTTATCACTTTTTATAGAATTCCCTTCCAGGAGCTTAACTCTTTTTACTTAATATGTAAGTGCTTGACCACAATCCCACCAGGTGGTAAGTGGTGATGGTAAATCGCACTATCTTAGCGTGACAAAAGCCTTTTCACTCTTGCTTATATTAACTTATATTAACCTACACAGTTTTTGTATTTTTATTACATTTTAAGGTATTTTAGCATGAAGACAATATAGGTATAAATATTAAATATTCATTTTTATATTTCTTTAATACAAAAATATTAAAAATACGCTACATAAAATGCGTCCTTCACATAATATTTATAGGTTGGAATTTTAATTTTTAAAATGTACTGAAAATGTGTTCTATGTATTTTAATAGGATTGCTAAAATACTGAATCTCACTGGAATTAGTTCTATTGTTTCTATAGTTTTTATTGTATACTAATATTTATAATTGAACTAGCCTTTAATATTTACATAAAAATATACTAAACTTATAACCACCTGGTACTGCTATTGCCTATCCGACTGCATAAAATCATCTCTACAACGGAAGAGACGAATGTTCTGCAGTGGATTTTAAGGGCTGGTGATGATGAAGAAAAAATACCAACTTAATAAATTTTATAACATTGAGAATTTAATATAATTCTAATATAATAAGCTCCTACTGATAAAAGGTAATTAATTCTTTGACTGGGCAGAAATTTCATTGTACGGTGGCAATCCGTATTCGGTCACTGCCGGTTGGCACTACAGGAATTGTTTTTGTTAAGTGATGATTTACCACATTCTCTAGTGAAGGAAAACATCCTGAAGGAACCTGCATATTTCAGAATTTAATAATATTTGCTGACCTATTTTACTGTAAACTATCCTTTACGTTTTATTTTTAAGTGTTAAAATACTCGTAATAAATTTGATAGCAAATGCAAAAAAGGTGGTTGAGGCAATTAAAACTTTCCTTTAGAAACACTCCAGTTACCACAAAAGTTTTAAAAGTTGCTTATATTAAACTTGAAGGATCCAAATGAATTTAAATTTTGAATGCAAAGGAAAACGTGCCGTCTATATATTTTGTTTTGTTTACTACACTCTCTGTACTTTTAGATTATAGTGAAATTGTTTTATATTAGTTAAACTAATTAAACTTTGCTAACGCATATCTGCATTTGAGAACTAAGAGGACATGATGAAGAGTTTGTACAAGGGCACTTATTTCGTACTATTTTTCTTCAGAAGGCCAATTTTCATGGTCTAGGCAATTTATGTATTTTATGTATTGAAAATGTATTTTATAATTAATTTAAATTAAATGTAATAAAATAATACCATTAAGATAATTTTATACTTTTTATTCATCATAGCGAGAAACAAGCTCGCTGTCCATGAAACTGGCGGACACTGAAATCCATGCGCCATGCCCAATGTGCGGCGGTGCTGAGAGGGAGTGAGTCGCATGTGCGAGAATGTACTCACCGTACGGGGCAGGAGGGGGCTCACCGTCCAACGGTGAGTGCGGGCGCACAACACAACCGCACGGGGCGACTGGCGGAGACGGAAGCCCACCGTCGCCCGAACCCACGTTAGTGGGCACGGAAACACGGCGACGGCGAGACAGTTAGCACAACCGCACGGGGCGGCTGTGCAGCCAAGGGAGGCAAAACTCGACCGTGCGGGGATGGGATTGTAGGAGGGCACTCAACCGTACAGAGACGGAGAGTGGTCACAACACAACCGCACGGGGGCGGCGCTAGCTGGGGACAGGACGGGACTGACGTTCTATTCCAAGAAACTGTGCTGACTGAGGGAGAACACCTGTACGGGGACGGGTGCTCGGTCAGCGGCGGACTCCTCTAGCGCACGACCGCACGGGGGCGACGGCGCAAGCGGAATGGAATCCATGCTTTTTTTTTGCGCCCAATGCAAGGACATCCTCCGGAAGTGGGGGAGGGAGGTGGTGAATGCTCCTAGCATACCACGCAGTCGGCTGCGGTATGTTGGACTCACTTTGAAGAAGTGCCTACCCACTAAACACCACCTTGAAGCGACAGCCCGAAGGCTTTACAGTCGAATCGGAGACGACCTCCCTTGAAGACGGATCACCAACACACGCAAAGTGCGGCGGTGCTTGAGATGGAGTGGGAGTCGCATGTGAGAATGTACCACCGTACGGGACGGCGAGCACTGACTGCCAGCGCAACCGCACGGGGCGGCGGCACCAGCGGGTGGAGACAGGGAGGAAGGCACTCACCGTCCAACGGTAAGTGCGGACGCACAACACAACCGCACGGGGCGGCTGGCGGAGACGGAAGGCTCCACCGTCGCCCGAACCCATATTCATGGGCACGGAAACACGGCGACGGCGAGACAGCTAAGCACAACCGCACGGGAGCGGCTTTGCCGAGCGGGAGGGCAAAACTCGACCCGTAAGGACGGGGAGTGTGGCAGGGCACCCAACCGTACAGGGGGAGGAGAAGAGCGGTCAGCCAACGCAACCGCACGGGGCGGCGGCGCCAGCTGAGGGGACAGGACGGGACTGACGTTCTATTCCAGAAACTGTGCCGACCGAGGGAGAAGACCCGTACGGGGACGGGTGCTCGGTCGGCGGCGGACCCGCAAGCGCACGACCGCACTGGGGCGACGCAAGCGGAATGAATGAGAAATCCATGCACAGCTGCATCTAATTTTAAAGAAAACTGAGTGTGCTGTCATCGCAGTTCTAATATGGAGTGTCTTATAGGTTATATTTTACTTATTATATTACATTTCGAATCAGAATACGATAAATTGGCTGGCTTCCTAAATGAAAAAAGATGTATAAGCATAAAAACGTACAATAATTTTGGGAATAATACTTATCGTAACGTTATTGCTAAAAAGTGCATAATATGTTGAAATATAACTTAATAATTCCATTGTTTCCATGATCATGTCTTTATGTAATGAATGAATGAATAAATTTTTTTTTTTTTTACAATAGGTAATCTTAGGACGAGATCTATAGACCGTACTTTCACTTTGCTCAGATTTTACTTACGAAAAACTTAGCTGAGTATACGCTTAGCATAATCTTTGGTTCTAAATTTATAATTGCGTCGGGCTAAGATTAGGCTAAGCTTATGCTAAGGCCCAGACAGACAAAAAATTTATAGATGCTTTATTCCATGCATTATGTTCTTAATTTTATTACATAAAATTAAAAAAAATATTTAAAATCCGAAAACAATCCAAATTGTATTTCATAAATAAGTTATTAATATATAAAATAGAGAACGGGCGTATGAGAACGGGAACGGATGAGAAGAGTGCAAAATGAGGAAAAAATAAAAAAGAAGGTTTTAAGAAATTATTTAGTAGAAATAAGTTTGAAATTACGTTAATAGAAAAAAACGGATTAATGCTATTTAAAACTAGAAGGAGGCCGAAAACTACCCGTTTATTGTTATAAATAATTAGAGTTACATAAAAACAACAATTTAAAATGAATACGGTGGTTTCGAATAATATCCTGAGTTTTACGTAAGTCGTCTATTTCGTTGACTTAGGCTTTGCTAAGCGCGCACTCAGCACGACTTCGAAGTTAGCTCTATATAAATACCGACATTGTCTTAGCTCGAAAGTAAAGTCTGAGCAAAGTCAAAGTACGGTCTATAGATCTCAGCCTTAGTGCTAAGTATTACAGAAGTGCCAGACTGGTACCTACCTAACTTGTGAGAGACTGGTGCCAGATGTAGTTATAAAAAACCTGTATTACATTTCACCGGGAAAAGTTATGTAGAAAGTAGAACTGTTATTTTATAGAAAAGCTCAAGTTATTAAAAAGAGAAGCAATATGAATATAAAGGATGTCTTACTTTGTTATTTTGTTTCTACTGAACGAGACTGGGAGAGACAGGAAAAAAAAAAAACAATAAATCAGTGTCGGATATGAGAGAGTCATTTTAATTTTATTTATTTATTTGTAAAGTATACAACACCATAGTTACAGTTTATTGGGATTAACAGACCTCTAATTTAAGTACAGCTTGTATATCGGGGATCTAAGTGCTAAGTATATCATTATTAGAAAAAGTAACTAAGATCCCTCAAACTAAAAAGAATGCTATGCTTGCTAAGCCGCCTGCAAAGCGCGGCAACTATGGCATAATGTATGTAGAAGGCCTAATTTAGCAGCAGAGTTATGATGGGCTGTAATGAATAATGAATTAATGAATCTGTTACAGTCTTGACTAAGAAACGTAAATATTACCATGTTTTTATGAAGTCACTTTCTTGTTTGTCTGTCGTTCCGAAATCTTGCAACTCAATTTTCGAGGACTTCCCGATTAGCTGGAGACTTGAAATTTTGAACATAGCTAAGAATCGGATGAAAAACGTAGTATATATTTTTTTGTAGTGGGGTTAATAATAGAAAAAAATCACTTGTTTCTATTATTAACCCCCAAAAAAGAGGGGTGTTATATATTTAATGTGTGTATCTGTGTGTCTGTCTGTGGCATCGAAGCTACCAAACTGATAAACCGATATAGATTTAGTTTTTTTTTGTTTGAAAGGTGACTTAATCGAGAGTGTTCTTAGCTATGATTCAAGAAAAACTATTCAGCCGTTTGAAGGTCATCAGCTCTTGTTTTGGGGGTTTGTTTTCTGTTATATTACAAAGGCCAGATGTAAATTAAAAAAAAAAACTTATAAAAATTAGAACTGTAAGTCTGTTCACGATATACTTGTTGAAAGTTACTTTTAAGTTAAAGTTGTGACAAAGCAGTAACTAAGATAAGCTCTTGAACACAAGCTCTGGATCATTTAATTTGCATAATATAAATTTGCACGAGAGTGCAAAGTACGTATTACATTGAAATAAACCTTTGTAATCTGAAATGATTGCCTCGTTGGTCTAGTCGTCGTAAACGCGATTGCTAATTATGAGGGCCCGGTTTCGAATCCTGGGTCGTACCAAAATTAGGTATTGGGTTTTTCTGTCAAGATATTCTCAGTAGCAGCACGTAGTTAGAAAAATGGCGGTGTTTCACCCCCTTGCCACAGATAGTACGTAAAGCCGTTGGTCTTGTGCTCGATCTCTCTCCGGTCGTGTCGAATTACTTTCCCATCAGTATGAGAGTGAGGGAATAGAGAGTGTACCTGTGCTTGGGCACTATAATTCTCTCCTGTGCAGATGGCTAGTCTCCGTTGAGACAGGCCGCTGTGACCGAAATTCAGTCTGGAGGTCATTGTAATCTGAAATGAAAATAATCATACGTATTTATCTAATGAATTATAATTTTTTTGTTATCGAGTGCCGCGTTACCTAACAATCATGGTACTTGGATCGCTGCAGGTCCAGTTTTCGAATCCCAGTTGAAGCCAACAATCGCACAAAAACGTAAACTGTTGGTTTTCGGAGCTACTCCTATCTTTATCACACATACCAATGTCCTTATAGTATGATCATCCTGATTTCATCAGAAAATGATTTAGAAAGAAATATACCTAATTCATGATTATGACACATGGTTTTCCGTATCGTATAAGAATGGTGTAGTATATTTTGTAAGAGAATCCATCATTCCTTTCCTCCCGTGGATGACTTAAGCGACTATGGGATATGTCGAAATGATCAAAATCTTCCCTGCGCTTCTCAATCCCCTCACTTTGTTCGGCGTTGGTGCATTTTTAAACCGCCAAACCACCAATTGGTGCTTCCTTCGTATCTGGATCGAACTAATAAATTCAAGATTCATCAATTGTAATAATGTCGTAAATACACCGAGGTGAGCCTGCTTCAAATTTAGTAAGCATGTCATGACAACATTCCACGCGGGCCTGCTTCTGAGAATCGGCGAGACTGTACGTTACACAACTTAAAACTATCTTTCACACGCGAACGTTCGTGTAAAATTTGGTGAACGTTTCCCGATACAATCTGCAATATGTGTTGAATCTCTTTATATGCAAGTCTCCTATTTTCTCCAATTAAATTTTTCATTGCTACCATGTTTGCTTACATAACAGTCGTAAAAGGGCGATCTTTCAATGACACACGATTTTCAATTATTATTTAGCTCGTAAAAAATTGTAGTGAAATTTGAAATTATAAAATTCGTATTTTTCGTATCTGGCTAATGGCTCATTAAAATTAAAAAATATATTTTTTCGCAAATCTTTTACGCGTCGCATGTTGTATTCATCGCAGGCACGTAGTGATTATGCTCTTTGGTTTGTAGCAATATACCGAATTACAAATTAGCTGCTTACTATTCACGAAATTGCGAAAAAAGGGGTGGTTTATTCATCTTGGTCAAAAGCCACTTTGACTCAAGAATTCTCAACATTTGCAGAGAATTATCACTATCTAAGAGTTTTGAGTGCTGCGGTGCAGAAATACCTATGTACAAATTGGTAGTTGTTAACATTTATCGGACACCGGACTCTGACGTAAATCTGTTCTTTATCAAACTCCAAGAACTTTTCCATAACTTACTTAAAAGTAAACCCAAACATAAAATAGTTCTGACTGGCGATTGGAATATAGACATATTAAAACCAACTCGACAAAAACAAACAAAACTCTTAAATGATATTCTAAAAAACTTTGACTTAAAAATGTACATAAATACTGCAACTCGTGGAAAGGCATGTCTGGACCAGATTGCCAGTAACGTGTATAACACATCTTGTTTGCCTATCTGACCATGAAACAGCCCAAACTATATCATTTAAAATGAAGTTGATTAAAAAGGAGTATACTATACAGACAATTGACTATAGTGAAGAAAACTTGATCAAGTTTAAAAACTGTATGTCTGCCCTATCTTTTTCAGAAGTATATAATAATAAAAATGCTAATGAAGCTTTCAACGAATTGCATAACGTGATTGATCTATTTAATAAACTCTGTTTTCCAATAAAGCTTGTTAAGATCTGTAATAAATTCAGATACCAGAAATGGCTTAGTAAAGGCATTAGACTTGCGTGCAAAAATAAGCGGCGTCTATATATCCAATATACAAGAAGCAATAAAATTTTTAGATTATCTAAGAAATACGCATACAAAAAATACGATAAAATACTCAAAAAGTGCATTTATAGCGCTCAAAAATTACAAAATCAAAGAGTTATAAATAATGCTTCTAATAAATGTAAAGCAACATGGAATATTATCAATGATAATTTAATTAATGATAAAGAATATAATGATATTGATATGATAAGTATAAATGACATAAAATATAGTAATCCTAATGTAATATGTGAATTGTTTAATAACTATTTTATAGACATGACGAACATAGAACAGGTTAATTTAAATACTGATAAAATTAACATTCCATTCAATAAAAATTCAATATTCCTAACCCCAATCAATGAAATGGAAATAGCTACTATTATTTTATCGCTTAAAAACAGCAATGCAGTTGGACATGATGGCATAAACACACGTGTACTAAAGGCATGTGCGAGGGATCTAAGCCGACCTCTTACCCATGTAATTAATTTGTCAATGGAACAGGGATCATTCCCCGATATCCTTAAGTTATGTATTGTTAAGCCAATATACAAGAAGGGCGATAAATGTGATATGAATAACTATAGACCGATAACTCTTATTCCAATACCATCTAAAATCTATGAAAAAGTCATCTTCAAGCGCATTGATAGCTTTATTACATCAAATAATATACTGACAGAAGAACAGTACGGTTTCGCAAAGGTCACTCTACTACGTTGGCTTGCTACAATCTGGTACATTATGTCACAGAATGTATTAATCAAAGATACCACTTATTGCTTTATTTCTAGACATGACCAAAGCTTTTGACTTTGTTCCACATAAAAGATTACTAGATAAACTATATCGATATGGTATTAGAGGTAACGCTTATGACTGGTTGGAAAGTTATCTGTATAATAGACAGCAATGTATTGAGATAGCAACAGTCGTTGAATCCAGAAAGTGTACTTTCCGGTCAAAATATCGTGTCAACCCATGTGGAGTTCCACAGGGCAGTATCTTGGGGCCCCTGTTGTTTTTGATATTTATTAACGACTTACCAAATGCAACTCAACATAAATGTTACATGTTCGCAGACGACACCACAGTGGTAATAAAATGTGACGAAATAGAAAAATCCAATGTCATTATTAACGAGACTTTACACAACCTAATCAATTGGCTACATTCAAACAATCTCAAAATAAACATACAAAAAACAAAGGGCATCCAGTTTACTACTTACAGAGCAAGGCCAATGGATGTGCTAGTCGATTATTGCGGTAATACTGTTGAAATTGTTAATGAAGCTAAATTTCTTGGATTTACTTTAGATAAACACTGTGACTGGAAAGCACATATAGACAATCTATGTACGAAAATAAATAAATTTGTATACGCGCTACGACGACTCAGTAATGTATCATCCATTGAAACTGCTCTATCGGCCTATCATGGCTATGTGTCATCACTATTAAGTTACGGAATTATATTGTGGGGAGGTTCAGCGGATGTAAACCGGGCTTTCATAGCCCAAAAAAAATGTATTAGGGCTATTTGTAGAGTACATTTTCTTGAAAGCTGTAAACCCCTTTTCAAGAAACTTGGAATCCTACCGCTACCGTGCCTGTATATAAAACAAATGTGTATTTTTGTACGACAACATTCTCATTATTTTGTCACTAGAGAGCAAAACAAAAATAAACCTACCAGACATCGAGAAAGGATCATGCAACCTAGAATAAGACTTCAACTATACAGACGAAGCTGTTATTGTATGGCTATTAAAATTTATAATAAGCTTCATCCAAGTTTCAAAGCTCTGCCATTACCATTGTTTAAAAGAAAGTTACATTCCTGGCTTTTCACTAGGTGCTTTTATTCAGTCCAGGAATACTTAGATGACCAAGAGGTTTTTGAATTTTAATTTTGTTTGTAGCTTTTCTGTGTTTACTTTATTTTATTGAATTTTATGACTTGAATAATTTGACATAAAATATTATACAATTTATAAATGATGACATGTAATGTTCTGTCTGTGAGTCTATTAACTTATTTTTAGCTCTAAGTAGACTAAAATGTAACTACTTTTAAATTTGCATGACAATTATAAGTCAAACATGAGGACATACCACTATGTTAACATCTTTGCACTACCATGTTTAAAGCAAATAAATTTCTGATTCTGATTCTGATTCTGAATAATAACATACTCAAGTTAGACGGAGATTGTGATGTTACGCGTATGTTAGGGGTTCCGAGAAAAGAAAAGGTTTTCTGAAACATCTTTACATTTAAAAAAATAATTATGGCCTACTATTTACGAGTATTAATGTAAGAG
>JAGSMP010001219.1:0-98543 GCA_029286625.1 Parnassius orleans | reverse complement strand
CGGAGATTGTGATGTTACGCGTATGTTAGGGGTTCGAGAAAAGAAAAGGTTTTCTGAAACATCTTTACATTTAAAAAATAATTATGGCCTACTATTTACGAGTATTAATGTAAGAGAAAATTCTGAGAGACCAGGTTATCTTTAACTTTACAGCCTATCAAAAGTCTACTGCTGAACATAGACCTCCCCCACAGATTGCCTTATAGGGGAGATATTCGATAACCACAGTTTTTTTTCTTTAGTTGCTACTTCTTCCTTACCTTACCCCATATTTGTCTGCCTTTGTACTTAATACACAAGTAATATTTTTTACCTTAAATGAAATTAGTGTAAATGTAAAACGTCTAGGAACTTGTACTTAGTCAAATAATGTTATAATTCTAAAATAACTACTTCACTTGTTCACCTTTCTGATTTGATGTATTTCTATTTCTTTTACCTTAGTGGAATCTGGTTTACTACAAAAGTATTATGAAGGAAACGAGTACATGCTATTTATATATAATTTAAGAGACATTAAGACTGTTTATTAGTAATAAAGATTGAAATAAATAAAATATTAATAAATATCATTATTTAGGTGGAAGACACTGTAAAACTATAGTCTGTTCGGTTAGTTGATGAAAAAACACTTTTCAGGTGGATCATTTAGAATGAGTCTGCAATCTCGTCGGCCGAGAGCTTTACAACTGTATGGAGACACAAATGATAACAGGGATATGGAATTACAATTCATGAATATTGAAGACATCGGTAACATCCAAAACACCCTTATGCCTGTAACTGTAACTCCTGCCATTTCCAGAGCGGCATCAACAATTACTATAATATGCAGACCTTTTCTATCAAAAGGTTTAAATTATTTCTTAAGCAAAAATTGTCTAGTAAGGGTTATTATACTACTAGAGAGTAAATGACTGATAATAACCCCTGGGAATGAGGTGATCGCTACCATGCTGTTTCTAAATGTTTTCAAAACAATTGTATAAAAAATTATATTGTAAAATATGCTTTTTTTTAAAAGTCTCGCTGGGTTTCTTGCTGATTCTTCCCAGGACAGAGGTTTTTTTGCGAACCAGTGGTAAAAGTAAAAAATGACTTTTAATAAGTATTATGTATTGTAATCTATATTGAATAAAAATGATTCTATTCTATTCTGTGGCTAGTTATAAGCGTGCTGCTTCTACTTCCGACACTGTATTTTTGTTATGTAATCATTTATCTAGATTCTTAATACCTAAACTAAAAAGAACTACTAACCTAAAAGAGAGATTGCTGATTGATAACTCATTTTATGTGCCACTGTGCGCTCGTATTTGTGAATACCACTTAAATGAACCTCACAATGATTGGAATAATTTATACTATATGTAGTTTTGCCACAGTTGCTGCTGCTTGTGGCAACCAAAGCTTTTTGTGATATTCTATAGGGAGATGTTGCTGCTCATCTCTTGGTATCTTTATTTTACTCTGTTACGACTTTTACGACACCATACGGGACGAAACGCGATGGCAGTTGACGGAAGGGCTATACAATATTTTACATTATATATTTAATTTAGGGAAGACCTATGTTCAGCAGTGAATTGTTGTAATAATGACGAATAATAATCAATAAAACTTGTAATTATTGTTGCTTACTTGACCTGTTTCACTATGTTCCTTATTATAGATAAAGCGCCTAATTTATAAATAAACGCCGTGCAAGTTGAATAGATGCTCTGGTACCTTTTTGTATCTCTTTCAATTGACAATTCCTTTTGTTTTTTATAGAATAAGTGACAAACGAGCGCACGGTCCACCTGATGGTAAGTAGATGCTGTGGCTCAGACATCTACATTTATCCTCGTTTAAGAATCAAAATGCAGATGCATTGTCACCCCTGAGGACTAAGATGGAGTGCTTTGTTTCCAGTAAAAGGACTCTGGTTCTCTACACTCACCATACGAAACACAGGAGCATTGCTACTATTTTACGCTGGTAGCGTTTTCCGTGAAAGCGTGTCCTACCCTGGTCGAGCCGTATCCGTACACAACTAGTTTAAAACTTCTTCATCATTACAGCCTATAGGCCTCCCCAAGGAATTATAAAGCACGGTCCTGAGCCACCTGCATCCATAGATTTTTGAATATCTTACCAGGTCGTCACTCAACTAGAGGGTAGCTGTCCCACACTGAGCTTACCGGTACGAGACTGCTACTGAGAATTTTACATTTTAGCTTTAATTGTGTTGAATGTAAACATGCTAATCAATGAACACATATTAAAAGAATGTCCTGGCACTGCACCTCGCGGCCTGTGATACTTATAATAGACTGCTTTAAGAATATGATGATTTTACAATAATAAACAATAAAAATGCAGTGACAATACAGTGTTTCTTTTTATCCTAACACAAATAGTTCAAAACACCTTACATGCTATTTATTTTTCGTGGTTAATATCAAAATCGGATATGTTACTATCCAGTCATTTTGGTTTTAATGGTGCTTGGAATGTAAACATGTTATTCAATAAATACAAATTAATAACAATGTCCTGACACTGCACCTGGTGGCATGTGTCGCTTTTAATACTGCTTTAAGAATGTGATGATTTTACAATAACAAATACAGTGACAATACAGAGTTTTTTTTATCCTTACACGACCAGTTCAAAACATCTTACGTGCTATTTATTTTCTCAATCGCTGTAGAGGTAAAACTCGCTAAACACTCCTTAATAGTTCACTGTTGGACGCACACATGCACCTAAAACCGTGTTACTGGTTGCAAATGATATTAGATAAATAAGTACATGTGTGCTTGTTTCAATATTCATTAACTTTTTTCAGGTGCTTCTAAGCAACCTTAGAATAAATGTGTATGTCTTGTAGGCTGAAATCTTGCAGAGCTGCTCGTAAGCAGAGACAAAAAAGTATACGGATATTGAAGACAACAGTCATATAACACATAAAATATCCGTATGATTCCTAACAATTTCATAAATGGACATGTTATTATCAAGTTATTTTGAAAAAATCTTTTGGAATGATAATGACTGACAATAATAAATACAATTAAATTATACATGTGTTTTGTAATCCTTACACAACTAGTTTAAAACATCTCACTTCATATTTATCAACATAAATAAACATGATATTACCTAGTCATTTTGGCTTTAATGGTGTAAAATATATTAACTGATATTAATAACTAATCAGTTAATATATTTTAAAGCAAAGTTTACACACTGCACCTTTACTAACCAACAAAGATATATGAAAATAAAGTCTTAACACTGCGCCTGTCTGTCTGTTCCACTATTAATAGACTACTTTTGAAATGATTACAGTAATAAATACAGTGGTATTTTACTTGTGTTTTATCCTTTACAACCAGATTAAAACATCTTTCTTACTATATAGCATGTAAAGGTAATATTATAAATGAACATATTATCTTTTATTCATTTTGGCTTTAATCATATTTATTTAATTACTGTAATGGTGTTTGTGATGTATATTCACTAATCAATCAATACATGTAAAAATAGCCTCCAACCATGTTTCTTGGTCAGTGTACTATTTTTGCCGGAACTACTAAAAGGATTTCCATCAGTCTAAAAGTACCTATAAATGTTAAATGTACCTGCTACTTTGTTTTATGCTATTAATTATTTAGCTGTCCTATTCTATTCTATATACACTATTCTAACTCACAATACTAATAGAAAATAACTTTTAGTTTCGGCTCAGAAGGGCTAGAACCCAGAGCCGTAAAGCCAGATTAAAAAAAGAAGTTTAGTTTCTTTTTAGGTTATTGTGATATTCATATTTTAATTTCTGAATTCCTTTAGATGCGATAAAACTAATATTAATTTTGCAATCTATAGATTATAAGGAATAAATCCACATACATTTCATTAAGTATCCTAAAATTTGTAGTGGGCCCATTCTCCATACAAAAAGAAATTGTCTCCTTTATATATAAAAACATATTATGTTATAGAGGAGCTTTTATTATATCACATAACTCTAATAAATATGCAAAATTGTAGAGCTGATTTTCTGCAAACTTGGTATTGACAATCGTAAATAATGTGATCATTAAATGGTTCATCCCATTAAAAATATATCTGCCGGCTTATGACCCACCTATCAAACAAAATTACGACCTAATTAATATTGCACTGATTTGTGTTTTATATACCTTTGAACATGCTTTGCTCTCTTAACATTGAATGAAATAGACGATACTAAAATTACTTATGCAATAGAGTGTGACATCCAAAACCTTAGTAAACATAAAGTTAAAATAAGTGATTTAACATTAATAACGCAGAATATTAGGAGTGTCTTTAAAATATTGATGATTTTCAAGTTACATTAACGGGCTTAAATTTTGAAGACGACATATTAATTCTGACAGAATGTCGACTGGATCCTAATAAACCTTGCACTCAAGTGGTACGAAAAGGTAACCCATCGTTTTTAATTGCAATAATTTACATAAATTAATGTCATATATGTCATTTCTTAGTGTGGAGAATATAGATGTTTTAATAAGTATTAAACATCATTTTAAATGGTTGTGATGGTTTAAAACTTCCAATTCAAATATTCCATCTTAATTTTATCATTAAGTTATAATATATTATTTCAGTTTTAAAATATTTGTTTTTCTAATTTCAGAATCACAACTTAATTCCATATCACATTTAAGCAACAACACTGTACCAACAAGAAATGATCAAGATATGGAACATCTGAAAAGAAAGTAAAACAAATGCAATGTTTGGTACATAGCCAGGACAATTGAGGGTTATTAGCAGTTATTAATTATTGTTTTAATTTTTCAAAACAGAATACAACAACAATAGCATTACTGTAATTTGAAATAAAAAAAGACTCATTAAATTTTATCAATGTTTTGATGTTATTTTAAATTAATTTGTTTTCTTTTAATTTCTATTGTAAAAGAAACTGATTTTTGTTCATTTTAAATATAGTTTTATAACTGTTATTTAATATTAATCATATTTTATTAATTTATTTAAGAATAGATACTAATGATGGTAGGTTATTAAAATATTTTTGTATTAAATAAATGGTTAATTTTGTATCATAATTTTATTTATAAATCCTTATTAAAATTACTTTACCTACATATATAATTTTAGTTTCAATTCTTAAAATCATACATTTAAAGTAACGTAACATTATATTCATATTTGAAATACGCCAATTAACCTTTTAAATGAGAATAGAGCTCTGCCCAACAGTGGAACATATAAAGGATATTTAAAGGATGTAATGAACTTTACTTAGACTAACCTTGATTAACGGTACTTCATTCGTAATATATCTTCTTCGGAGGTTGCATATTTAGGTTTTTATTCATGCACTTTTCTCTGACTGTCGGTATATCGAAGTGCTGAAGTGCTTGTACAGTAGGGCTACGATGGCTATCCGAGTACAGAACCAGAGTACAAACCTATCCAACTGCAGAGAGGTGTAAGACAGGGTGACGTTATATCCCAAACTCTTCACCGCTGCATTGGAAGACGTTTTCAAGCTTCTGGACTGGAAAGGATACGATATTAACATCAATGGCGAGTACATCACTCACCTTCGATTTGCCGACGATATAGTCCTTATGGCAGAATCGCTGGAGGACCTAAGCTATGCTCAATGACCTCAATAGTGCCTCCCAACGGATAGGTCTTAAGATGAACATGGACAAAACAAAGATCATTTAATGTCCATGTCACACCTACGCCGGTAGTTGTTGGGAGCACTAAGCTCGAAGTTGTTGACGAGTATGTTTACCTGGGACAAATAGTCCGACTAGGTAAGTCCAACTGACCGTCGAGTTCGAGGTCAATCGACGGATTTAACTCGGCTGGGCAGCGTTCGGAGATTACGACCCATCTTCTCGTCAGGCATACCTCAAAACCTCAAAACTAAGTTGTACAACCAGTGCGTGTTGCCAGTGATGACATATGGAACTGAGACGTAGTCCTTCACTGCTGGCCGTATGAGGAAGCTCAAGGTCGCTCAGCGATTATGGAGAGGGCTATGCTCGGACTTTCTTTGCGTGATAAACTTCGAAATGAGGATATCCGCAGTAGAACCAGAGTAACCGACATAGCCCAAAGGATTAATAAGCTAAAGTGGCAATGGGTCAAGCCATATAGCTCGAAGAACCGACAACCGATGGGGAAAAAGGTTCGAGTGGCAGCCTGTACCGGCGGATTTAGTGTAGGCGTCCCCACTAGATGGAGTGACGACCTGGTAAGACATGCAGGAAGTCGATGGATGCAGGTGGCTCAGGACCGTGCTTTGTGGCATTCCTTGGGGAGGCCTATGTTCAGCAGTGGACTTGTGAAGGGCTGTAATGATGATGATGACTATTTTCTCAGTAAAGTTCTTAATAAAAATAATTAGCCCTCAACTCATCATGACTCATAGAAAAACTAAGTCCATAAAACGCATTATTCGAAGCTCATTTCGACTTTATTTTAATTGTAATGCACGATTATGGCGTAGAATATTAAACGCAAGAGCTAAACGTGCCATTATATTATTGCAAAGAATAAGATGATTGCAGAAAACAATCGATTAATATGAACACAATTCTAAACGTTACTGTTTTGCTATTGCCTAAATTCCAATCCAAACGCATATAAAACACAATACGCAGCTGTCAACTAACTGTCAAAACTGTGTCAAGATTGCCGATTTTGCTTACAATCGGATTGGACACTTTCAATTCCAATCTCAATTAGTTCACAAAATCACCACACAATATTAAATTAATTTAGCGCTAGAGTCGCTTTCAAGAGTACGAACGTTATAATTTCAATCCTGATCGATCGGAATTGTTTTCAAGAGTAGCTTGCAGGTAAGACATGCAGGAAGTCAATGGATGCAGGTGGCTCGTGATCGTGCTTGTGGCATTCCTTGGGGAGGCCTATGTTCAGCAGTGGACTTGTGAAGGGCTGTAATGATAATGATGATGATGATACGTCTTGGACTTTGTGGAGTGATCTGAAGGTGTACTTCGGTGAATGCTACTGGAACTCCTCGAAGAGTAGAACTAGGTGTGCCGAGTTTGGCCTCGTTTTGTTAGTTACGATGAGACTTACCTCCAGACTTGATAGAATGTTCTGAAGGTGTACTTCGGTGAATGCTACTGGAACTCCTCGAAGAGTAGAACTATGAGGGGAGGTCAAAAAGTTCGCGGAATGACAAGGAAAGATAATGAAATGAAACATTAAACAATGTTTCCTTTCCCTTAACCCTAATAAATTTATTACATCTGTCAAATAACTTATTAATACCGTCTAAAAAAAAATTGTCTTGGGCAAATTTTTTCCCACGCAGGTCTTTCTTCATTTTTGGAAACAAATAATAGTCGCTTGGGCCCAGTTCTGGGCTGTAGGGTGAGTGGCGTAGTTGTTGAAAACCGCACCGGTGAATGGCAGCCGTCGCAACATGGCTTGTGTGCAAGGGCGCATTGTCGTGCAAAAGGAGCACGCCTTTTGTAAGCTTTCCTCGCCTTTTTTCTTTAATAGCTTCTTTTAATTGATCTAGTAAAGAAGCGTAGTATTTTTCCGTTATGGAAACACCAAGTTCCTTATAATCAATCAAAAGGATAACTTCTGTATCCCAAAAGATCGTAACCATGATCTTTTCGGCCGATTGAGACACCTTATACTTCTTAGGAGGGGGTGTGCCTTTTTATGACACTGCATTGACTCTTTCTTTGACTCAGATTCATAATGGTGAATTCAAATTTCATCGCCAGTTACAATTCGGGCCATAACTTCTTCCCTTTGCTCTCCACAGCGGTCCAAAATCTCGCGACAACTTTCGACGCGCTCGTGTTTTTGATGCGCAGAAATCATTCTCGGAATCCATCTTGTACAGACTTTAGTCATACCAAGGTGTTGATGTAGGATGTTTAAAATAGTTGTTCCTGATACTCCAAATAATGCTGCAAGCTGCTTCTTCTTTAGACGGGCATCTTCCGATACAATCTCAATCGGCCGTTCAGGTCGGGGGTCATCTTCAATGGAGATCCTCCCTTGTTTGAAAAGGGCGTGCCAATTATAAATCATGATTTTCCCAGCAGTGGAGTCCCCATAAACAGCTGACATCTCTTGAAAAATGGTTTGAGGTGCCTTTCATTAACGTTGATATGCTTGAATTTTGTAATGCGATGCAAAGTATACTGCTTTACTACAAAATCTAAATTATTTTGGAACCATTGCTATCGTCCGCATATACTGAATATTTTGTAAAGGCGAGTTTTTAAAGTTCTTATTATTTATTCTACAATGGAGGTTTTTTTTAACGGAGTACGTGGAATAATGATTTATATTATAATTTTTCATTAAATTCTTAAAAGAATCATTATAAAAATCTGTACCAAGATCTGTTTGTAAATTTTTAGGTTTTGTTCTCGATTCAGATAATAAACTTTGCATCGCATTTTTGACACATTTTTTATGTTTCGATTTCAATGGTGTAACCCACACGTATTTCGATAGAGCGTTGATTACTACTAAAACATATTTATATCCTTTATTAAACGTTGAATATTTTTGAAAATCAATCAGGTCAGCTTGCCATAAATCATCTATTCCTTTAATAATTGTATGTTGACGAGAAAATATTCTTCTTGCTGCTTTAAGAAGCTCATTGACAATATCTTGTTTACTCATTTTGTGTAGGTTTTTCTGCAATCATGAGGTCGATTTCTTTTCATGTAATACAATGTACTAAAATTGATAGTAGTCAATTGTTCTACATTGTTAAGATACTTTTGATATTATTCTGAATTGTTTTCATTTCATTTTAAGTTCTTGAACAAATTTATCCACATATTCTTTATTTACAGTCTCATCGTCTTTTTCAGGAGATTGCAGTCCTTTTAATCTTGTTGCTTTCAAATCAAAGTCACCTGCGTCTGTTCTTACTAAAGTATCACCGAGAATATCAGTGCATTCAGATAGTCCCAAACGCTTATGAACGTGATGACCAAATTTGTCTATATTCATTGCCGTCTGTAATAAAATGGTACTGCGTAATCCTCCTGTAGACAGTTTAATATATTTAATGTCTTTTATGATGCCAGCTTCACGCATTTCCACGATTATTGCATAAATTTCATTATTAACCCCAGTGTTACCAGCTGTCCATGATCCGAGAAGTAATTTAAATCGTTCCACTAACTCGTTTGAATCGTTCCAGTAAACCAAATCAGTATCTTTTATAACTTCTTTTAAATATCAACTCCTTCTCCCTTTGGAAGACTTTCTACACTACTTTATGATTTCGAGTACTTAAACAATGTGATGATCACTCGTATATATTTAAACTTTATTACTGTTAATCAGTTTGGCTGGATCACAACTACGTTTGTGTGCATTAGTATCCAAAAGTAACAATTTATAATTTTGTAAGTCTTCTCTGTTATAATATCTAAATTTGATAGGTTTTTAAACAATAACTTTTTAAGCCTGGAGTTTTTCAAAATATGATTTCCAAATTTTAAGATGCGACCATCTTCATAGACGGAGTTGTGCCAAGCATTAGTTTCCACGCTCATGTCTGACACCATTAGTACATCTTTAGTACTTCAGATGACGTAGACCATGATAAAGAATCATTTGCAATACTTGTTGATTGAAGTGATTTAAACGAAATTTCATTCGCGTCATTATCATCCGCAGGAAGCGAGTGAGTGAGGGTTTTGTTGGATGTTGTATAAACATCGTTATCTGAGTTTTCTTCATTATTAATAGGATCCTCAAACACATCACTTGAAGAAATCGATGACTCACTTTCTGTGTACATAGTTTTTTATAAGGTGAGTTTGTTCTGTATCTTCATTTAAATGTTTCTCTTCAGTTTTCTGTAAGCATATTAAGCGGATCAACGATAGGTTTAAATATTGTTTCCAAAGCCAGATTGTTTGTATTTTTTGCATCTTTTATCATTTCTACTTTTGTTTTTACAGCTGTAGCAGATTTTACAATTTGTTTCTTGAGGTCTCATTCCATTGTAAAGGATTGTTTTCTGTTTTACTACTCAAATGAAACTAATTGCTTTGTGACATAGCAGCTAATTAAACGTTTAGTCTACTGGTATGAATGTATCAAACTTCATTCTGTAACAGCCTTTATTTTGTTCACAGTCTTTATTTATAACTACATAATTGAAAGTTTTACTCCACACAGTTGAGCACATTTCACGGAACTGAGACCATGTCATGTCAGACCCCACATGTTCATCATAAATGTGTCTCAGATTTATGTCGTCTTATTTAAACAATATGATCAGGTTAGAGATATCTTCACTAGTTGCTTAGGTATATTAGTATACATTTGATTAATATAAAACAGTCGACATAACATGTTCTTATATCGACCCATGGCAAAATAATCACGTATGTTGTTCTGATTTTCACAAGCTACATCATCAAATATTATAATTGAGTTAGGTGAAGCTTCGTGTGGACTCAGAATTTTACTATTATGATTGTACTTGTAATAAGATGTGCCTGCTATCTTCTGCAGTACTTTTTCTAAAAATAAGTATTTAGGTTGATATAAAGATTTTGAATATACATAAAGGTTGCGGAAACGTGATCCATTCTGGTGTAACAATAAACTGATAACTAAGTTCGTTTTTTCGCAATTCGATGGACCGCAGACAATACTACGTATAGTGTTTGGCAATAAGTTTCCATGACGTTTAACCTCATTTTTTGGTGCAGTACAAATACATTCTAATTTAAGTGATTCTTTTTGTTTGAGATATTTCATAACATGTTTTTTAACTTGACCACCATTAGTTACAGTGTGTTTCCCACAGTCTACTAGACTTGGAAGTGTTTATCATCATCAAGGCAGCAAGTATGTACGTAACACTTAGGCTCCTCACTCATTAAATACAATAGAATAATAATTAATTTGTTATATATGTTTCAGTAAAGTTATATGTTACGCTTTAAAAGTTTTCATATGAGTGATGTATTTCTTGTAATAACTTTGTGTTACATTTTAGGTGTTCCAATCCTTTCGAGTCAGATGATGAAGTACAGTCGACTCGCAAAGAAAAAAGCGGCTAAGAAACCAACTAATGTATCAAAGACAAAACAGCAGCTCCTAAGTTCAAGAAATGAGTTGAACTATTCGGAAGCGACTCGGAATCTGAGGCTGATACATTGCCATCGCTCGCCCCAGCTTCGACCAGCAAGAATGGAAAGTTAAACGTTTTTCCTGATTCTGAGGTAAGCAAATTTATTTAATTTTAATAATTTGAGTTACGCTTCACATGATGATGTTAGGTTCTATTTGATTGAATGTCTACTTTGTACAGTATTACATTTTTATTATTGGTTGTAGTAACTTGAAGGGGGTTTCAGCATGCGAGTCAGTTATTTTTGTGCAAAGCTTATATCTTTTATCTTTGTATACAATGTTTACTCGCACATAAATTATAATTATTATTATCAGTCATAGGTTTTATTAACACGTATTTAATTATATTCTTAGATGATTGGTGTGATTGATACATTAGTTAGTGAACCGGACTACTAAGTGAAGTCATGAGCATTATATAAAAATATATTTATGCAGGTAGGAGGGAATATAACTATTTCATTTCATTGCTTATCAGTATGCTTTTGTTGAAATTGTATTTTCATTGTTTCAAGAATGAAGATTTTGAACCAATCCAAGCGGGGATTTTAAAAAGCTACTTATCACGCCGAACAGTTTCAGGATATACGCACCAGAGCGAGCCTACGAAGCGAGGAGAATATTACGTTGAGGTCCGCATCTCTAACTTCCGCGAGCTGGAGGCTATTCCATCAGCCGACCGCTGGCAGAATTCTCTGATCAACTTTAAGTCAGCTGTCGACGAGAATACCCCAACGTGGAAGGCTCAGTTGGTATCATGCATCAAAGAAGATTATCGCAACGTTCGTCCAGTTTTGTATCCATAAGCGTTAGTTTTATCAGTGGTACTTATCTAGCAGATTTAATTCACCGGTTTTATTTCAGAAATCTGTATATCGAAACTCAAATACAAAGTCTAACGCCATAATTTAATAAAACATAAAAATGATGACTACCAAAAAAAATATTTGAGTTTTGAGTATTTCATTATATTAAATATAGCTTATTTAATTACTGACTCGTTAGTGAAGTTATATAATGAGTATTTAATCATTTTTTAGGAATATTTAGTACCTGACTTAGTCCTTTAAATAACTTTTTGTTGCTTTCAGATAAAATCGAAAATTGAAGAAAAAAATATAAACAAAAATTTTAAGTCTAACAACTGAAAACTTTATTTTATTATAATAGATTGATATATATTTATATCATAATAATTAAAAAACATCTGCAAGCAGCTTATTTAATTACTGACTCTTTTAAGTGTATTTAATCAATTATTTTAGAAATATTTAGTACCTGGCTTAATACTTTAATAAAATGTTGTTGCATTCAGATAAAATCGAAAATCGAATATTTTTATAGAATAAGGGTGACAAGCGAGCACACAGTTGACGGGTGATGGTAAGTGGTTGCTATGGCCCATAGACATCTACATCTATCTTCGTTTACGAATTAAATGCAGATGCGTAGTCAGGCGGGAGGACTAAGATAGAATGCTCTTTTCCAGTAAAAGGGTTTCCGGTTCTCTACACTCACCATACGAAACACAGCAGCATTAAGCTGCTATTTTACGCTGGTATTCTGTGAGAGCGTGGTCCTTCCTCGGTCGAGCCGATCCATTCGTGCTACAACTATACTATTAATAGCTGCAGCATGGTCTCTACCACGTATAAATATATAAACTAAATATAACAATTGAAAACTATATTTTATTATAATAAACTAATCTATATTCTTAATAAAAAATGTTTTTTGCAAGCCCTGTGGCAATATGTTAAACATTATTCTCTCATCAAAAGCCCTATATTCATAAGTCTAACTGCTTGCTACAAACCGAGTTTGACAATGTAAGTATAATAGCATGTGCTTTCAAGAACAGAATTGTCACTTACAAAATTAGTCCTGAAAAATTAACTATTTCACCTGAAATTTTCTTATCTGACATTTCGAACACATCTTTTCAATTAATTAAGCAAATATTGAAGAAACATACAGCATTAAAAATACAATAATACAATAATGTGAAGAATGTTTTATATATTTTAACACCACAGAAAAACTTTTTAATTATGATTGTGCAAGAATCCAAACCATTTTACCGAAAGAAAATACTAAACTTTATTTTTCAAACTATGAAAAGACTCAAAGAATTCCTATTGTAATATACGGCGACTTTGAGAGTTTATTACATGAGTATTCAGACAAAAATAAAACTGCATATGTGGAAAATATTCAAATCCATGAGGCACGTTGTTTTGCATATTATATATTTTGTGATTCTAAGCCCGAACTCAGTAAATTAGTTTCTTATAGAGGGCCAGACTGTGCTAAAAAATTTATTGAATCAATTAGTAAGGATGTAAAAAGTTTACAAAAATTACTTTCAAATAATGTACCTGTGGTAATCAGTGAAACGGAGCGAGACTGTTTGAATAATGAAAAGGAATGTCATTTGTGTAAAAAAATATTTAGTAATACAGATATCATAGTTGGAGATTATGATCTCTTTACTGGAAAATACAGAGAACCTGCTCATAACGATTGTAATTTAAAAGGTAAGACATGCTCGTTTATACCTATAATATTTCACAACCTTTCTGGTTATAATTGCCACTTATTTATAAAGGAATTTTCAGCCACTTGTGGTCGTATAAATCTAATACCCAGAAAAAAAAAATTTCATTAACTAACTTTATTCCAATAGAAAATAAAATAATAATAAGAACTCAGCTCAGCTAAAATTTATTGACTCTTTCAACTTTTTGAGTTCGAGTTTAGATAATTTAGTGAAAACAATGGAAGCGAAAGATTTTGAAAATTTACGCAAGTTTTTGAAGATAAACATTTATTTAATTTAGTTCGAAAAAAGGTATCTACTATTATGACTATATAGATTCATGGGATCAGTATGAAGAAAATCAATCGAAATTTTTCAATCACCTTACATCTTAATCTGTTTCAGATGAAGATTACAGTCATGCATTGAAGTTATGGAATGATTTCAAAATCCGTAACTTAGGTGAATACACAGATTTATATCTAAAATGTGATGTATTACTGTTGTGTGATGATTTTGAAAAATTCCGAGCTATGAGTTTGAAAAATATTATACTCTGGACCCGTGTTACTATGTGTCGTCTCCCTTATTAAGTTGGGATGCTATGTTATTTTATACGACATACAATTAGATTTACTTCAGATATTGAAATGTACCAATTTTTAGAAAAAGGAATTCGCGGTGGTCTTGCTCAATGTTCTCTAAGATATGCAAAAGCAAACAATAAATATATGTCCTATTATGACCACAAGGATAAAAACAATTTTTTAATTCATCTTGATTGTGTATATTTATATGGTTTTGCTGTGATACAAAAGTTACCAACGGGGGACTTTACATTTCTAAGTGAAAAAGAAATAAATTAATTTGATGTAATGAGTGTTCCTGATGATAGTGATATTGGATATATTTTTGAAGTAGACTTGCACTATTCAATTTAAATACATGATGATCATTCAGATTTACCATTTGCAGCAGAAAAGCTCCACCAGGAAACAAACATGAAAAATTAATAGCTAGTTTGTACGATAAATGTAAATATGTTATTCATTATCTGCATTAAAAGAATTTTACGTCATGGTCTCATTATGCTCAAAGTTTATAGGATATTGTCATTTAGTCAAAATGCATTTTTAGCACCATATATTTTATTAAATACAACACTTAGACAAAACACGACTTCAGACTTAAAAGAGATTTTTTAAAACAAAACAATTCTATTTTTGGAAAGACAATAGAGAATAATCGAAAACAAGTCGACGTAAAATTGATAAGTGTATGGAAAGTTACATCCAATAAGACATAAACTATGTGGAGCTGAAAATTATGTCATGCCCTAATTTTAAAATTTGTCGATAATTTCAGATTCGTTAGTAGCACCAGTTAGAACTAGCAAATGTATCCTTGATCACCCAATTTAAATTGAGTTTTCATTTTGGATTTAGCTAAGAATCATTTGTACCATTTTCATTACTTTATAATGAAACGCATGTATAAAATTGCTGCAACTCTGTTATACTGATATTGATAGTCTGTTGAATCTAATAAATACAGATGATTTTATGAAGACATGAAAAATATAAAATATTCTGATACAAGTAATTTCAAAACGATCAGTATGATATGCCTAAAGTAAATTGTATAATTCCAGGTTTTTCAAAACGAAATGGTGGTGATATAATAACTGAATTTGTTGGATTAAGAGTGAAATTATATTCTATTGATTCCAAAACAACCTCAATAAAAAGCTAAGGGTATTAAAAATCTGTTACTAAAAACCATAATATTGAAAATATAAACGAACGTTATGGTCTAATGAAACTTTAGAAAGAGTATGTGTATAATTAGATCAAAGAATCATCAAATATTTACTCAAAAAGTTGATAAACTTGTACTTATTAGAGATTATGACAAAGACAAATTATGGCACATGGCTACAATACGTTACCATGGGACACTAAAACTGTATTTTAATAAATTTGAAATTAAAACGATGTAATGCTATGTACTGTATAAACAAGTAAGTGATAAATGTATAGCTTAAGTTACATGTATTATCATGTTTATATCTTTATATTTAGTTTTAATAAATATATTCGTTGGAACAGTAAATGTCTTTTTTTTCGCTCTACAAAATTAAATATTGACGATGATACATAATGAAACAACGATAAAATTAACGTAAATGTTAAATTACTAGTTCCCACATAATTTTCACCTATATTTTTATAAGACAATTTGTAGCATCTAACACTTCATCATACATTGAATCCACGACATATTGAACACTTATATTAGCACTAAGATCATTGATGACATTTTCTTTTTGCTCAATAAGTTCGTAAATGTTGATTTTAAATAGATCGCAGCCTCGTTTATCTTGATCTGGCGCAATGTATGATGATGATGATGATTCTGAGAACGGTATCTCTTCCTGGAACATTTTTTGATTTCGATTGCTTCTTCATTTATAGCTATTCTATTTGGTGGTATATCATGGCCGCTCCTCTTGGTTTTAATAATTTAGTATAAGTTTATCCTCATCCTGAGCATAGTAATACGGATTAGTGATAGAATTAGAATCAATGTTTTCCTCAGTGTTGGCCATGATCTCTTCAAAAAAAAAAAAAAAAAAAAAGTTAATCACGACTGAATTTCTGAATGGTAAAAATGATTAAACGCACCAATATAGATATTTGACGAACGTTGTAAGCAACGTGCACTCGCTATGAGAATAAAACAATAATGAAGCATTAGCATAAGCTCAGCATCGCTCACTTTTTACTTTGATTCCTACACATGTTGGAATAAATAAAATAAAATAAAAATAAAATAAAATAAAATAAAAAGTTTTATTCTTTGCAATATCGAGTTCTTATTAATTCTAGTAGTTTTATGGTAATGAGTTAGTGTCTTTAATTAGTTTAATAATATTTAAATTAAATTATTTGTTAGTATTATTTATTAGTATTATTTATTGCTAGGACCCCAGATTGCATAGGCCTCCAAAGATGCCCATTTGTCTCTGTCTTGTGCTATTTGGCTCCAGTTTGAGCCAGCGGTTTTTAAGATCGTCTTCCCATCGTGTTATTGGTCTTCTCTGTTTTTCCTTGTGGACCTTTCCATAGGTTGCTCTTACGGTCCATCTCTGGTCTGTAAGCCTGCCACATGGCCTGCCCATTTCCACTTTTGCTTTTGTATAGCTCAAGGCATTTGTGACTTTCGTAATTGCTCTTATTTTTGTGTGTCGTATTTTGTCGATTTTCTTTACTTGAGCATGCTTCGCCCATTCCTCGCTGACAGGTGGTGATTTTTTGACTTTGGCCGTAAATTTCCATGTTTGGCATCCGTATCTAAGCACGGTAAGATACTAGAGTTCATGGTCTTAGTTTTTATACTTATTGGCATGTTACTTTTGAAAATCCTTTAGACTCCAGTATTTGTTCCATGTTTGTTGTACTTCTTTCTATTTCTATGTCGTTGTTTTTCTGTCAAAACTGATTGTTTTTCCCAAGTATATGTATGTTTCTGTATTCTAACGGGTTTTCATGAATAGTTATTGGTATTTTATGACTATTTGTCATGGTTATGGTTTTATTGAAATTGATTTCTAATCCAACTTTTGCACTAGCTACTTGTAATGAATTGATCATGAACTGAAGTTGTGAGCTGATCTCTGATAATATCACTATGTCATCTGCGAATCTCAGGTGACTTAAGAAGGCGCCTTGTATGTTGATCCCTAGTTTGTTCCAGTCTAGCTTGTTAATGATGGTTTCAAGAATGGCTATAAATATTTTTGGGATAGGGTCTCCTGCCTTACGCCCTCTTTATGGGAAACTTGGGCCCAAAGTTTCTAACTTTATTCTGCCTATGTTGGCGTTTATATGCTTTTGATGACCTTTATATATACTTCGTCCACCTTGTTCTTTCAAGCTTCCCATATACTTGTGTGTGTGTTACCGTGTCGAAGGCCTTTTGATAGTCGACAAAAGCGAGATATAGGGTCTCTGTTGCTCTTGATACTTCTATAATTAACTCAAGGGTGTGTATGTGGTCTACTGTAGAGAACCCCTTTTGAAACCTGCTTGTTCTATAGGTTGTTCTAGCGTCAATTATAGGACTGATTCTTGCGTTGATTATGGCGGAGAACAGCTTGTATAGACTCGGTAGCAAACTTATTGGTCTATAGTTCCTATGTGTTTTGGATCGCCTTCTTATATATTAGGATAATATTGATTGGGAACATTGTGGTAAAGCTCAGAATTTTGTAATATTACATTGAATAGCTCAGCAGTGGAGTGGCCAAGATTTCTGTGCTGTCTTTATTGCTTGTTTGTGATGTTGTCTGATCCGGGGATTTTCTAGTTTTAGTTTTTTATTGTTTTATTATTTCTATTTCATCTATTGATTTAATGTTCTTTCACTGCAATGCCTAGTATAATTGTTTTGACTAGTAGTTGTTTCATATCACTGTATAGTATTTTATAAAAATCGGTTGCTATAGTAATGATGTTCAAGCGTTTGTTCGAGTCTGTCAATCCTCTTCAATCCTTCTATCCAAGTATTGTGAGTTCTGAGGTCCTTGAAGGCCTTTTTTTTTGGTGATATGTAGATGTCTTTCTATTGTGTTTTGTCTGTATTTTATGGTCATGTTTAATATATTTATTGACTAGTTTGTAGAGTGCGAGTTCTTTTTCATAGAGCGTGTTTTATGTTTTGTTTTCTGTAATTCTATTCTTTTGTAATAGAGCTGCTGTTCGTGTCGAGAAAATCTTGTGGCGATTTTGTTCATCTCCGTTACTGGCTAGTCTTAAACTGCGTATGATAGAGTTTGTTATATTATCATATTGGCTTTGTATTGATGTGTTTGGCACTGGTGAACTTGTTATTTTGACAAGTTATGTTTGTATTTTGATATTTCTTCTTCAGTCCTTAGTTGGTTTACTTGTTTTTTTGCAAATTTGATTCTACTTTTCTTTTGGTTGGTTTTACCGATGCTCTGATTAGCCTATGGTCTGACGGGTAGTTTAAGTTCATAGTACATATATCTAAAAATTCTAGGTTGATTGGACAGTATGTAGTCTATTTCGTTTTTGTATTCACCGTTTGGAGAACTCCATGTCCACCTTCTGTTTGGCTTTTCTGAAACATGTATTTATTATTGTTAATTTGTGTTCAAAAGTCCATTCCGTCCCCTGTCGTTTTTTGTGCTATAACCAAATTGTTTCATTACCAAATGTTCTTCTTTCTTGGTAACTCCTATCTTTGCATTAAAGTCTCCATTAGTATAATGGTCTTATGAGTGGTCTCTAATGCTTTTCGACTGTTTTGTAAAATTCATCTATTTCGTACTGTTTGCAGCTTCAGTTGGTGCATACTTGTATGATGGTTAGCATATAACCTTGAATATTTAAGTTCAGTACTGCGACCCGTTCTGACATGCCGATGAAACCTCTATACTGGTTTTATGTGATTTGTTTATTATAAAGCCACCCTGTATTTGCTGGAGTATACCCAACGTAGCATAATATAAATTTTCGTGTTCTTCTATTCTATTACCTGTCCGTCTTACTCCGAAATCCAATTATGTCATACTTGATATATTTTATTGATTCTTCTAGTTCTAATAGGCGATCGTGACGATAAGGTTGGACATTGTATGTTGCAATCTGTAGTTGGTAATGTTTTTACTATTTTTGTTTTTTAACTGCGGTTTTATCTTTTGAGGTTTTGTTCGTAATCTTCCACGGTGATCAAATGAGTTGGAAGATGATATATGTTTCTTGCTTTTGTTTGTTCGTTTGTGGGCTCTGTAGGAGGAGGGGTTTGTTGTTGTTTGTTTGGTTGTTTGCGTTTGTTGTATTTTTTATTGGTTAGGAAGCCTAGTATACCGGATTTATGAGTCCCTCTGAGACACTGTTTGACCTTTGACCGATACATCAGCTTGTTGTATTTTGTTCTTTTGTTTGTTTGTGTATGTGTACTTCCTCAGTACTTGGTGCAAGGACATTTTCAGGTGAAGTAGGTTGTTTTCGCTTAGTGATGTTTCTAGATATTATCAACTTGTCATATTTAATTACGGCTGTGTTTCCTCTCTCTCCAGTTGTTGTACTTTTAGTTCCTTCCTCTCTCGAGTACTTGTTTTGGATAATCTTCCTCAAAGTAGTGTATCTTTAGCGCCTTTTTGTTTCATAATTTTACCTAGTGTTAAGAAAGTTACCACTATAGGGCATGGTCTTTTCTTCTTTCCTATTCTTTAACTTCTTGTATGTCGCTGTAGGTCAGTTTGATATGTAAATATTGTTCCACCCATTTAATAATCCTTTTCTAGACTATCCTATGATGTTTCAGTCTCCTCAATACCGAAAATACCAAATTTCTTTTCCTTTCTTGTTTTTCCAGAAAGTAGATCCTTTTTCCTGATTTTCCACTATTTCTTTTTAATTTTTCATGTTTGTGTTCCACGCCAGAATTTTCTTCGAACATACTGCTAATGTTCTGTGTGACTTGTTCCGTAACATTTTTCCGGTTTCCCGGATTTCCAGTCTTGCTCATCTAGTTCTCTTTTTAATAGTTTTAAGCGCGTACAGAACTTCTTCCATGATTTATTGTTCAGTTGTTTGTTTTGTACAAGTGACGCCCTCTTGTGGTGCGTTTTGTTAGAAGGCCTCTTCAAGTAGTATAGATTACGGACCACTTAATGTCGGTGACGTTGTAGTATGTCCCTTATAAAAGATGGCGCTGTGTGTAAGTAATGGTCGAAGGATAGCAAATAGCAGTTTGCAAGTCATCAATTTTAGGTTATGTTTATTTAGCACTTGTTTTATTTGCACTATTTTGAGTTTATTTGCATTTCTGCATACATAAATAATAGTCCGGCTTGTGGTCTGTAAAAAGCACATAGAGGTCCACAAGTTTAATAAAATAGCTAGTTGATTTGCACTTTGCACTTTGTATTACACTGAGTTTTTTGTTTTATGTTTATTTTACTGTATTTTTAATATCACTAGTTCACATAACACTTTGTCTCTTTGCACAATAAGTTTCTATAGTTCGAAGTCACTTTTAGGTTCTTCTTAATATTTTTACGGAGCCGATGTTTACTGTGGCACAATAGCGCCGTTCCATTCCAGTTGGATGTTGGAATACCTGGCCATAAATAGAAATAATTGTAGAGGTGTTATATTGACAAGATAGATTTTGCTAATAAGGTAATAATAATTGTACTCGTGCAAGTAATAAGAGCTTGTGATATTAGGTATAATTATCCAAAAAAAACATTTATTAGCACTGACCATAATGAAGTTAGTAGACTAAAATGTGGACCTCCACATTTTTAGTCGAACCAAAAATGTGAGAGAATTGCGGCCTTCAGCGGCACGTAGCTCGAGCGAAGCGAGAGCAAGTGACGCAGAAACCCCACTTCTATCCTACTGCGCTATAAGAAGTGTAATAAGAAGTGACAGAGGGCAATGAAACAGGAAATAGGCAGCAGCATAATAACGTCTCAAAATAGTAAAAATACTATGTTTACAACTCCCTGTCAAGCGTGACATAAATGGCCAGTATAAGTAATTTAAAAATTAAAAATTTTATACAACCAACTTCAATATAAATTATTAAGAATAACTCAAAAACTATTAGTCAGACCTTGATCAAATTTATACGGGACCACATGATAAGCACCAAAAAATCATCATCAAAAAATACACCATAGTAAAGAAAGTCCGATTCCAACCCGGAATTTCAACAAAAGCATCTGTGACGTTATTGTTGAAATTCTATTTTAAATAAATATTTACTTATTTAACTCGTTCCTTTTCACAAGTAAACCTTGAAGTACATATTGACCCCGCGCGAATAGATTTGTATTGCCTACAAGTAATTTTTCCGGGTCTGTATGTTTGTCCTTATCAAATTTATGTATATTAACTGCCTCGACGATACAGGAAAAATCCTAGTGTGGAAGTGTGTTTTCACCGACTTCAAAAAGGAGACGGTACCAATTCGACTGTATGTTTTTGTCTTTTTTATGTTTGTTACCTCATAACTTTTTCTGGGTTAACAGATTTTGATGATTCTTTTTATTTGAAAGCTTGTGCTTCTATGTAATACCATGTAAGTTTGATAAAGGTTTAACAAACATTTTTTAGTAATTAATAATTTATATTGAAATCGGTGGTACAAAAATTTTAATATTAAATTATGTTTTTTTAAAGAATGGGGTGACAAAAGCACACAAACCACCTGATGGTAAGTGGATGCAGGCCCATAGACATCTACATTTATCTTCGATTAAGAATCAAAATGCAAATGCGTTGTCACTCTTGAGGACTACGATAGAATGCCTCGTTTCCAGTAAAAGGGTTCCGGTTCTCTACACTCACCATACGAAACACAGCAGCATTAAGCCGCTATTTTACGCTGGTATTCTGTGAGAGCGTGGTCCTTCCTGGTCGAGACGACCCATTCGTGCTACAACCATAATATATATAGCAGCATGGCTCTACCACGTAAAAACGAGCACACAATCCAACCGGATGGTAAGTTTTATTACTTATCCTCAATTAAGAATCAAACTGCAGATTTTATTAATAATTTATATTGAAATCCAGGTTCAAAATTTTAATATTAAATTACGTTTTTTTATAGAATGGGGTGACAAACGAGCACACAGACCACCTAATGGTAAGTCGATGTTGTAGCCCATAGACATTTACATTTATCCTCGATTAAGAATTAAAATGCAGATGCGTTGTCACCACTGAGGACTAAGATGGAACGCCCTGTTTCCAGTAAAGGGTCTCTAGTTCCTTTACTCACCATACGAAACAAAGCAGCATTAAGCTGCTAGTTTACGCTTGTTTTGTGAGATTTTCCACCCTGCTCGAGACGACCCATTCGTGCTATAACCATATTATAGCTGCAGCGTGGCTCTACCACGAATAAAATATAGTTGCAGTACGTTTAAAAAATTGGCGTGACTAGCTGAAAGTTTCCACAGTATTAGTACCTTTATACTTCTTCAGCCACAACCAACTTTCACTACGAATCGACCAACTAGAATAAATCCGATTCCAACATCCATTTCGAGTTGATGAGGATGCCTACAGACTCAATTCTAGATCTAATTAACTTAAATACGAATTCCAACTCATTCTATTTCTAATTTAAACAAAAACTCATTTTAAGCTCCATTAAATAAATATTTTTTTAAATAGACTAAGACCAAGTGCCTGGCCCGTACAGAATGCAATTTATTTTAAACGATAAAATTTTTGCGCATAAAATTTTGCATGAACACAAAAGGTAAAGTTGTCTGTTCACGATATCGGTAAAATGGTGTTTTCATTGCTAGATATGAAAACACATTGATTGAATTCTGATTGCCGCTGAACAATTTGCAGTTTGCTGTAATAAATTATATTGAAAATTTATCGAAATCTGAGGAAATCGAATTTATATTGCTGGAAGTACACAAGTTATTATTTTAAATCGCAATTTACCGATAAAATTGGTTTTATTGTTTATTTATTTAATTTATTCCATGAAAAATAAATGTGAAGAGGAGCGATGTTCGATACAAACGACTTATTGATTTTTATTCTTAACTAAACCTAACAAATGTATAGGAACAAAAGGACTAAATGCTAAATGTATCATCTACAAACATCAGATGGGTCGACATCGCAGACCTGACGGAAGCCAAAAGGCTATTAGAAGAAGCAGTCGTCTTGCTGATGTGGATGCCGGATTTTCAAGGTTCCAATGTTCCAATACGAAACTTTCTCCTGTATACCAGATGTCAAATACCCAGTCTGACAACGGACAGCACTGTCAGAAAGATAGAAAATATGCAGACCTTTTCTATCAAAAGGTTTAAATTATTTATTAAGCAAAAATTGTCCAGTAAGGTTTATTATACTACTAAAGAGTACATGACTGATGACCCATATAACATCCTACATTCACGCCGAAACTAAGAGTTTATTGCGAAAATTTTGTGATAAAATTAAAAACATTACAAACTTATCCAAAATACCAAATACGTTACAAAAAAAAAAATAACAAATAATAAACTAATGAGTTTACGCAGTTTTAAAAAGGTTACAAGATATTACAAAAAGAAACAAAATAAATGTCACAAAAGTTCAGGATCTAATTAACGATATACAGCTGACACTTTATCACGCTTTGAAAACCATGCCAGTTGTAAACAATACTTCTGTGAAAATGGTGTACAAGAGAATTAAGAACAGACAAAATCTTTATTTTAAATTTCAGCTGAGTTAAGTAGAAGGCCAAATAGGCCATGTGTCAATTTAATTAAATATATTTTATATGAAGTGATCTTGACTACGTTTCATCAATTAACCATTGACAAAAATGAGAACAGCAATTTTAGAATTTTGTTTACAAGAAACACTATCAGTTGAACCTTGCAGCTAGTTCATTTTTTATCATAAATACCTATAAATGTATATATTATTAATAAATCATTCCCATAATATTTTGTATTATTTTTTATTTTGCCCTATCTGAAACTTTCTAAACTCTATAGAAAATGTGGCGTATTAAAAGACTGACAATCACTAGAATATTTTATCTACTTACAAAGATGTTTTACGTTTTCGTGGCCTCCACATGATAGTTTTCTCAGCATTAGGTATCCTTCTGTATCTGAAACGAATATGAATATTGCATATGTATACGATACAAAAATAAAGCAACAGGCCATATAAGTCCCTCCGCTGGGCACAGGATTCTTCTTATTTCTGAGTGTTTTAAGACAAGAAAATGTCTGCCACGCTGCCCCAATGCGTGTTGGCGAACTTCACATGACTTCAAAATTTTTTTTCTTAGTCCTCAGACATGGGTTTCTCACGATATTTCCTTCACCGCCGAGCACGTACTAAATCAGCACGTAAATTGCAATTAAAAATTTCATTGGTGCTACTGAGGATCAAACCGGGTGAAATTTGCAGCCAGCGCTTAGACTCAGAGCTACTAATAAGACACAAATAAATACGATTCAAAAAATAATAAAAACTATTACATGCCAAAACTTAAACATTTGATAGCTTGATGCCTACCGGACGAAACTACAGTACCACACCGTGCAATGTAATTGAAGATGCTTAACCGACGTAATTCTAGTGACACAAGCATAATGGCAGTATATCACTTATATAATTGTCACCTCTGCAGTCTATTAATCTTTGCACTTTTCAATAATACCACATGAGTAAAGAAACCGTACCGTACAGAGTAAGCTTCATACAACCGGATATGATGATAGGTAAGGTACACTACTACAAGCCAGACGAGTGTGTGCGTGAGCACTGGCTGCTCGTCACGTACAGAGAGAAACCGCTAAACCGGCTCGGCAGTGCTCAGCTCAGGGTTGTGTAAAAATAATAAGTGTAAATTTTGTTTTTTAATGAATTATTCGTGTTCAATGAAATATAAAAAGTGTAAATATGGCTTAATATACTTTTGTATGAACAATAATAGAATAAATATAAATATATAATTTTTAATTATCCTAAAGACTCTACTAGGTAAGTATATACAGTGTATATATGACTATAATTATTATTTTATTGTGATAGATAGATAACTCATACATATAGGTATATTATGTATAAGGTATCTATTAACATTGAAAGAAAACGTACGTAGTACTAATTTATTTTATAATGTTTATAATTGAATAATTACGCTTAGAAGTTAAATACATATGTAGGTTCATGTTTTTTTTAAATTATTTTAGACGACAAGAGTGGTTAAAAGCTGTCGGAAGAAAAGATCTCCTTTCAAAACTTTTTGATTATAAAATTGTGAGGATCACTTCGAAAAACCCTGTATTAAATTTAAAAAGGACCGTAAAATAATTATTTAAATGCGTTTAACGCTCAACTTGCCGACAACTGACGGTGCTTGTTAGAGTTCCAGTCAATGTAAGATGTATCTGAAATAAATGTATGACTTGCTTTAGCAAAAATTTCATGAATATTTTGATCTCGAAAGAAACATTGTAAATATTGGTAGTGAAATGTTAAAAAATGCAAGATTGTATATTTGTTATGTCATGTAAAGCTGATAAAGTTTTGTTATTTAATTTTATACTCCTGTGCCAATCCTACAAAAATATTTTAAAATTTGACAGCTCCTTGAAGCTGCCTCCATGCGGTTTCTTCCTCATGTGGTATTACCACATGACTAAAAAATCTTAATACGAAAAGTAGTCGCTAGACGGTGTCGACATCGGCTAAAGTCTCTGCGGTCGCCGTTTCGTCAAGGTCAATCAGGCTTCTTAAAGTCGGATTAGAGAAGAACCTGTCAAAGACGAACGCCATGACAAATAGCATCAAGAAGTGTATCAGGTTAGAAAATGAGCTGCTAGAGTACGTGGATGAATATACCTATCTTGGAAAACAAATAAGTTTCAAAATGAACAGCAATAAAATGGAGATACAGCGCAGAATAAAAATCGCGTGGAACAAAATATTGAAACCTAAAAGAAGTATTATTTATTTATTATTTATATACTCTTACTGCACACAAAATACTACAACACAGCAAACTTAAATATATAAATGTTTGTACAATTAGGTGGCCTTATCACTGAACAGCGATCTCCTCCAGGCAAACCTTGGTGAAGGATAATTTTCATTTAAATATATAAAATAGAAGAATTTAGTAGAAGTATTTAAATGCAACATCTTGATAAAGCTCAAAAGAAACCTATGGACTCATGCATTCTGCCCTCTCTAATGTATGGTTGTGAGACGTGGAAAACAACAACAAAAATTAAAACAAAATTAGTTCGTGCCAGAAAGGAATAGTACGCAGTATGTTGAACATGAAAATGCACTAAAATACGAAACTATACCAAAGCAATAGACGCGCTGGCTTACGCTCAAACACTAAAATTCAGATGGGCCGGTCATATAGACTGGATACGTGGACAACAGGTGGATAATGTAACCACAAGGAAGGCCAGCAAGGCAAACGCCGAGCAAGGAGACCTTACGAGATGAGAGGATGACATAAAGAAGATCGCAGGAACAAACTGGTTACAAACAGCAAAAAACAGGGAAAAATGGAAATCCATGGAAGTCTTTACCTGAAAGTGGTCCATGCAAATTATAGTATTTATATCATTCTAGCATTAAATATTACTAGATTGAATTGTATAAGTTGGAAATAATAATTTTAAATATATAATTGTATAATAATAAATAAAAATTGGCATATAATAAAAAATTAAGCATTAAATAATCTCAATTTTTGTTAATAGTACTCTAAGCTGAATGTCATATATTTTTTATATATTGTTACAAATGCATCTAAATAATAATTAATTAGTATGTTAATTCATGTCATCATTTAATATAGGTAATCTGATTTGAATTGTTGTGTAATATTTCAAAGCTGAAAAATCATTGTAATGCATGGAATAAAAGGCCTTTTTATTTTAATTTTATTATGGTGTTAATTTACGCTAGTATTCTGTGAGAGAGTCAGTTTTCGCTGGTCATCAAACCGACCCATTCGGTCTGCCTACCCTACAATTATTTAGCTGGAGCATGGATCTACCACGTAGAAGACTTTCTGTACTCCTTATCAGCATAAGTCTCCATGTGTGTTAGATTTATTTAAAATGTAGAGTCACAAAGATAAAGCTTTAATTTGTATAATTTATTGATTAATGTCTTAATAATAGCAAAATACATAAGTTACTTAGCTTTAGTATTCTGGTCCAATAAAATAGGTTACTTAGCTTAAGAGCCTTTCGGCTCCTTACAACAGACTGGCAGAATTACCCCTTTCACTTGTTCACTTGTTGGCGGTCATGAAATAACTATCTGATCTATTCGTCACAGCTGACTTTTATACAAATAAATGTTAGGTTCGCCGGAAGCTGACAAGCTGATACTACTATTTAACTGTGATTTATTTATTCTTATAAAATTATCTTATAAATCCAATAAATAACAGTAATTAGTCAGCACTTAATTATTCGATAAACTAGTGAACCAAGAACCGGAAGTAGACAACATGATACGACCTAATCTTAATCGTAGGTACTAACAATTTTGTTTTGTGGATAGGTAGTAAAATAAAATACATCAACTACCTTACAAACCAGTTATTAAATTACCTACCCATCCCACTATTTATAATAACCAAACACGCGCAATATGCTTATATAAGGGGTACAAAGTTTTCTCTTCACGTATTTCGATTTTAAAAGTTGTAATAAGTGAAAAGTATCAATGCTGTTAGTGTAAATAAATTTGCCAACGAGCAAAATTTTAAATTTAAATCTATGTTCCTATAACTACTAACTTCTACAATACACACAATGTTGTATTTGAATCTACAAACAGTTCTGACACAACTAAGTCAGTGACAGCCGCTGCTAGCTGAACTAAACCCTTATTGTAGACGTTAATATGCACTTAAAGCCAACAGCAGTTAGTTCCAGTACTTGTTCTGCTTAGTTTACTTGTTAGAAAGTTAAGTAAGTTAATGCTTCAAATAGTTGGTGCGACATATAAGAATCAGTTATTTTCGTTTTTGTTTTCTTGTTAACTTACACAGTTATAGTTACCACTTTTTACAGCGGCCAATCACAAGTCCACTGCTGGACGTGGACTTCCACAATACTCGTACATGGCTACAAAGTTCGGTCCTGAGCCAACTGCATCCATTGACTAACTGAATGTTTTATCAGATTGTCACTCATCCTAGTGGGGCGTACTTTCCAGTTCGAGGCTGTCACTCGTAAACCTTTCTTTTCTATCGGTTGTCGGTTCTACAAGCTGTATGGGTAGCCCATTGCCTCTTCAGCTTACGGATCCACTGGGCTATATCCGTTACTCTTGTTCTTCTGAGGTTATCCTTGTTACGGATTATGCACAGTAATTATAGATTAGAATAATATTATGATAAATACTATATTATTAAAATAGTTGTGGTGGCAGCGTAATCCATCAGCCTATTTTATTATGTGGGTATTGTAAGAGGTGAATAGAGATATGTCAGAAAGACTCAGTAGATGGCGGTAGATGGCGTAGGCTCTTTACTCTTGTTTACGCCAGGCATAAAAAACCCAGACCAGCGACGTGTAACAGCGTTGAAATTGTGAAAAGTCTGGTAATCCGTCTGTCAAGTGTTAGGATTAGGGCCAAAGGGCCCCTCTCCACAATGGGAGGGACCTACATCCTGCTGTGGATTTTTAAAAGGTTCCACAATAGTCCTCTGGGGTGACTGGGGCATTTTGATAAATTGAAAAATATTCTATTGTAATTAAAACAATGTGAAGCACAAAGGTGCTACGCTTGGTAGTAGGGTTGTCAACCGCAGTTTTTTTTTTGACGGTATGGGTTAGTAGGTATTCTTACACCATTACACGGTTACAAAAATCAACTTCTTCACTTATATATATTGCGAGTCATTCCTTACTTAGAAACTGGTCTAAGACGGAGATAGAGTACTGCGGGCTAAAAATTTATTAAAGTTTACACTAATATTAACTTTAGTATAAAGTACCTCGACGTGTATAACTTGTATTTTTTAATTCGAGTCTACGAAATAGTTCATTAATTCATTCCATAACAGCCTACAAAGTCCATTGCTAAAAATAGGCTTCCCCTTAGATTGCATTGCCATAGTTACCACGCTTGGCAGGCGGGTTTTCAACCCTAGTTTTTATGATTTTTGTTATCATTAAGATGCTGCTGCACATCACTTGTTATAGTTTCCCTCTGTCGTCTCTTACTGCTGCTGTGTTTCGCATGCTGAGTGTAGAGAACCGATAATCCTTTTTACTGGAGACAATGCATTTCATCTTAGTCCTTAGGGCTGACGGCGCATCTGCATTTTGATTGTTGATTGAGGATACATGTAGACGTTTATGGGCCAAAGCATCCACTTACCATCAGGTGGACTGTGTGCTCGTTTGTCACTCTTATTTTATGAAAAATATATATATTCAGAAGAAAATTTCTACTTCCTTTAAAGATCGGTTCAAAATATCAACTTTCCTTTCATCTGCATACAATTTAACAAATATTCAAATTATTATTGCTGAATATACAAGTAGGCTGAGAGTAATAAGCCTCTTTATATTCGAGTGCGGTAAACGGTGGCTTGACAATGAAAACACATTTGAACTAACGATTCGTTCTATTTAAGGTGTATACACGGTAAAATAAAGAAGTTTTGACAGGTGGGTGGCAACCGCAGTTTTTTATTTTCAGGCTGTTTATAGGTTGCTGCCCATCTCCTTGTTTGTTTCCCTCTGTCGCTTCTTACAACACCAACGGGGCAGTATGTGGTAGTAGATATCCATAAAGCATCTTCATTTTATCACATTGTTCAAGATTTATATAAGATTATAATAGTAAATTAAATTTAAAATACAGCAAGTTTAGGATGTGTTCCAGTGAGCCGTACGCGAGCATTCAGTTCGATCTGGCACCAATGAAATTGTATGCAATTTTAGTGCACACACACACGCGGAGCACTTGGTAAATCAATCAGGTGCTGCGCGGTGTATGTAATGTGTGTTCGCGTAAACATAAAGATCAATTGCAATTTCTTGACAAGATTTTCAGTCATTTCAAGTCAAGGATATTTAATATAAAACATGGGTGACAAACGAGCACACAATCCACCTGATGGTAAATGAATGCTGTAGCCCATAGACATCTACATCTATCACCGATGAAGAATTAAAATGCAGATGCGTTGTCACCGCAGAGAACTAAGACTGAATGCCTTGTTTCCAGAAAAAAATGGTTACCGGTTCTCTAAGCCCACGATACGAAACACAGCAGCATTAAGCTGCTATTTTACGCTGGAATTTTGTGAGCGCGTGATACGTCCCCGGCCGACCCATTTGTGCTACAACGGTAATGTAGCTGCAGCGTGGCTCTTTCACACAGTATAACTGAAATTATAAACTGATGTTAAATTTATTCAATAAAATTAATATGATCATGAAAGGGAAACTTAGTAAAAAGTAATATTTCATTAGTCAAAAGGTTTAAAGTTTTAATTAGTATAATTAAAAGCAACATTCACTATTTGCCTAATTTAATTTCTCGTTTTAATTTCTTAATTGGAAAGGTAATTAAGCATTAAATTATTCGCAGACTTACCGCCATAAATACCCTAGGAAGAATTACAAATCGGAGATAAATTACTTATAATTGGATAATTTATTTGACAAGGGTTGTATTAAATTAAAACGCTTAAATTTATAATTTTACCCCTGCTTAGCGTTCATCATCCCACAAAACCATACATTTTAAAAAGAGCTCGTTCAGTTTTAAAGGATTTCAAGTACACATAAGTTACGAGATGAATAAATTTTCGTTTAATCCTAATAAAAAATATATTTACACATGGTAAAGACATGCTGTAGCTAAATTATAGTTGTAGCACGAATTGGTCGACTTGACTGGGGAATGACCACGATCTCACAGAATATCAGTTGCTCATGTGTTTCTTATGGTGAGTGTAAAGAACCGGAGACCCCTTTTACTGGAATCAAGGCATTCCACCTTAGTCCTAAGGGGAGACAACGCATCTGCACATTGATTCTTAATCGAGGAAGGATGTATACATCTATGAATAGAATAGAATAAAATAGAGTAGAATATTTTTATTCTGTTGATTACATGTAATTATTATTGAAAGTCATTTTTACTTTTACCACTGGTTCGGAAAAAATCTATGTCCTGGGAAGAACCAGCAAGATATCCAGCAGGGCTTTTTAAAGCATAACTTACAATATATTATTTATACAATTCTTATGAAAATATTAAGAAACAGCATGGCAGTCACCTCATTCTTAGGGGTTATTATCAATCTTGTACTCTTTTGTAGTATAATAACCTTACTATTTATTTCAATAAATCAAAACCTTTTTATGACAAAACATATTTTCTGGGACTTTGTTGAAGGAGTCACTGACTCTTTGGAGTCGAGTAACTGGTATAACTAACTTGTGCTTGTTTCTAGTATTTAGAATGCACATCACTATTTTTAATAAAACAAATTTTTGTTTTTGTGTACATACATTAAATTTTCGTAAATATATTGAGAGGTTAAAGTTAATAATATATTTATTTCTTTAAATTTTTCTCTAAGGGATTCCTTCGAACCTAGGTTATAAATTGTTCTTATGGCTGTCTTTTGCAAAATAAAGATAGTTTCAATGTCAGTCGCATTACCCCACAGCAAGATTCCATTTGACAATATGTTATGGAAATAACTAAAATAAACTAATCTAGCTGTTTCAACACAGGCCTCTAATATTTTTTACAGCTTATGTTGCAGAACTAAGTTTTCTAGCTAGTTTAGATACCATTAAGTGGACTGTGTGCTCGTTTGTCTTGTCAACCTTATTCTATAAAAAAAGTGTCCACCGTAAATTTAACAGTACACTAACAACCCCTAGCTACAACACTTTACTAAATGGTAAGATTTCTTATTCCTTCAGAGTCCGTCTGGGTAGATACTTTTGATAAATTTCTGACACCAACCGTCATGCGCGTACCGCTGTGTTCCGTCAGCAGGGTATAAAGAACCAGTATAAATACAGGCTGTGAGGGGTTCCGTTTTCGGCCGTAGAATTTACAATGCATCTGTAGTTTTCTTTGTTTGAAGTAGTGTTTATTAACTGCAGTAGCCTCTTACGATCAGATGGACTATTGGACCATTTGTAATTTCAGTATTATAAAATAACTTGGGTTCGATCCCGGCCAGCAACAACGACTTTGCAATTTCAAGTGCTGAATAACCACGCGCTCATCGGTGAAGGAAAATATCGTCAGATAACCTGCATGTGTGAGAGTCAAAATATATATTTTTGAAAGATATATTATAATATATATATATATATATATATATTAGAAATATATTTTTTTAATTGAAATAATAATAACTAAAAATATAAGACAGCGGTTGCCACCTGCTTGCGTAGCGTGGCAGTTTTTGCAAATATATCCTTTTATTAGGCAATCTATGGTAGGGCTCTATGTTCAGCAGTGGACTTTTGATAGGTTTTAGCCGTAACAATAAGATTCAATAATTATTGATTTTTACGTAGTAGAGCTACGCAGTAGCGTATTATAGCTGCACACGAATGGTTCGCTCGACCGGGGACCAGGCTCTCACAGAATACCAGCGTGAGATAGCTGAATACTGCTGCTGGGTTCCGATCCTAAATGTGGAGGACTAAGAGAAGCAAGACGTTCACTCCTAGTCATCAAGGGTGAAAACGCATCTGCATTTTAATTCTTAATCAAGGGTAGATCTAGATATCTATTGGCAATGGCATTCACTTACAATCAGGTATATTGTATGCTCGTTTGTCACCCTTTGTCCCTGTACAATAAAAATACAATTTAAAAATAACTTTTAAAACCTTGTTGCCTTGGTGCTCACTCCATTTACCTAGTAGTGGGTGAGGGAGTATTATGCATAGGAAAGTAAACCTTGAAATAAGAAGAATCTTGGCTATGACAATGGATGGATATAAGAGTAAAGGGAGGCCTAAGAAAAGAGGATGGACTGTAATAAGGATGATATGCGTGAGAAAGGATTAAACGAGGAGAATGTAAAAGTATTGTACGTAGTAGAGCCAAGCTGTAGCTAAATTTATAGTATAGTTGTAGCACGAATGGGTTAGATCGACCGGAGAAGGACCACGCTCTCATAGAATACCAGCGTAAAATAGCTGCTTAATGCTGCTGTGTTTTGTATGGTGAGTGTAGAGAACCGGAGACCCTTTTTACTGGAAAAGAGGCATTCCATCTTTGTCCTCAAGGCTGACAACTCATCTGCATTTTGACTCGCAAACGAGGATAGATGTAGAAATCTATGGGTTACAGCAACCACTTACCGCCAAGTGGACTGTGCGCTCGTTTCTCACTCTATTTCTATAAAAAAAATTAAGACATGCCGACCTATAATGACTTGGGATAGGGGCAGGAAGAAGATGAGTTTCGTATGGTGAGGATAATGAACCGGAGACCCTTTGTACTCGTAACAAGGCATTCCATATTAGGTTGAGGGGTAAGAACGCATCATCATTTTGATTTTTAAGCGAGTATAAATGTAAGGGTCTTTGGGCCATAAAATCCACTTACCGTCAGGTGGACTGTGTGCTGGTTTGTCACCTTTATTCATGTAAAAAATAGTTATCTGTTCTTATTCAGTTTGCAATAACTACTTATACGTTCTTGGGCTTAACCTGGCTAAAATTCTTATGAATCTTAAACCAGGTTAAGCTCAAAACCGAAGTTTATTAAAATTTTGAGAAAGTAATTAAACTTACACCATATATCGTATATTTCCTTACGCTAAAGTGTTTGTTTTGACAGCGATCCAAATTAATTATATACTACAAAACAAAACGAATATTTTGAATCCTGTATCAGTATTAGTAGAACTGCAGTAAAATTAGCGCAACAGAAAACGTATTTAATTTGTGTAATATATTGTGTTATAAAGACTTTAATATTATATCTCAACTATTTAAATGTGATGGTACATATTTTCAACTATACCAATTCTTTCAAAATGAAGTTCAACTTTTTGTTTAACTATTTTTTCAATAATAGTTAAAAATGTTTGAAAGAATAGTCTGAAAGGGTTGGATAACATATAATACATTTTTTTATGTTTAATACATTTTTATTATAATTACACTATATACATTACCACTACCCACTAAAAGCATAAATGTACAAAGGCCAAAATCTATACAAATGACGATTGGCGTTGTCGGTTGCCGTTAAAAGTAGAGAGGCCTGAAACAAGTTCCAGAGTAGTTTCTTTAATCATTATTATGGGAATGTACGACGGGAAACGGAATGCACATGTATGACGGCTCCGTGGCGCAGTGGCAGCAATGAGTTGCGGTGCTAAGGGTCGTGGTTCGAATCCCGCACGGAACAAGTATTTATAACACCTGCGAACAAATTTTCAGGATCTGGATGTTTGTCCTTCTGAAAATTATGTATGTAAACTGCCTCTACGATACGTTACATTGTTTAAAAGAAAAGTAACAAATAACAAGAATTAAGTTAAAGATTCTTTAATTCCTAAAATAAAATTACGTTTTTCGTAACTTTATTTGATATCGAATTATAACTTTTAAGTTTTATATCAATTAAATTGTATTATAAAAAAACAATAAGGGATAATCGTTCAATAATCACATAAAAGTTCACTAATAAATAAATTATAACCCGACTGAATTTAAAAGTGAACCAATTGAATTATTTTAATTATGCAACTGTTTTTAATTTGTTCATGATGTATAATTTATGAATATATTTGCTAATTTTTAACATAACATAAAAATACATAAAATATTTATTACCATAATAAAAACTAAAACCAAAAACTTTAAGTATCATACAGTTGCCAGCGTAGAGTACTTTAGGATGCACTCATATACTTAGCCTACGAGCGAGAAGAAAACCAGCCCTCTTATCACCAGCAGAGACGACCAGTTGCGACATAGTTTCCCAAGACCGATAGTCTCTACAGCAAATGGCATAAATAGGTAGCCATCTCTCAGACTCATATATTTTAAATATTATTGTTTGATGATTAAAGAATCTTAATAAAATAATTTTGCTTGCATTATTATCATCAACATCATTACAGCCCTTCATAAGCCCACTGCTGAACATAGGCCTCCCCAAGTAATGCTACAAGTACGGTCCTGAGCAACCACAGTCTTCACGCATCCACATCGTCACGCACCACCAGGTCGTCACGCCATCTAGTGGGGCCACCCCATTTCGCCTACCGGAATAAGGCTGCCAGTTGAGAACCTTTCTTCCCCATCAGTTATCGGCCTATGGCCAGTCCATTGCCACTTCAGCTCAGCTTGCATTATATATCAATTAGAACTTGCCTTAATCCTACTTTCTTTTCTAACCTAATTTAAGAAAAAGAAAGTTGTGTGTTCGTTTGTAACCCTTCTTTTATAAAAGCTTTGTGAATATTAGCATGAAAATAACCTAAAAAAGATTTTATCTTGCTAATTATAATTACAAAATAGTCATATATTTAAATTGAAATAAACCAGTAAATTAAAAGTAAATACTAAAAGTATGTAAGTGAACCAGTGGCGGTATAAGAATAATTACTAACTTTTATCGTCCCATGAGTGTCGTAAGGGGCGACACAAGGAAGGTGAATTAGAGAATCATAAAATTATAATTTTATACGTGGTAGATTCATGCCGTATTTTACATTACATTGCATTATAAAAGAATAATTAACTTTTAAATGTTCGTTTCGAATGAACTTACATAAGTGAAACAAGTACAAGTATTAATCAAAATCACAAAAAATTTGTTATTATTTTTAATTCCTCGAAGTTAGCTTTTTCTTTTTATTAAGTATATTTTTGACGCTTTTAAATATACTAAAGAACACAAGCTGAGACTTTATCAATTTGAAATCACAAGCTCCAATGTCATTTAATTAGTTACATTAAAAACTTCATCCCCTATTTTTCCATAGAACTCGAATTTTTCTTTATATTTCTTTAGGACCACCCCTGAAGTTTAACTAATTAATAATAAATTATTTAAGCAATTGACGAAGATAAAGGAGTAACACATATACAGAACATGCAGTCAAATTTAGAACTTCTTCCTTTTTTAAGCCAGCTAAAAAATTTACTAAACAAACGTAAAGATTACGAAATGAAGACGAATGTGTCGCTAGCGGAGTTTCTTAATTAACCGGACACGCATTACGTGACAGCTGTAAGAAATGAACGCAATTTGGTGCGGTCTGTGTGCGGTTAGCTCCGTGTGGGCTTCCATTAAAAAGTTTAATTGATGCGGCACATAGCTATTGAGGGTAAATGGAGATTGTACCTGTTTTAAAGTTCCATTCGTTAATTAGTATTCGTGTTATGGAATCAGAACGGCGTCTGGCGCCTTTTTGAACTGTCAAACTGTCATTCTTTTTCTTAGAAACTGCTTCTAGTCCCACCATACTAAAACCTCCACCATAGCTATTAATATCAAACCTTTGTTGTTTAAAAAAACTTTACCCTAAGACTTTACCACGCTATTACAGAATACCAGCGTAAAACAGCAGCTTAATGCTGCTGTGTTCGTATGATGAGTGTAAAGAACCGGAACTCTTACACTGGAAACGAGGCATTTCATCTTGGTACTCAGGGCTGTCTACGCGTCTGCGTTTTGATTCATAATCGAATATGGATGTGAGAGGTCTATGGACCACAATATCCACTTACCATCAGTTGTACTGTCTGCTCGTTTATCACCCTTATTTTATACAATAAAAGTAATAACAGAGTACATACTAAAACGCTCTGATATCTGAAATGTAATCCTTGTTAACAAGGCAATATATATTGTTTTCAGTTTTGACGTTATTTCATAATACCTCTCATCATATTTGGGGTTAATTTAATAAACCAAAATACTCTCAGAATGTAATTCCTATCTTTAGAACCAATCACTTTTGTTATACGAGTTTCAAAATGTCCCATACCAAATAAAATAATATTTTTATTTCTCTGTTTGATATTACTCTATATGCAATAATTGGTAATATTCAAATACTACAACGCCGCGTGTGCATCAAGATGTAGAGTAGTGAAAATATAGAATTTTCAAAAAAGATTATAACGCTATTTTGAAAGAATTAAGCTTCAAATTTTGAAAAACAAAAGTTATTGCTTTTAAAGATAGGAATTCCGGTCTGAGCTTTTGATATATTACATTTACAATGTATATTATATTTCTGCAAAGTAACGACATATTATATTAAGTAAGGTAAATTATAGTTAAAGTAAAGTATAACTAATTCTACTTAAAGTGAAGTTATATAATTTAATTTTTACTTTTCGGACATGTAAAGAGCGAGCGTTAAGATCGTGTTGCCTCGGGCATTATATTTATTCTGTGCCTCGGCGTATGGGTCAGACTAAAACCAGTGCTATCACTGACACCAAGTACATTACGCAGTTTCAAGCTGACGCAGAAGTTTTTATTCAAAGTGTATTTTCTTAAATCTATGATGTTGTTAATACTTCGTTTTATTTATCTTTTTTCTATTACTACGTTTTATATCTTGTACTCCATGCTTTAACTGGAATAAACAAGTTTTATTTCTTTCTTACAGTTTCTATATGTCCTATTGCTGGGTACAAACCTTATCTCGTTACTGAGAATGTTTAAGGCAAGGAAGTATCTGCCACATTGACTCAATGCGTACTTTGCGTGATGGCCGACTTCACATGTTTACGAACTTTTTATTTTTTTGCGAGGTAAAATTTTCATCTAAATCGAGGAGACGTTTTACATTCATAAATTGCGCATGGAGAAACATACAGCCACGGATCAATTATTTGTAGGCCATGCAAACACTTGTTCCGTGCGTGGTTCTAACTCGTGGACCATAGCCCTGAGACTAAACACTAAGCCACTGCGCTACGGCGCCGTTGAATTTCACGCAGGTTTCCTCACGATGTTATTCTTCAACGACAAGCTCTCGGTTAACTTGAAATTGCAATTAATAATATTGTTGGGGTCATCGGGGATGGAACCCGGTAGCGGGCGTAATGTTAGCGTGAGAAAATAAATTTTGTTTGTCAACGTATTTAAAATATTTCAGGAAAGGGCACGTAGATTACGACTGAAAACCTGTCAAATCTAAAGCCTGACATTAATCTGATGTGACACATATAAGATATTATGACGCATGTTGATGACGTAAGGAAATCCCATCTCATTTCATGTGTCATAAGAGAAATATCAGAATGATTTCATAGCTTTTGAAAGATGGTAGTATAATTTTCGCTTGTGTTATACAGCCTATCAAAAGTCCTCCCATTGTTTACCTAAAATGGAGAATATTTATAGTTGCCACGGTTGACAAGCGGGTTGACAACTGCAGTTTGTTTTTTATTCTGTTGTGTCATGAAGATGCTGCTGCCAATCTCCTGGTTCAGTTTCTCTGTGTCGCCGACATTCACGGGATAGCACGGGTAGTGTATATTCTTACACCGTCACTTCGGTTAAATCATCACTTGTACGCCAGAGGTAAATACACAGACTTGCGACTAGGTGCAGTCTCAAAGGTGTGAGACGTCTGTCTTGAATTGTGATTTCCATTCCCCTGCCAAGTGTAGTGATTTTGTAAATTTGCATACATTACACTCCGTACATTGTTTTGTTTATAAATATTATGTTGCTTACATTACAAAGTGAATTAAATTGCGAAACCGCGGAAGCTGTAACGTACAAATTGGCGCACTCACCTTTCCTAGTAATTTCCTTCTGTGAAAGCAACTATCAATTATCGTGCTACATTTTCATAGCTCTGGCAATTTCTAAAAGGATCATATTTTAGGTATATTAATATTGCTTTAAGTGCTGAGCTATTGAGATGTGTGGTTCATATATTAATTAAAAAATTTGATATCAAAGATGTATATATTTCGTAATATTTTGTTAAATTTTGTAGAGTAAGATGAGAAGATGTCCTCGCAAAAGAACACCGATTAATAACAAAGTTGATTCGCGTGACTATAGAAATAAAAAAAAAACATCCTTATTTTATTAGAGAATAGGCTGGTTGCTACTATCTGCTTGCGATCCCATAATTATAAATTCGAACCCAATCATACTACTTAAGAATCAAGATACTGTAAGACCAAACATTAATAATTAAAAGTTACAGATAGCCTTCGTTAACTATGACATCAACACTTCAAAAACCTCAGTCCTCCCCGTGACCATAAGTGCTGTAAGAGGGGTAGGCAGTGTCCGGACATCCATTTGGTATGATCCTGACACACCCTCTCACTTCTTACACATCCATAAATTACGTTCATATGGTAAGATCATTCGCGCGCCTCGTCGTTTGCATCGCCTGTGCCTAACGTACAAGCGCTCCTCGTGTACGAGTTGTCTATTTGTATGCGTGTGACCGAACTGGCCAGCTTCGCAGCAGCACGACGCAGTGTTAGCGCTATTGTGTATTTGGCACAGAGTAATAACTGGTATAAAGGTGACTGGTGTATCATGAATAATCTTAACAACACATTCTGTCGAAAGGATCAGTCAAGTGACAGCGAGGGTCCGCTCAGGTCTGGGGACATGAGCGTGGACGAAACCTTGAAACGGTGTCACCTCCATCTTTTGTGACATTTTGTAAAGCGGCCTCAAGCTCTACAGATCCAGACTTCAGGAGTGAACTCCAATCTTTCCAGAATAATATTCTCAACTTGATGGAAAGCTACTTCTCACGACAGAATGAAAAGATCTCCAAACTGGTACAAGATAATGAGGATGTCAAGAGCTCAATAGGAGTTATGAGTGACATCTTCAACGACTTAAATAAGAAAATTGAGAATGTTGACCGTCGACTTAGCGAGCTGGAAAAAAATCAAGGTCTACCTCCCCAGAGTCAGATCATATTCAACTCGTAGAGCTTCAGGCAAGGCTGGATTACATGAAGAAAAATATCGAGAAGTTGTAATGCCGAAATTAGTAATCTTCCGGAGAGGCGTGGCGAGAACTTGTTAAATGTAGTTCAAAATATAGCCAGTATTATTAAACAGCCGGTTAATTCACTAGATATTGTGGCCATTCATCGCGCACAACAACTAAATCCGACTAGCTCACGACCGAAGAATATAATTGTCCGATTCTCGATTCAAATATTGCGTGATAATTTTATATCTGCAGCAGGTCTTAAGAAAAATATTATATCTGAACAACTAAAAATTGAAGGAAGGTCTCACAAGATCTACATCAACGAGCATCTGACGCTAAATAATACGAAGCTATTTCGACGAGCAAGAGATGCAGTCAAATAACACGGATATAGATTCATTTGGGTTAAACACGGAAACATCCTTGTTCGGGCAAAAGACACCTCCCCTGCTTTTACTTTACGTTCTGAAAAGGTTTACTTAAAATTAAACCAATTAATATTCCCGAACCAAAGTCTACATTTTATTTTATTTCTGTATAATTACGTTGTTACTTTAATTTTGGGTTGTCAGTTTGGAGAAGCTGATATTTGTCAACTTTATACATTCTATAGTGAGATTAGGTGCTTGGCATTCCGGTCTAGTATTATTTTCTCGCAACCCCACCACGTCAAATGAGTTAATATTAATTACATGCGACGAATGACTATGTAATTCATATCATTGTGGAATGTCGTATTGAATATAAATATCACTAACTCATGGTTTATTATGGTATATTAAAGTTCAAGCTATTTGGAAAGCAATTTGAAGCTCGCTGGAATTATCTGCAACATATCAATTTACGTGGCTATTAACCCCGCGTAATTTAGGATACCTAAATAACCTTCTTAGTTGGAAATTGCGCATATATTTGTGCCAAAATATGCCTTTGTTGAGCAATAATGGGTTTGACAGTTACTTTGAATATTACCTATTGCTATGAAAATGTGCGTGCCTTGGCATAAAACCGACTCGTATGCCGTGACGTTAAGTGGCATGATGCTCACTTATGCCATCATGCCCCCTATACAACACCGCTCTCGAGATCCTTGTGTCTGTTGTGTACTGCGTGTGCCTCTCTATTCGACTTAAATATATTTGATGCGTTCACCGCTTGTATACGCACGTTATATTTCTTTTTTTATTTGTTTTACTCCATATTTCTTTATTGGTTTTCATTAAACATTAATTATACCATCAGTATTTCACATCTGCCGGGCGTGCTGCGCTGGCCAACTTTTTTATTTATAAATTTGTATTAATAATTAGAAAATAATAACATGCTATTCAGTGGGCATAATTTCATTAAAATGGGTCCTGCCGTTTTCACATAACATAAACACTCACGCCTGTCACCCAGAGGGGTAGGCAGAGACTATGGACTTCCATTTGGCACGATTCTGACACACCTCCCTCGCCTCCTCCACATCCATATACCTACGCATTCACGCTCGTCGGTTAAGGGTACTATTAATTTGGTCCATTTTCAATATATCGCCAATTTGATCGATACTTTCACCTAGGCCTAGGGTGTCCCTTCCCGACTCTGCCTTTCACCTCTGCAACATAAATTTGCTTTGACACTCTTCCCTTATTCATTCTTTCTGCATGATCAAACCACCGTAGTATTCCTTTCTTAATCCTAGTCACAACATCATCTTGCAAACCACACTTTTCTCTTATCACACAATTTCTCACCCTGTCATGCAGATTCAGCCCAAACATACTCCTTAATGACCACATTTCTTCAGCATTTATTCTACTCTCGTGCTTCTTCTGCCACACCCAACATTCACTACCAAGCGTTAAAGTAGGGACTAACACAGCATTATGAATTGCCATACGCGCCTTTTTGGACACATTCTGTTCTGTTCCCGTTTACTCTACTTCCAGCGTTCACTTGTCGTTCTATATCCTTATCATATCTACTATCCTCTTAAATACACATCCCAAACACACACACTCATCTACTTAACCCATATGTGCTCACCGCCCCATTTTTAAAACGGCACGTTATTTATTATCTGTAGCGATCATAAACTGTGGTTTGATTTTGAATGGTACTGTTCGCTTTGTTTACATTTTAGCATCATAGAAAAATAACGTCAAAGTGTTGGCGCCATTTTTCTTTAACTTTGGAAAAATAAAAGTGCAAGTGTGGTGTTTACGATGGCGAGAAGTAAAAATAAGTTTATTATTATTTTTCATAAGTAATACTGTAAAGCAGTTTGTTGTATGTATTAGTTTACACTTGGTTAGTTTTGTGATAAAATCGATTCTTTCTGTTGAGATTTAGTTTTTAGAGGCATTATTTATAGCGCCCCATTATTGGGGCGCTGGTCACTGTCTTGCATGTTGATTTCAAATTTCATAGTATATGCGTTATATTTTATTTACGTTGTTTATAGCTACTGCCAGTTATATTGGTACTTTATATGTTATATTTTTATATTTATTTTGTTGTTTTAGGTTGAGTTTGGCAGAAATTATTGACATATTGGAGACTGAAGATGACATTGTTTAGGGCACTATCTACACATGCCCGCCTAGCAACCATATGTTGAGTGACTGCGATAGTGACGAGGAGGATGCGCTTGTAGGTGATATCAATCACCTGACAGGCAACCAACTACGAGCCGAGGCGCAGCTTGAATGTGTGCGCAAATCGGGTCCACTATTACAAACAGAATTTATAGGATTGGAGTCGAGTGATGACGACAACGTACCCCTATCGGAGATCGCATCCACTTCTGCGCCAAAAAGAAAAAAGAAGATCATAGAAAAAAGAAAGTGGAAAAAATCAGATTTACGAATATCAAAGAAGGAATGCCATCGTCGAGTTTATAGACACTAATAGGTCGCCTACTGATTTTTGAATTATTTTACGATGACGATGTTGTGAATTTGTTTGTAGAAAATTCTAGAAGGTATGCGGTTTTCGAAGAAAAACATTTTGATGTTACTAAAAAAGAAATTCGCCTCGTCTTAGCAATATTTTTGCTAAGTAGATATAACGTTCAAGCAAGGAACCGCATGTACTGGGATACTGGAATCGATACCTATCACCCTGGCGTAGCTAATGCAATATCTCGATCTCGATTTGAACAAATACTTCGATTTATGCATGTTTCTGATAACGCAGCTTTAGATGTCCAGGACAAGTTCACAAAAGTGCGACCTTTATGGAAGAAACTAAATGAAAAAATTGATGAAGTATTGGCCTCAGTATAACGAAGTTAGCATCGACGAATCAATGATTCCGTACTACGGCCATCATAGTACAAAACAGCACATTCATGGAAAACCCATTCGTTTCGGATTCAGTGCTGGTGCATGGCTACACGGCTGGGATATCTTATACAAGCCATACCTTATCAAGGGCTAGCACAGGCAACACTAATCCTGATTTAGGTGTTGGAGGATCTGTCGTTATGAACTTGGTGGCCAATTGCCTACAGATTTCCAGTTCATGTTTACATAGACAATTTTTACATCGTTTAGATTGCTCATCGCTTTGAAGGATATTGGTCACCAGGGACAGGAACAATACGGGCCAATAGGGTCGAAAATGCGCCTCTGGAATCAATCGCTGACATAAAGAAAAACAGCGTGGGAGCTATGATCAAATCATCGATGAAACATCAGGCGTGTCTCTAGTGCGATACAACGACAATAACGTTGTTACCGTAGCTTCTACCTGTGAAGGTGTTTCTCCAGTTGGATCCGCACAGCGATGGTCAAGTGCTGAAAGAAAATCTTGATCCAACAGCCCTTTGTGTTCAAATGTATAATCAATATATGGGCGGAGTAGATCGTCTAGATCAAAACATAGGCTGCTACCGCATTAGCATAAATAAAAAAATGGTATTGGCAACTTCTGATGTGGCCCTTGAACGCTTCCAATGAATAACGCTTTTCAGTTGTACAGGCTCACCAGCTGGGCAAGAGAAAGGGCATCTTGATTTTCTAGCCTTTATCAGGTCTGTGGTTACAACTTATCTACGAAGATATGCGTCGGCTCGCTCTTTAGGCCGTCCTATGAAGCCGTCTAGGAAAAGGAGGGTGCCAGACGATGTACGTCTAGATGGGGCTGACCATTTAATTATTTCTAGTGCAACTCAGATACGTTGTGCCGAATGCCATAAAAATACTACGAAAAAATGCCGAAAATGTGATGTCGGCTGTCATACTAATTGTTTTGAAATTTTCCACTCCTAAATATATGATAAATACTGATAGAATAAGCACTATTATATAATAAATATTTTTAAATATAATAAAAATTTCTTTACAACCTCTATAATAGTTATTATATTAATATTACTCTTTAAATTAATTAAAATTGAAAAATTTAAGGAGTTGTTATGAACGTGGTCTACCGTGCTCAGCGCCCCAAAATTGGGGCGGTGAAAATTTCAAAATGGTTTTTATTATTTAATTTTCAGGAAACCTTATTTTTATGCCAATTGGACTTAGAATAAAACAAAAAAATACCAGCTTTTACGAGAAAAAAAAGTTGAGCACATACGGGTTAATCGACCAACTCCCTTCTATTATTATTTCACATATCGTTTTACTTTCTTCTTCAAAACCATAACTTTCGTCTTACTTGCATTTACTTTCATTTTCCTTTCTTTTAATGACCTGTTCATTAATGTAAAAATCATTTGCAACTCGGCCTAGGATCATCGGCGTACAAAACGCATTTGACGGTTAATTCACCCATTCTAACCCTCATTCTACATTAAAATTTTCCAAACAACTTTCCATAAATAGGTTGAACAGCCACGGGGACGCCACACAGCCCTGTTTGACACTTTTATGGATGATTTCTTATATTTACGCGAACACTACACATTTAAATTTATTAACTTTTATGAATGCCAAACCAGTCTGAGTAGGCCCCGTTGATCCTGACACAAACACTGGAGTCCCTATACAGAGACATCAATGCCTGTATCAACCCAGCGCTCAACACAAATGAGTTCAGTGTTTGCCATAACACATACCTGTACACTCTGACAAATAAGCCTTTTCCAAGTCCACAAACGCACAAAAACTTTTTTGGTTTTTGGCCAAAAACTTCTCCGCGATCATGCGCATAAAAAAGACCTGATCCATACACCTCATTCCCTTTCTAAATCCCGCTTGCACATCCCAAAATTTTCCAACAGTTTCTTTCATAACTCTTTCAATTAGTACCTTAGCATAGAGTGTTCCCACAATGGTAAGAAGGCTGATTTCATGGTAGTTTTAACAGCCCTGCTGCGATCCTTTTCCCTTATATATTGGGACTATCATGGCCTTTCACCAGTCTCCCGGTACCCGCTTAAGTTCCAAACATAAATTAAACAAGGTGTACAGCAGGTCTGCCACCACTTTCTCTCAAGCCCTGAGCATTTCGAGTGATACTCTATCATATACGGCTGCCTTACTTGCTTTCATACTTTTCATTGCTTTCATTATTTCATTTAATTCAAACGTCTCATCACTCATAAACACGCTTTCAAGTTATTCCTTCTGGTCTCGTATAGCATTTATTCTAGACTGTTTTGAATGTCCCCCTGGCAGTTCTTATGATTTTCCAGAACATTTTAATATTTGCCTGGAAATTATCCGATATTCTTCTATCATTTTTATCCGTTCTTTCTTGCTTTTTCCTTTCAACTACTTCTTTTACTCTCTTATTTAGATGTCTAAAGACTGCCTTTTTTCTTGCAATATCATCATTCATACCGCTAGCTCTTCTTTGCTTCAACTTCCATCCGTACCTCATCATCCCACCATAACGTGTTATTTTTCCTTTCATTCGTTCTCTTACTAATACCACATATTTTGGTAGCTGCATCCACCAAATCTTTCTTGACATTATACCACACAGTGTCCAAGTCTTAATCATTCATACACTTTTCATCCAAACCACTAATAATTTTTTTCCGTCTACATTTATAATTCTCTTTCACATCTTCATTTTGTAACCTTCCTATTCTAATACGCTGTAACGCAGTGGTAAATATAGAGAATTTTAGAGATTTTTTATTAATTTTAATTTTAATTCTGTAATATTTCACTAACCGTATAGTGGCGGTGTAAGAATATACACTACTCTATAGTGTTGTACAGAGACTGAACGAGGAGATAGCAGTATTCTTCCTGATAACAGCTTAAATAATTAAAACTGTGATTGCTAACTCACCTCCAAGCCTGAAACCATGACAAAATTCCTTCCGATGAGATAATCCATGGGAGAGAATTATGTTCGGCTGTGAACTTTTATAGGCTGTAATGCAAAATACCGGTTCTATTCCAAAACCGTGACATGATTTGTATGACCTTCAAATAAGTTCTCATAATCTTTGAGAAACACTTATAGTGAATCTTAGCGCGATATTGTTAAAACGTTCCTCTACTATATGTCAATAAAAGTATATAATAAATTACCACAGAAAATAAAAATATATCAGAATTAACCAAATTTTAATCAAGACTCAGTAAATATTTCAAATAAAACCCTTCTACTCAGTGGACGAGTATTTAGATAAAAATAACATTTATTTTTATTTTGTGTATATAAGCAGTGTCCTCGTCGAATTTGCAGTGCCTGAAAAGGTGTCTAAGTTGTGCACTTTTTTAATTTAAGACCCAGAGAATGTACACTTGGATTGCAAATAAATGATTTGAGTTTGAATTTGAGTTTGAACATAAGAAACTGAAACACAGGTAGCAGTAATTGTAAACATAGAATGGGAAATTCTGACGCTTTGAGCAATTCAATCGAAACCCAGCGTGTGAAAGTGAGCTAGCGATTCGTTCGGCCTTTGCTTCGATAGCACAATAATTCATGCAACTGAAAGCTTAGGCAGCGGATAGAACTTTAAAGAAACAAAATTAAAACGAAATATTTTTTAATAGAATGAGGGTGACAAGGATCATACAGTCCACCTGATAGTAAGTGGACGCTGATATAGAAATCGACATTTATCCTCGATTAAGATTCAAAATGCAGATGCATGCAGGACTAAGATGGAATGCCTCGTTTCACAATGTTCCTTCACGATAATCTCTGAAACCGCTGAACCGATTTTTATGAAATTTTGAAAATGTTTATTACTTGCTCTAACTTAAGAGGTATAACAGTTTTATAGAGCACTCAAGTGCTCTCAATTTTTTAAGTATTTTTATAGGACAAAGGGCTTCAACTCGGCTTAGCATACTTAAACTAGGCCTTGCCTATTTTGCTTGTGGCCGTGGTAGGAGGAGAGATCTCCTGCCGGGCAAGGTGCCCGGGAGGCCAACGCCCGAGTGGAAGTTCGAGCTATTCTTTATATACTGCTTTACTTAACTTTGATAGCGTGATTTAGGCTTCGATGTATTTCGCTTGTGGCGCGACGACAGCGCCGCCACATGCTTATCCAGAAAATTTGCTTTTGTCGATGTTGGCTGATCAAAACACAACAATCGGGGAACTCACTGCCAGAAGAATACTGAAAGTACGAAATTCACCTCATTTAGGAAAAAACAACTATGTTTGAGGTACCACATCATGTTAAAATATTCTCTGTCCGCGAAACAGACACAATAGTTAAACAATCGAAATAATCATATATGATTCACGGGATAGGGAAATGGTTAATAATTAATTACTAAGTAAATTATTTAGAAGCCAATAACTATATTGACTTATAGATTAGCAACAAAACCTTTACGATCCACCAATCCTCGATTTGTCACAGATGAAGAAATAAACAATATATATGACAACGCATCTGAATTTTGATTCTTAATCTAGCATTGTTATAGGCGTCAATGGACTACAGAATCCAATTATACTCTAGTGTTTTAAATGCATATAATAATGTCCTCAGACCGAATTTCGGTCACGGTGGCCAGTCTCAAAGGAGACTAGCCATTTGAACAGGACAGGATTATAGTGCCCAAATGTATACGCAAACACAAGTCCGTTCTCTATTCTATCTTGGCAGCCGTAAAATACCGCCTACTTCCTGACTTCGAATTGCTAATGAGAATATCTTGACAGAAAAACTTAATAATTGTACTCATGATCAGCATCGCTTTACGACTACCACAACAACGGAGCAGTTAAAATTACGAATATATTATGAGCTTGGTTTAACATCGCATGGCCTATTTATCCTTCCATAACGCGTAATTTTTTAAAGTCGAACCTAACACTTCGAGATGTCAATCACAGGGTCCAGTCGACAATGCGTTTCGAAGTCGTAGCTGAGATACGCCATGGCGCGACTCAGCTTTACCCCACGCCGCTTGTCTCGCTTCTTACATCAATCACCTAACTCTTTAATGTGTTATTTGTACAGAAATGGAATCCCTCAATTTGTTATGTTTTTAAAGAAAGCTAGAAGACTACTTGTAACAAAATTATAAAGGATGATTCTAATAAAATAATAAGCTTGTTAAGGTTTCTAATATTTATGTGTGAAATACTCGCTGCGTAAGTCTACCCATATTATCCCGTGGGTATAGCACCTTCCAGATAACAACTGAAAATACTAAAAAAAACCCTCTGTTAAGGCATCAATGGCAAAATCCACCCTATAAGGCAATTTAAGGGAAAGGCCTTAAAATTTTTATGAAATAATTATTGCTGTCGACGGAGATCAAACCCGGTGTCTGAATAATTATTTAAATTTACTACCGTGTACCGGTAGTGTAAGAATATCCACTACCTCATATCGTACAGTGGGTGTCGTAAGAGGCTACAGAGGGAAACACACTAGGAGATGAACAGCTTGGTTTTCCTAATGACAACAAAAAAACTGCGGTTGCCAACCCGCCTGCCAAGCGTGGCAACTATGACGAATATCCTCTCTATGAGGCAGTGTAGAGGGTAGTGTACGTTCAGCAGTGGACTTTGATAGGCTTTACCGACAATGGTAACGATACGTTGTAATAATATACATTCTTTGGTAACGGTATGTAAATTTACAGCGAGCACCTATTTCATAAGCACCTATTTTCTTGAGAAAAAAGACGGAATGGCACCCACAAGTATTTTCGTTAGTGTAGCTGTCATGTTATAGAACTTTACTCTCGAGTGGAGTGAAAGTAGATCGTTCATAAACTTCCACAAAATAAACTAATATTATGCTTTTCTCTATTTTAAGTTATTTCACTTCAATTAAATAAAAAGGAAGTAAACTTTATACGAAATGGTGCAAGCATTGCTCTAGGAATGCTAGTTTCAAAATTCTTTATTTATTTTGTGAAGTTCACTTTACGTGCAATAAAAATTTAAAAAGTAAAAGAGTATTTGTAGCAATATATAAAATGCTTTTAACAGTGGAAAGTTCTAGAGAAAAAAGAAAAAAAGCGTAAAAAAATAAAAGTCTACAGTAGTTTTTTTTTAGTAGTTATCTTTAATATTCTAAATGTTAATATATATAACTGTGTACCTTTTTTAAGCATATTGCAGTCTTGTCAGCGCCTTAAGCAGAAGACGTGCCCAGCAATTTATCAAAAAAGAAAGAAAGAAAGAACATCAATTAACAGCATTCAACTTGCAGAACATCAATTTTACAAACAAAAATTACTTAACTAAATGTATAAAAAAATGTAAGCTGCTTGAGGGTAATATATAAGAAAATAAACGTCTTTATTATTATTATGAATAATAATATGGTGAGCTTAAGCTTTATGCCATAAAATCAAAACTAGGAGGAGAACAGAGACAAAAAGAAAATATCGTATACTATAACTAATATATTAATAAATAAATAGCAAACAAGCTTTAAATATAATTAGGAACACTTCGAAAAATCAACTTAATAAAACTAACTACACTACACAATATTAAAATCGACTATTTACCTTAATGTAGACTGTCAAAATGGCGTTGATAAAGCAGCGCTCTTTTGACCCCTTATTATTTGATTGACTGTCTGCCTCGTTGGTCTAGTGGTTGTAAACGCAACTGCTGATCATGAGGTTAAAAAATCAGTTTTCGAGTTTTTCCGTCAAGAAATTCTCAGTAGCTGCCCGGATTCAGGAAGTTGGCGGTGTCTGACCCCCGCGCCTCGGAAAGTACGTAAAGCCATTGGTCGTGTCAGACCCGCGAGCAATCGCTAGACATAATTTAGAACAAATTTTATAACTTATAATCACTAAGATAGTAATAAATATTGTGTACATTAAACTTGAAACTTTCTCTATGTTACGTTCCTATACTCTATGACTTTGTGATGCTGTCTATGTTAATATTTATCTATGGTACAAACTTTGGACTTATTAATAAAAACATGGTCATGGTTTGATTTCCTTAAGACAGTAAAAAAATTAATTAATCGATAGAATAATAATATTTTAATATTATAAAACTGTTTATCAAATGAAATAAGGGACAGTGGTAAACTTTACAAACTTTATAAATTATTGCATAGCTTTTCACCTATAGCTGTGTGTACACAATAACACGACAAACGCCATTACAGCCGCCGGCGTGTGACGCCATGTTTGTCTTCCTGACGCGTGATCGAATACACAATCGCAACGCTAGCTGAGCGAAATTTGATTTACAATGTATGAAATGGATACTTTGCTTTAGTTTCCACGATATTTTAAATTTTACACGAATATTTAATGACAATATCTTTCATGGTGGATTTGCTGTGTAGTAGGTGGCAGCGAGAGTTCAATACATCTTAATATCCTGAGGTTTAAAGGTGTTAAAAATTATTATCTAAGATTCGCGTAGTAAAACAAGCAAGCAACTCAAGTGGCTCCCAATTCGACTTCGTAGGAACACTCGATTGTTATGTCTACTCAATAACATCCTGCACAATCCATCTTCTCCCTCATACCTCAGAAGCCGATTTTCCTTCACCCATTCTCCGGATAAACCACGCAGATCCCTTGTTAAAACTCTTCTTAACTTTCCCGTCCATAATTGGGCATATTTTTAAAAAGTGTACCTTAAGTTTTCTCGACGTCCTTTATGTTACGATTATTTTTTAACCATTGAAATAACCTAATTTTTTTAACGTCATTTAGTAGAGCATATGTTTCGTAGAATTCCGATTTTTTTTCACAATAAAGATAATATAAATCTTTATTTATAATTTTATATTATAATAAAGTTACCAATAATCTAGTTTTTACCTTATATCCTCGTTAAGTAATGACATACAAAGTGGAATAACAGTTAGGTTATCAGTATGTGAATTGATCTAATAACATCATTTGACGGCTTAAACCATATATTTTCAAAACCTATACAAAATTAAGTAAAACAACACATTTGTTTTAAATTATTTTAAATCGAAGTCTCAGAATTTTGGGTGGAATTTTCCCTGATTAACGCGAGTTTAAATGGTTTGAAGAAAATATACTAAATTAGATAAAAGCTTTTTCGTTTGCTAAATTACAAAACATCTCAGTGGCCAACCCCATCTTGGCAACGATTTGGCAATACTCGTGGACAAGTGCTACATTGAGGACGAGTATGTGAACACAAATACATTCCAGTGATTAGTAGCGCTTTTTGAGGTAATTTAGCAATTTACCTCAAAAGCCCTTCACAAGTCCACTGCTGAACATAGGCCTCCCCACGGAATACAGCACGGTCCCGAGCCACCTGCATCCATTGACTTCCTGCATGTCTTACCAGGTCGTCTCCATCTAGTGGGGACGCCCCTACCTTCGCCTGCCGGTACGAGGCTGCCACTGAGAACCTTTCTTCCCCATCGGTTGTGGTTCTTCGAGCTATATGGCCAGCCCATTGCCCCTACAGCTTACTAACTTTAGGCTATGTCGGTTACTCTGGTTCTACTGCGGATATCGGATATGTAATTAAAAAGACGTAAATTTTTAAACTAAAAACTAAACAAAATGCAAATTTTTTTCAACATGATTGACTATAGTAAGAATTTTAATGGTTTTCTATTTCTTTGAGTTTAAAATCGAAAAATTTCAAGTATATATATACCGGGTGTTTGTGAAACGCTCCTGAAAACGAAGACAGATGATAGTACTAAGGATACATATGATGATGGGTCACAAAGAAATTCGATCCGAATAATCATGAAACAGAAACAGAATTTTTTATTCAATATAGATTATAAATAATACTTATTGAAAGTCACTCTTTTACCACTGGTTCAAAAAACCTCTGTCCTGGGAAGAACTAGCAAGAAACCCAGCTGGACTTTTTTAAATAACAGCTTACAATCATGTATGTTACACAATTAACCACACAAAACAAATTAGATATAGCTTGGTAGCGAACACCTCATTCAGGGTTATTATCATCCATAAATTTTAATATTATAATAACCCTTTTATACAAACTATGTTTAATAAAGTTTTTGAATTTTGAGCAGGGAATTTTGTATATTTTCTGGGTTGTAAAAGCGGTATACATCCCCAAGAATGAATTACTGACTCGGTGGAGTCGAGTAACTGGTACTACTAGCTTGTGTTTGTTCCTAGTATTTACAGAATGAATATCACTTATTTTTGTATAACTACTTCTATTTTTGTGTACGTACATTACATTTTCATAAATGTATTGAGACGCCAAAGTTAATATATTAATTTCCTTAAATCTTTGTCGGAACGACTCTTTAGGTTTTAAATCATAGATTGCTCTTATGGCCCTCTTCTGTAAAACAAATATAATTTCAGTATCAGTTGTGTCCCCATAGCAAAATACCATACGCCATTATGCTATGGAAATAGCTAAAGTAAACAAGTCTAGCTGTTTTCACACTGGTAAGATTTCTAATCTTTTTACAGCATATGCTGCAGAACTAAGTCTGCTTGCTAACTTTGATATAGGGGCTCCATTGAAGCTTCATGTCTAGTATTATTCCAAGAAAATGGTAGTATCGACAAGACTCAGTTCCTCCCATTTAAAATTACATTAGTATTTAATTGTCTGACATTTGGAGTCATGAAATTCATACATTTCGTTTTAGTGCTATTTAAATGCAAGTTATTAACATTAAACCAATTTACTAATTTAGATATAGCATTATTTACTTCGTCATATTTAATAATTGTCGTTTTAATTTGAAAATTAATGAAGTGTCATCAGCAAATAATACTATATTGTGGTTATCCCTTACGTAAGGTAAGTCATTAATATATACAAGAAACAGAAAGGGGCCGAGAATTGAGCACGCCCATTTGTATTATCGACCCGGAAGAGCTCATACTATTAATGACAACTTTTTAAGTTCTGTTACTTAAATATGAAACCAGCAGTGAAACTTAAAAAGAAAATCAGCTAACAATAGGTCAATATCCTCGCGGGCGCTCTTATCTAGATCAGTACGAAACAATGCATTAGGTATACTACTCACTCTACCTTCCTTTCACACACACGCTGCGTCGTGTCGCCTCGCGCTGTAGAATTTACACATGCTTCAAGGACGTTATTTCATGCGCATTTGTTTTAGCGATTGATTAATAATTTTAGTTTTGAGACAGTTCCGTGTTGACTATCACGAGCGATAGTTCAATTGTTTTGTTTATTAAATTATTGTCGTTATTACTTGTTATTTATTAATTAATGATATTGTTCTTGTTGTTACGTTTTGTGTTTTTTGTTTTGTTTTAATAATGCCTAACGCGTAGGTACGTTTATAGTGTTCGTGAATACAGCAACATGTTAATGTGCCTTAGAGAATCTCATAAGGCCACGGAGGATCGGTAAGCTGTTTCATAACTAATTTTTTTTTAAAAACTTAGTACTGAACTGATCTGAATAGTTACATAACTGAATACATCAGAATAATAAACATACCTACACAATGGATAAAAAAGCATGACTCTAACCTTCTTAACATTTTATTTAAGTATTTTTTCATTAGCGGGGAATTGAACCAGTTATTTGGTTTATTTAACCCATTATTTTTTAAATAACTTAGTACTGAACTGATCTGAATAGGTACATAACTGAATACATCAGAATAATAAACATACCTACACAATGGATAAAAAAGCATGACTCTAACCTTCTTAACATTTTATTTAAGTATTTTTTCATTAGCGGGGAATCGAACCAGTTATTTGGTTTATTTAACCAGTGAATTCGAATTAAAATGGCTACGTGGAGACAAGCACAGTGGCAAATAGTAGGTTTAATAGTAATAGTAGGTTAAGTTAGGTATTTAGACAAGTGTTGTAAATTATTAGGTATTGTGGTACCATCGCTAGTTGCGGGTCGCGCGAATTCGGCGTTCGCGCGTACATTGGCCCCAGTCAGCTGATTGTAATTCAGTAATTCCACTGCTGGTTTTATGTTTAAGTATTTTCATAATTTTTTTACTGAAATTAACGTTTTATTTAACTACTAACACGATGGAGCGTGAATAAAGCTAATAAAACGTTGTGAAAAGATGATTTTTTTCATCAGGATCGATTTTATATTTCACCCATCATCAAAGATATAGTTAGTACTGTCGTCTGTCTTCGTTTTCGGAAGAGTTTCAAAATACCCTGTATATATATTATACTTGAATTTTATAAACGCATTTTAATATAACTTGCATTACATTTCTTAATGAGAAGAAAACATTAGCAATTATGGGTAATTATTATAAATACGACTTTCCAAGTAAGGAGTTGTATCATTTTAAAGAGCCGTGGTAGTTTAGGTGCTAAACGCTCGCTGTAAATTTGACAGGAGGCCAGCAATCTGGGTTCAATGTCATCCGGCACTAATGATATTGTTTATTGCATTTTTAAATGCTAATTTATCACGTGCTCGGCGATAAAAGAAAACATCGCGAGGAAACCTGCATCTCTGAGAAATAAATAACATTGAATAAGAAAGCGTAAAGTAACTTTAAAAAATCATAAAATTGAAAACGAATTTGAAAATTTCTACTTACGTGACGATATCAGCAGATGTACTGCTGGTAAAAGAGAATGTCGTTCTGAACAAGTAACTAATAGAAAAGAACAGACACGATATCTTACAGATACATTGGCCAATCTAAATAAAATATATGTAATAGTTTAAAAGTTTTGTAGTGTTTTGATTAAAGAAGTTTATTAATTTTCCTATTAAATATATTTAATTAAGCAAAATAATTTAAATATGTTTGTAAAGTAATTAAAATTGACAAAAAATCCTTCATTGTAATCAGGGACCTTAATTTTCCATTGAATATCTTCAACGTTCCATGATTAACTGTTCCCACTAACAAAAATCCAAAAGTAAGGGTTTATTTTCGCTTTTATTTTCAGTTAATTATATTTTAATTTTTGTTATGAATGTCTTCATTAATAGTTTGTTATTCCGTAAAATTATTTGACAAAAGAGTAATAAATAGCTATTTAAATAGTTACAAAGAAAAACACGCAACTGATTAGCCAAAGTTAGTCAGAGGACATAAACATAGGATAATTTAAATTTTAATTCCTTTGTCGGAAGTAAATGTTTATTTTTTCATCTATAAACTTAATATGTAAATGAAATATGCATTTCATTGAACCTGTTTTATTTAATTTCACTGTGTTAGATATTAAATTGTTATTCAGTGGAACCCAAAATCATCTTACTGAATTTCATTAACTTATTATAATTAATTTACAGCAGTTATTCAAATATATTATATATTTCTTTAAAATCAATTAATATATTTTTGAAATTCAACGACACATATTGAAAAAAATGCATAAAAAATTAGGACCTTCATTTTAACTTAGGTACACTTTTTAAAAAATCCGCCCAATTCCAGTTTTTACTCCTACTCCTTTTCCGTCCACGCGGTTAGGTTGTGGAACTCACTTCCGCCTAATATAAGAAATTCTGAAAAATTATTGATATTTAAAAAACGTGTTAGAGATAATTTCTTTGCATCCTGTTAATTAATATATATTATTTTATTATATTACTATTAGTTTATAAATATTATATGTAGCTATTGTATGTATTATTTTTATTTATGGTATTATTTTATTTTTATTTATAGGATCATTTAATATAATTTACGTAAAATTTTGTATATTATTTATAGTAGTAGTAGTATTGTACGCACAAAGTTTGCCTTTTTAATATATTTTCCTTTGTGGGTCTATTGGAAGATATTTCAGCAAGTTATGGAATAAGTAGAACCTTTGTACAAACTCACTATAAGATTGTTTCTGTATCTTGTTGTGTGTACATAATAATCAAAAAAAATTAGGTAAGACGATGTCTTACCTAATTTTTGATTTATTTTATTTATTTTATTACGCGGATCTTAGCTAATTAAATTTTAACATTTATTATATAGGATTTCCGCAAATAACGCCTAATTCTCTTAATTATCTTGCGGGTGTCGTAAGAAGCGACAGAGGGAAATTTGTTTTAGGTGGTAGAGTCACGCTGTAGCTTACTGCAGCATGAATGGGTTGGCTCGATCGTGTAAAGACCACGCTCTCACAAAATACCAGCGTAAAATAGCAGCTTGATGATGCTATGTTTCGTATGGTGAGTGTAGAGAATAAGAGCATCGTTTTACTGGTAACGAGGCATTCTATTTTAGTTCTCAGTGCATCTAAATTTTGATTCATAATCGAGAATGAACTAACGACCACAGCATCCATTTACCACCAATCAGATGAACTACGTACCACAGTAGCCAATTATTTAGGTGGTGTCGATATTAAGGTCTTTTTTTTTTAACAATATTTTCACCTCTGCAGAATAAGTTGGGATGTTTTTTATAATAAAAAATAGAGTCTTCGGGGATCTTCAGTTTTCTTAAATCACCATACAAACACAGCAGCATTATGCTATTTCAATTAACAAATTATTGGCAATGTCAGAAAAATGGCGGTTTTTCCGGGTTTCTTGCTAAGTCTGCCAAAAACAGGTTTTGCCGAAACAGCGGTAAAAGTAAAAATGACTTTCAATAAGAATTTTATTGTAATCTTTCTTAATGAAATTAAAGTAAAGTTACAGGCTATATACGTCCCATTATTTGGCACAGACCCTCCTCTCACTTTGACAGAGTTTTAGGGTAAAGAAGTGTCAGCTGCGCTGCCCCAATTCGTTTGCGCGGAATTCACGTGTCTTCGGATTTTTTTTTCCTTTCACAGATAGGCAGGTTTCCTCACGATGTTTTACTTCACCGCCAAGCAAGTAGGAAATCAGCACTTAAAATTGCAACTAACAATTTCATATGTGAATCGAACCCGGGTTGCTTGCGTACCGTGAAATTTACAGCAAGCGTTAAGACCCTGAGCTACCAAGGCCCAATCTTTCTTAGATAAAATATCTAAAATTCAATTTATATTACTTTGCTCAAAGGTTCCAGCACGAGGAAATTATTTATTTATTTAAACTTCGTACTTAATGCCTGAGGCATTCTCTACCAGTTAACCTTTGGGTGATGCAGCGATAAAATATGAAGTAAGTGTGTGAAACGCTAAAAGACAAGAATGTAAATTAAAGTATTTATATAAACAACAAAATAATACATATAACCATACATAAACTTACATATCAAAAATTATTTAATACATGTATAGTATTATATATAAATAATGTATATAAAATAATAAATTATATACGTTATATATTTATATAAATACATAAATATATACTACTAGTGAGATTATTCTGCCAGTTTATTTAAGTAATGTTCGCGAACTTTCTTCTCAAATTAATAACGATTATTAGCCGTTCTAATTTCAAGATGGAGTACGTTCCAGAGGAGAACAGACACAGTGAAGGAAGAATGCAGGAAGCCCGGATGGAAGAAAGTTTCTCAGGTGGTATAGAGCGCAAGGTACCGGTGACTTTATGGCTAACATTTGTCATTTGGGTATGTCATCTCAAAGTGGAGCCAATGTTTATGCCAAGGTCCTTATTAGTAGAACATAATGTGGGCGTAACGTTTTCTTAAGATGAGAAAAAAAAATTCAAAACAGAGCCGTTGAAAATGATCGGGGGTAGAGCTGTAGTGTCTACTTTTTTAATTGTGCGATAGCTACCTAGTATTATTGCCTGACACTATAATGAATTAACAATTAGACCAAACCTGTCAGACCAGCTCTTAATTTGATCTAGGTTCCTGTTGACCATATCCACCGCGGCGGACACACAATGAACATTCGCCTGTGCGTACAACTGTAGGTCGTCGGTTTTTACATGGTAGAGCCATGCTGCAGCTATATTAATAGAATAGTTGTAGCACGAATGGGTCGGCTCGACGGGGAAGGACCACGCTCTCACAGAATACCAGCGTAAAATAGCAGCTTAATGCTGCTGTGTTTCGTATGGTGAGTGTAGAGAACCGGAGACACTTTTTACTGGAAAAGGGGCATTCTATCTTAGTCCTCACGGCTGATAACACATCTGCATTTAAATTCGCAAACGAAGATGGATGTAGATGTCATGGGCCACAGCAACCACTTACCATCAGGTGGACTGTGTGCTCGTTTGTCACCTTTATTCTATAAAAAAATATACATGATACGCACACACTGAAGGTTGTGGGTGGTAAGATTAATAAATACTGAAAGTAACAATGGATACAGAATACCGCCTTGAGGGACACCAGCATTTATGTCACACCAGCTTGATGCAGACTCATCAATGCGGATCGACTGCTGACGTCCCCGAAGATAAGTTGAGAACCAATCCAGTGCTTCGGAAGAAATCATGGAATGGGAAAGAATAGAAAGGAGGATGTCACGAGTGATGGTAATGAAGGCGTTCGAAAAGTCAACTAAAGCCAGTACAGGTAACTTTGGTGTCCTCCATGTCCACCTGCTAATATCACCAGTGACCTTAAGAAGAGCGAAAACAGTGCTGTGACCGGGCTTGAAGCCAGACTGAAAGGGGCTTAATAAAATGCTCTTTTAAACAAACAGATATAGTTGCCTAAGTACACAGGCTTCAAATTCTTTGAATAAGAAAGGAATAATGGATATAGGTCTGAAGTGATTGGGTAAAATCGGATTGGAAGTTTTCGGCAAGGGTATAACGTACGCCATGCGCCACAGTGACGGGAAAACTCCGGAATCTAGGGAAAGGTTTATGATAATATGGGAAATAACTGGAACAATATGGTCAAGGATATAAATGATCATACGGCGGAATTTCAAACGGATCTTATCTCACATTCTCATTACTTATCAGATCCTCAACAAAGGCCACGCAGTATTTAAAAATAAAGTTTCGTAATTAAGTTTTCTTTTAATATCAAAGGCCGTGGAATAAAACCTTATATCCGTCGCTCTTTGGTATTCTTTGTACCATCACTAATTATACATAATGAGACATGCGATCCGGTCTAAAGGTAACTTATAATAATTTTTTACGTAATTTATGAACGAACTAAACGTCGATGAGCTGACAAAAATAAAAAGAGCGATTGTTGATGTGTTTGAATTTTCAATATTCGGTTTTGCTAAAAGATTAATTAGTTTTCGTTATAAAATATTAATTATTCTAATTGTTATTTAATTGTGATGATTATTTACTTTCTTGCAATTTTTTTTCTTTCGAGCAATGAGTTGCGGCGCAGAAGGCCGGAACGTACGGATCAAGTATTTGTATGGTTTACAAATAATTGTTCCGGGTTTGGATGTTGCACATAAAATGCACGCTGGTTACGTTTTTTCTAAAAAAAAAGAAAAAAGTAGTTTTATAATAAATAAAAACTAATAATTAAAAAAAGCATAGACGTACATAGTGTGCAAGGGAGAAGAAAATTCCATAGAAAAGGATACCAAATCTCATGACTCTGTAACCGATTTTGAATGACAGGTCGGCACAATTCGGCACGCAAGAAATAAGCTCCTAGATATTATGTAATATTTTAGATTATAATAGTGTTAGTGTCTAAAATTCATAGTTTTCCAAAATGGTTATATGTTCTGTGAGTGACTGTGGTGTCAAAAATAGAAATAATCTTGATGGTTGCACATTTCTCAGATAAATTCGCAAGACGTCTTTACTGCTCGGACGCGTCTATTTTTGGTTAAAATTTATGTTATATACTGTTTAAATATAGAATATTTTCAATTATTTTATTAATTTTGATATTTTGCAAAGAAAAAAGTCACGTTGTTGATAATTTGTATGATTTTGGTGAATTCATTTTTGAACAAAATATTTTACATGTACGCTAGGGATTGACTAAACTATATCATAACTAATGTCGATATTTATCTTGAATGTTTATAACGAATCGATAAACTTGCCCACACAACAAGGAGAGGAATGAAAATAAATGCTCAACTTGCGTTTTAAAAACGTAATTTTATTTTGCCGTTTGTCAAACAGATGGATAGAATAAAAAAATGGTAAGGTTTATTGGGCGGGTTGGTTGGAATCCAAAGAATAACTCTACAATTTGCAGCAAATATTTTCTTGAGAAATATAGAAGAAAAAGCAGAATAAAAACAATTTTATTAAAAGGAGCCATTCCTACATTATTTGTAACAGTAAGTATTATATTGTTACAGTAAGTCTTCTAAAAATAACTTCAAATCTTTAGGTAACAGTAGAGATAGATTTTTATACCTAATAAAACTGTAGTATATTAAATAAAACTTTTTGAGATTATGCTATTTAAGCAATTATGAACCCAACTGAGTATCTATTTATCAACCCATATAAAATGTATAACCTTACTTAACCACCTGCACCTCACGGTCACACTAGTACAATATTTATAGCATCACGCTATTTTCCCCAAGGGGTTTAGCGGAGCTTCGGATTATATTCCCAAGTAACAATGATAAAACTTTTAGTGTAGTTAGATATTTAGTAATGCTCCTTAAGCGCTGCTAGATGCCCACGCATGAGACGCGCCGTTCAGTGTGCCAGGATAGTATAAATTCCATAGTATTATTGATAATCACAACGTCCGATGCTCGATTTATGCTTGATGCCCAACGAGTGTGATAGCGTGGTTCTTCGCCTACAGCGTTAGTCGTAGAGAAGAGGAACTCGTGGTTTATTAACAGCTGCGCGGATCAATAGATCTGCGAGATTAAACTGCACTTGTCGCAGTCAGTCCATGGATGAACTACCGTTTTCTTAACATACCGAGATTAGACAGTGCATCTGTATCCTCAGACACCTGGTACACTTTAATATCTACTGCGTATTTAGCTAGTCTGTGTAAGATCATTATTTTCAGGGACAGATGAAGGAGAGAGTAGCCCCATAAACATATTGGCATTTAAACAGAGCAATCTTATTTAACTGATTCCTACAAGTTTCCTTACTTAAATTAATTTTAAATTCACATTTAAGTCGAATGTTAAAATTAATTTCTGTAATGTATATAACTGTTAATTATTTTATGTTTGTAATTATTAAAAGTAAAAGTTATATGTAAAATAAAGCAGCCATTATGTACTCCGTGTCCCCGTTTTTTGTTTCAACAGCAAAACATTTTATAAAATATATAAAGTAAAAATATGTATATACTTAATTAAGTCTACCTTTTTATAGTTGATTAACGTTTTTTTAAAAAGAAATTCCGGGGAAGCTGTCCATGGCAGTAAAGTTTTCTCCAAAAGTCATGGCTCGAAAATACAACTTTCCGTTCTGATTCTTGGGGGAAATTGTTTAAGTTTATCGGTAGACTCATCTCTTCAGAGATTATTGAGACTTTGTACATTTTGAATTATAATCCAACAAAAGGCAGGTAGGTGCAGCTTAATTCCCGGGAACATTTTATTTGAATATTTTTAATTATTTTAGAACTATCAAGGTAAAAATTAAGTAAATTTTTGAAGTTATTAAGTTTGTGCACTAAACCATTTTTTTAATATTTTTACCGCTTTCTTAACAATCATTTTTCGATAGTCTTTGTAAGTAAAATGTACATCACTAACTAACGCACACAATGACAAATCAAAATTGGTTACACATTTTCGGGCTGTCAGTTGGTCTATACGCCAGTATATTCTAAGTCTATGTAAAAAAGTAAAACTTGTTTCCGTATACAAATAACATTCTTATTTATACAAATAACACAGCTGTAACTTATGATTATTATTAATTTATTTTCTAAAATATTCACCCAACGTAAAAATATTTTACTGTAGAAACTGTTTGCTTAAAAACTTTTTGGACTTGTTTCTGCAACTTTGATCAATAAGCTATAAATTTCCTTAATAATAAATAAAAAAAAAGATAATACTTGGTATGTGGTGATGCGTTTGAAGTTATTTCTAAAATGAGTTTGTATTTAATTGTACAACGTGTGTTATTCATTGTAAACTTTGGGAAAAAGTAACAATGTATTCCTTACTGAACCAGTAAAAATACATTGTAAGTTCCAAGGACAAAGGTAGTATCTTATATTGGTTAAAATAAAAAATGAATTTCTTCCTATATTTATTTTTAATCTATATTGAATAAAAATTATTATTTTATATCTTATATTCTATGGACACTTCCGATTCAAAATTCAAAATTCTTTATTCAGTATCTTAAATTTAAATACATTAACTAGGCTGGGGTCTCCTTTTAAGTATATAAATACCTGTGTTAGGGGACCCCACTCTTCCAGAACAATTTTTTGGTACTTATAAGATCGCATACATAAAGATTAAACGCGTGTGTGTGTGTGCGCGCGAATATGTGTGAGGTGAGTATGTGTAGTGAGTATGGATTGTGCGTCCGTGTGTCAGCCTCGAGCCCAGGCGCAGAGTAGCTAGCCTCTCGATATTCTATAGCATGCATTTCGGAGAGTGTATGCAGTTATTACATGCCTCCCCACACAAAAAGGCGGAATATCGTGTGGAAAACTGTGCAGCATGTAGTTTTCCTCGCGATATTTTGCTTTCACCACCGACAACGTGGTTAATTAGGATTTTTTGGGGATCGGCGTGGATTAGTTTTGGGTTATTTGCGTCCTGGGAATGTACGGCGAGCGCTTAGTCTGTGAATTAGCACGGCTTTAAACTTCAATATTATGCTTAGTTAATCCCTAAGCCTTACAGCGGTCTTTATTATAATATGTAGCAGTTGTTTCTATAAATAATAGCCCTTTTATGACGTAATGCAATGGTAGTAGTAAAGTTAAAATAATTAATTTGATGAATTTAAGAATAGAATAGAACATTTTATTCACTATAAATTACAAAAATATGATTGAATCTATTGAATTTTCTCTGAGAGATTTCTACAAACTTAAGTTTTGAATTGCTATTATAGTCCTCGTTTGTAAAACAAAAATACCTAAATAACTAAAATAAACTAATCTAGCTATTTGTACACGAGCTTCTAAGGTTTTACAACATAATATGCCAGAAAAAGTTTGTTAGCTGGCTTAGATATATAGGGCCCGACTGAAGTCTCGCATCAACTGTGTTTCTGAGAAAAACAGTGGGTTCAACAAGATTCAACTCTTACCCATTTAAAAGCACACTGGTGTTCACCAGACGCAATGATTTAAACGGACGTTCCCAAATATTTCGTTTTTTTATATTAATTTGTTTTGAAATATTTTACAATATCTCCTGTTAATATTTTTGAACTGCCAAATTTTTTGTACAGATATTTACATTTTGTTTGGGCAATGACTCGGTGACAGTAGCAAAGGAATTCAGTGACTTTGTAATCAAGATCGGAATGTCGGTAAAATATTGCTCAAACGCCGTTAAAACAACTTGATCTATCATTACAGCCTATCAAAAGTCCATTGCTAGACATAGGCCTCTCCCATAGATATAGAGATGGGGATTATATGGTGGACATTTGTCATGGTTGCTACGCTTGATAAGTGGGATGGCAACCGCAGTTTTTTTATTTTCATTCACCTGTAATCAGAAAGATGCTGCTGCCCATCTCCTGTATCAGCTCCCCTCTGTCGCTTCTTACGACACCCACAGGATGATATAGGTTAGTGGATATTCATTCACTGCACCTACTTGGCTACACCTGGATCAGGTTTTGTTCAGTTATGGTTAAAAATAATTGAAAGTTTAAATACATGTAGTATAGTACTATAGCGAAACTAGTATCGTACTAGTTTCGCTATTGATCATACTATTGGTGGTAGTCTTAATTTTTTTGTTAAAATGTTAAGACCTGCCTGTAAAGCACTCTTTTTCAAATATTGCAGTATCATTTTTTACATATTCTCTGAATGTATCGCTCTCCGAATTGTAAACGAAAATTGATATGCTGGAAATAAATACTCAAAATGCCGACGTTCAAGAAGCAGAGGATGGTAGTAAAAACAAATATTATGAAAGATGTAAAAATAATTATTAGTTGAGATCTGCGAAAAAAATACGCGGATCTTAGCTTATAATAATTTTAACATCTTTAATCTTGGGATCCTATATTTAATAAAATTAAATCAAAACACAAGCACACCACTGCAAGACGTTAAGATACTATTAGCTCGTTCTACGTGGATTGGACCAAAAATTAATAATTAAAAATTGAAGGTAGCCGGGCTAACTCAGCCCCTCTGTGACTATGGGTGCTGTAAAAAAACCGAAACGTTGGGAATTAATAAACTGAAATTAAACGCAATAAAATCCATAAATTTAGTTTTATTTAATGTGTATTAATTGCGTAAATATAAGAAATCATTACAATTTAAGCACATTCCCTCTTTAAATCAAATATTTTAAAAGCCGCTAAATAGTCACGCTATGACTTTAAATATTTATTTAAATATTTTTTTCTTGGAACTTTATCTAATCTTTTAACCTTGGAGGAATATCGATGTTTTTGTTAACAGCCTCCTAGAGAGTACGAAAATTAACTTCAAACGGATTCGACTCCGGCTAGTGTGAACAAAGCTTAACGTTATCCGATTAAAAATCAGGACTGTCATCCGACAAATGGGAACGGGCCGGTAAATTTTACATTCCTAGAATAACTAATTAAGAAGTCATTGATATCGATACTTTCTGAAAATATCCGATCAAAGTAAAATGCCTACAAAAGAGTTGACTGAAGAACTTTGTTAAAATCCACGAGTTTCGAGCGGGTTGTTTTCTTTCTATTCTTTTTATATTATATAGTTTCCTTTTTTAACAGAGTTCTCATTTGGGGCGAACATGCAATGAACGACTTTTGCCCAACTTGTGCTAAAAAAGTCCGATTCATTTGATAATTACCGTTGATTTAAATGGTTTTTCTTTATAACACCAAATATTTATAATAATCATCTTTAATTTGTATCCCATATTTCCTATTAATATAATAAACCTGATTAAAATAGAATTAAAAACCCATTTCAAAAATGATCGTCAAAAAGTCGAATGGTTAGCTTATCATAGTAGTTCAGGAACGTTAGCTATGTAGGGTTACAAAGGCGCAAACATAGTTTGTAGAAGAATTAAAGTATCGACTTTAAAAGCTGTTACATGGAAATTATTTTACCCTTTTTATTTCTTTGAATTCAGCTTTTAATTTACATTAAAAGTTCTTTTTTTGTCTACAGACCCAGACCGACTACGGGGACATTTGTCAAAGATGACTTGCGGCGGTAGTGCCACTGCCAATTTGCCTGACAAGCGAGGCGTGTAGTGCAAATTAGAGAGAGATCTGTGTGGAGCAGCGGACTGTTAACGGCTCATGAAAAAATTTGTCATTATATTTGTTTTTTTTTTATTATGTAATATAAATTTAAAAAATAAGTTAGCCGTCACGGGACACTCGGCAGATGTGAAATATCGTAGTTAATGGTAGAGTTTATAATTAAAAGAAACCAATAAAAAAGTAAGACATGCAGGAAGTCGATGAATGCAGGTGACTCAGGACTGTACTTTGTGGCATTTCTTGAATGAGGCCTATATTCAGCAGTGGATTTGTGAAGGGCTGTAATGATGATAATGATAATGAATAAAGAAATATATGGAGCTAAATATAAAAATATATATTATATTAAGAAGAAATACAAAATTTGTATTCTTGCCGTGAACGCGTCAAGTATACTATAGTCTTTTTTTATAGGATAAGGGTGACAAGCGAGCACACAGTCCACCTGATGGTAAGTGGTTGCTGTGGCTCATAGACATCTACATCTATCCTCGTTTGCGAATCAAAATGCAGATGCTTTGTCAGCCGTGAGGACTAAGATGGAACGCCTCTTTTCCAATAAAAAGAGTCTCCAGTTCTTCACACTCACTATACGAAACACAGCAGCATTAAGCTGCTATTTTACGCTGGTATTCTGTGAGAGCGTAGTCCATCCCCGGTCGAGCCGACCCATTCGTGCTACAACTATACAATTAATATATAATATGCAGCATGGCTCTACCACGTCTAATAGTCGAAAAAACACTACACAGCTCACACAGAAAAGCAACGAAGTGTAAAATATACGCGCACGCACACACATAAGAGAGCGTCATGCCGAATGCCGTCTCGGCATACGGATTTACTGCCAAGGCGCGCCAATAGATGTTTCACGTTAAAACATACAAACAAAGAAACAAACAACAACAAAATATAAAAATTGTAATGTATCATACCGCAAATAAAATATGAATATTATTGCACGGGATAGTTCTTTTGCGGCGATAACCAATACGAAGAAATATCTGTGAACGGATGTTTTTCTAGCGGTGCGTGAAACGGATCAGATAGCGACAATTTATGGTGAAAGGTTAAAAAGGCCCAAAACGTATTTCCTCAATAACTTTTGTGACACAGGCGCTTCGTGAAATCATTTACCTACATTATAAAAACCAACATGATTTTTTAATAAGATAAACGAGCACACAGTCCACCTGATGGCAAGTGGTTGCTGTGGCCCATAAACATCTACATCTATCCTCGATTGCGAATCAAAATGCAAATTCGTTGCCCCAATGCGTGATGGCGGACTTCAATGTCTTCGAAATATTTTTTTTTAATTTATCAGACATGCAGGTTTCCTCACGATATTTTCCTTCACCGTCGAGCACGTGGTAAATCAGCCCTAAAATAGCACTTAAAATTCGCGTATTGTGAAATTTACAGCAAGCGCTACACCCTATAAAAATATATCCTCATCATTTTGGCTTTATTTCACAAAATATTCTTACCTAATAAATTGCCCTTCACAGAATCCTTTACGCCATATAAACATGTATTTAATTTTTTTTTAATATACCATAACAAGATTTTTGACTTCATAGTGGAATTGGCTAACACCAGAGATTATTACGGACCGATTAGACCCAATATGACTGAAGGAACTTCAAGTAAAGAGCTCTTATTTAAAAGACCGACAACGTACCTACAATTATCCTGTTGTAACATATATACATAGGCGGCAGTCGACACTTAATATCAGGTGAGCCACGTGCGCGTGTGCTCTCTCTCCTATTAAAAAATATCGTCCCGTGAGTGTCGTAAGAGGCAACAGAGTAAAACTAAATAGGAGGTGGGCGCAGTATCTTCGTGATAGCAACACAAAATAATAAAAAACTATGGTTGCCAAGCGTTGTTACTATGGCAATACTCCCATATGAGGCAATGTATGGTGGGGGCCCATGTTCAGCAGTGGACCTTTGATAAGTTGTAATGACGATGAAGTGCTTCACAGTATACCTTTCTGATTGTGAAACCTCTACTTTTATATCCTGTATAAACTTACGGCATCGTCTACTGTATATAAACATGATCGATACTAAGATAAAATATAAAGTTATGTAGCGGTGTCGCTTCCTCGCACTCACTGAGAGTAATCGATTTGTATCTAAAGGTTCTTTGTTAGAGTTTGAACCGCTTAAGATGTTATCCGGGAAATGAATGTTCTGCCTAACGTTGAACATGATACTGCGCGCGATGTTGCAGAGTAAGAAGGAATTCCTTTCATGTATGGTGAAACAGAATTTTATAATAATAATAGCTTGCTTGGCAGTCGTTGTTCTGCTTCGATAGGTGGTTTCCCTTTCACTAGTTTCCCTTGGATAACAAATTTCATAATAATATCCTTACAAAGACAAAAATAGTTGTATTAAAAATAGTGATGTACATTATGTAAATATTATGAACAAGCACAAGTTAGTTATACCAGTTACTCGACTACAAAGAGTCAGTTATTCCTTCATGGGGCTTCATGTATACGCCTTTACCACAAAGTCCCAGAAAATATGCAAGACTTATCTATCAAAAAGTTAAAAATTTTTAATCAGCAAAAAAATGTTAGTAGGTTTATAGTAAAGAGTATATGAATGAAATGAAACTTGCATGTTTGAAAAATAAAAAAAACACGTGAAATCTATCAACACGCTATGGAACAGGGCAGCAGACTTATTGTTCTATAGTCCTCTCAAAAACGAGAGGAGGCCTGTGCCCAGTCGTTGGACACATTATGGTCACAACTTTACTTTTACTTGTACAAAATAAACAAAGCGAAACAAAATGAAGTAACAGGTAATTCTTGCGTTGGTTTTGTGTAGCAGTTTGAGTAATAGGATTATCTTGGTAGTCTATTGTGAAATGGAAAAGGACAAAAGACAAAAGGACGGACAGCAGCGTCCTTTTATTTCATTTGTGGCTATCTTGTACGACCGTCTGTTGTTCTTTTACAAAAGGGTTTGAATTTCAAAACCATTTACAGTCCTGTTTAAATAAATAACTGCATAAATTTAATCATTGTCAAATTATTTAATTACCTACCTACTAACTACTACCCGTAACATTCATTATGATATGGTAAGATATATATCATAATGAATGTAACAAAATATCATCAATATGCAGAAGAAACAGCGTAGGTGATACCACGCAGCATTGATGCTCCGATCTGTAAGAACACTGGTGAGGAAGGAAGCTTCTTCCGAAGCTTTGTGACAAACCCTTTCGAAGGCCTTCGCTATGTCCAAATTAGACTCTATTGCCTCCGCCCATTTAAGTCAGGTAAACTAGAAGACTACCAGCTGAGTGACTCTAACGGAAACCGTATTGTCGGTCACTAAACAGCTGGTACTCCTCATGGTACCTCATGAACTGGCAGTTTATAATGGATTCCATTGTTTAGGAGGAGGTGATGGCGATAGGGCTGTTGTTGGACGGGTCTGAGCGGTTGCCTTTTTTAGGGTTCGGGTGCACTAAAGCTATTTTTCATGAGTTTGGTTACTTTTACTCCTGGAGAGAAGAAGTACTGGGAAAAGTATATAATTAAATTATATTTTAATAATTATAGTAATTATATTGTGTAGTGGTGTCGTAAAAGAATCCCACATACTGTCATAGTAATTTAAACATATTTACTTACAAATAATTAATTAACTAACTGCACATGATTTCAGGCATAAATTATATGTATTACCACTTATTAATTTAGAAAATGTATCCCGCGTACAAAATCTTAGGTTACTTACTAAAGTAACGGTTTGAATATATGAGCATTAAAGTTATAATACAGTGTCTTTTTGATAGCGATAATAACATTTACGACGGAGTTGATTTGACACTGTTGAATGAAAAAATTTAGCGGATTTTATTACGTTTAATTTTAAATTTTTCAAAGCTGTAAAGTGCACGAAAAGTTGGGGATTTAAAAAGGTTAAAATTAAATTCTATAAAATTCTTAAGATTTTATCGAATTTAATTTTAACTTTTAATTTTAATTTTAAATTTATTTGTGAAATATTATTTTCATTTCTAGTGGACAATTTTGTCAATTCTCACTTGAAATCGCTCATTCACCAAAAAAAATGGTAAGATGTATATATCATATTTCTTCTTGGTTATGAAATTAAATATGTGTCCTTTTTAGTTATGCCTTTGTTGTATTAGGTATGTAAAATATGTAATTACATCGCATTATTATTACAACAAAATTGCATAGCAGGCATTTATTCAAAGTGAAATAAAATTTTATGCCCTATTTAAAATCCTCAAATTTTAGCTGAGACATGTATGTAGTAATAAAATTAGATTTATTAATGTATCTTTGCAATTATAAATGATTCTATTTATTACGAAAATCCCGCTGGTGATCATGCTAGTTTCTTCCAGGACAAAGGCTTTTCGATCCTGTTAAAATACAAAATAAAATTACTTTTCATGTTACTCCAGATGAAAAAGTGAAAAGTGACTTTTAAAATAATATTGTTCTATTTGAGAATTTTTTATTTTAAAATTTCTGTCTCAACACTTGTCCGTAACAGAAAGTATCCCATTATTTCATCTAAGTGACATTAACGAATACAATTTTGTTTTGACGATTGGTGCGACAACGTTATTTAGAGGTTAACAAGATATACAGGGTATTTTTGAAACGCTCCCGAAAACGAAGACAGATGATAGTACTAAGGATACCTATGATGATGGGTCACAAAAAAATTCGATCCCGAGGAAAAAAAAATCATCTTTTCACAACGTTTTATTAACTTTATTCACGCTCCATCATGTTATTACAGTTATTTAAAACGATATTTCACAAAAAATCATGAAAATACTGAAACATAAAACCAGCAGTGGAATTACTGAATTACAATCAGCTGACTACGGGTCAATGTACGCGCGAACGCCGAATTCGCGCGGCCCGCAACTAGCGATGGTACCACAATACCTAATAATTTACAACACTTGTCTAAATACCTAACTTATCTACTTAACCTACTATTTTGCCACTGTGCTTGTCTCCACGTAGCCACTTTAATACGAATTCACAGGTTAAATAAACCAAATAACTGGTTCGATTCCCCGCTAATGAAAAAAATACTTAAATAAAATGTTAACAAGGTTTGCTGATGTATTCAGTTATGTACCTATTCAGATCAGTTCAGTACTAAGTTATTTAAAAAAAATTAGGTTAAATAAACCAAATAACTGGTTCGATTCTCCCGCTAATGAAAAAATACTTAAATAAAATGTTAACAAGTTATTTAAAAAAAATTAGCTTAAATAAACCAAATAACTGGTTCGATCCCCGCTAATGAAAAAAATACTTAAATAAAATGTTTACAAGGTTAGAGTCATGCTTTGTTATCCATTGTGTAGGTATGTTTATTATTCTGATGTATTCAGTTATGTATCTATTCAGATCAGTTCAGTACTAAGTTATTTAAAAAAAAAATAGGTATGAAACAGCTTACCGATCCTCCGTGGCCTTATGAGATTCTTCAAGGCACATTAACATGTTGCCGTATTCACAAGCACTATAAATATACCTACGCGTTAGCATTATTAAAACAAAACAAAACACAAAACGTAACAACAAGAACAACATCATTAATTAATAAATAACAAGTTATAACGACAATAATTTAATAAACAAAACAATTGAACTATCGCTCGTGATAGTCAACATGGCACTGTCTCAAAACTAAAATTATTGTAACGTCCTTGAAGCATGTGAAATTCCACAGCGCGAGGTGACACGAAGCAGCGTGTGTGTGAAAGGAAGGGTAGAGTGAGTAAGTAGTATACCTAATACATTGATTCGTACCGATCTAGGTAAGAGTTCGATGCCCGCGAGGATATTGACCCTATTGTCAGCTGATTTTCTTTTTAAAGTTTCACTGCTGGTTTTATGTTTCAGTATTTTCATGATTTTTGTTGTGAAATATCGTTTCAAATAACTGTAATAACATGATGGAGCGTGAATAAAGTTAATAAAACGTTGTGAAAAGATGATTTTTTTTCCTCGATCGAATTTCTTTGTGACCCATCATCATAGGTATCCTTAGTACTATCATCTGTCTTCGTTTTCGAGCGTTTCAAAAATACCCTGTATACAGGTTGTCCGGTAATTAATGGATAACCTTGAAATGTATAGTAGGTAGAACTAATGGCCATTCAGAAAAAAAAAACAAAAAAAAAAACTAAGAAGTACCAATAATTTGATCAATGATATTTTTTTTAAATAATATCGATATTTTTGTTACCTTATTTTACATTCTTGCATACCACGACCACAAATTAATGAATTCCATCGGTTTTTTATTGTTATAGTAATTTACGTTAACTGAACTGATAGATAAGCAATAAATTGTGTGACTGCTGTTACCCGGACTTTTAAAAAAATGACTTGGATTATTGTTCTAGTGAAAAATTAGTGAAAAATGTTCATTTCGACAACGTTTAAGCAACCGTATCATAAACAATACGTATTGCAACACAAGTGACCAATAATTTTAAATAATGTGCTTTAAGCCGATTAAAAATGATATTATTCATCATTGTACCTAATGTAAATAGTGAATTATTGCTATTCGTGTTTAAAAGGAGTGAAATTTGGTTAAACAATAAAGTTTGCAATATTGGAATATTATTTACATTAAATTTTGTAATTAATAGTTAAACTGTTTTCTTTTTAAGTATTTTTTTGTTCTTAATTTGCGCCTACGAACGCCTTTATTTATTCCATCTTCATCAGGGTCGACTGTTAGAGAATGACATTGGGCATTAAGTCCGCCCTTTGTAACCTAGTTGAAGGTGTATTGCAAAATGGATAAATAAATAAATAAATTATATCTTTTGTTGGTTTTTTGTCAATGTTAAGAAATCCTCATCCGCAATCCGCAGACCCTAGCAGTGTTGTGTTAAAAGTTTTACTTATATAAAATCCCAGTCCGAATATTTACGGATTTGGAGAGCGGCCAAGTATTAGAAGGGTGATTTTACTTTTAATGGACGAGCTATTGAATAAAAAAACAGGTTCTTTCATGCAATATATATTTGAGAACAAATAAAATAACAACAAACTACAACACAACAGCTTTTATGGTAAGGATACACGACGACACCAGACATTAACCACTCAGTGTATACTTCGAATGTCTGTGCGACACTTAGTTGCAGATGTAGTGACGGTGTCGCTCTAGTGTCTTTGACGTCGCCGTGGACGTGCGCGCTTTTCGACACAAGTGTCGCTAATTTCGAACTTGCGCGAAATTTTAGCTAGACTAATGACGTCACGCGCGTGATCTGCAGAGGAAATAAAATCTTTGATTTTATTTTATGAAGCGCTGCCAGAACTATGGCAAATATCAAACTCCGATTATAAAAATCGAGTAAAGAAATCTGCAGCGGTAGAAAGTTTGACCGAACAATTTAATACTTCTGCATCGGAAATAAATATAAAATTGCACAATTTACAAACGCAGTTTAAATAACGAACTGAGAAAACTTAAAAAAAAAGAAGAGTGGACAAGGCACAGATGAATATTATATAAGCACCTGGGAGTATTTCACAAGTTTAAATTTTTTAATGCCGAGTACCGTACCAGCAAAGGAAACACAAGAAAATTTGGTGAGTTGAATACTTTATTAGTCTATTATTAATTTCAACTTATGTATCTGTACTGCCAGCCTACTTCGCCTTCAGTAGATACAAAACTTTTATATTCTTCACGAATTTCTTTACTTTCATTGAAATATTGGATCCCAATGGTCTATCTGAGAACAATACATTATCCGCAGGGGAATCTTGTCTCCAACTACCAGGAATTATCACACCATTAATTTCCTCGTCGAAGGTTCCTTGTGGTGTGATACATACCTTGAATTCCGTTCCAAGTGAAAGTTATGCAACACGCAGATTGCAGATACAAGTTTTGTAACTTTTCAGGACATAGTTCTATAGGTTTTCTTAATATTTTAAATCTATTTGCAAGCAAGTCAAATGCATTTTTACTACACGTCGAGCTCTCGACAGTCTGTAGTTATAAACACGATTAGGACCAGGTTGGTTACGAAAACGATAAGGTTTTATAAGATAAGACTTCAATGGAAAAGCATCATTAGCAATAATGACATATGGTACATTTTGGTCCTACCGGAAGTGGCTGTGGTGGTAGTATATTAAGGCTACCATCGCTAAAAGCGTTTAAAAGTGAACAATTTGCAAACACGCCTCCATCGGAGATTCTCCCATTGCATCCAATGTCTGTGTAAATAAATTTGTAATTAGCATGAACTAATGCCATTAGCTAAATACTGAATGTACCTTTATAATTGTAGTACAGTCCATATAGTGCTCCAAAAGTATTTGGGAAATTCCATTTGTTTTAAAATCTTCAGATATTTTTTCCAGCAATCTTCAGATGAAGGTACCTGTAAAAACAATAATAAATAAAATTGATAATTTTCAGAACTCACCTTTTACCAACAACGATAATTTGGAATCATCAGAATTGACAAAAGTCAACACTCTCTCTCAATCTCAACGAACCTCTAAAAAAAGTAAGAAGGAAGACGAAGCTTTAGAGGGAGCGTTAAGCGTCTTAGAAAAATCTGATGATGCTGCCACTTTTGGTGATTTCGTAGCCGCCGCGATCCGGAATATGAGTTCAGAAGCTCGAAAAAGAGAATTGAAACGTAAAATTCAACGGATTATTTTAGACATGGAGGAACTGGATGAATCCGATCAGTATTCACTTCCTTCTACTTCTCAATCTTCCGCTCCTCTTACTCCAATGCCAAATGCGACATGAAAATCTACAGAAGACACAAATTTGACGTACGAAAGTTTGTGATTGTTAATTGTTAATTTCATAAATAAACAAAATTTGTTCCTACATATATTAATTAAATATAAATATTTTTTATTCCACTTACCTCCATGTAATCCTGTTTTAGAAATCTGTTTCAGCTTCGCAAAATTCAGGTATTATTTTGGAGATCGTTTGTTGTGGTACTCGAAATAGGTATGAGAGCGATCGAAACTAATCTCCTGAAACAAATAAAGTTAGATATTTATTAGATACAAAAAGTTATATTTTTGGTGTAAAAATATGATTTACCTGACGCCAAAAATCTTAATGTTATCGCCAAACGTTCTTCCACACTAATAGCTAACCTCTTATTCATATCTTGCTTCTTAATCGCAGGTGAAATCTTTGATAAATATTGAAAGTCCACCCACAGTTTATCTCTTTTTACGACGACGCATTTTAATAGAAACCCATATCGCGACAATCGCAGCAGCAGCACATCGATTCATGGCAATGAAATGTACCACACTGAATTGCAGTCATTGTCAGATATGTTCCATGATTCGTGTAGACGGAAAATACACTTGAACCGGTACACTAGATGTCTACACCAAAGTCGACACTAAAATTACTTACTATGTGGACGCAATCGACATTAGTGTCGACATTTCTGTCGACTGTCAGTGTCTTCGTGTATACTTACCATTAGATTTTAATAACAATGCTTTAGGTTTTAGCTTAGCTCCTATTACAATTACCATTACAGCCTTTTGAAGGAAAGGATTGGCAAACGCAGTTTTATTTTTATTTTAGTTGTTATCAGTGGAATCCTGCTGCTCATCTCCTTGTTTGTTTCTCTCTGTCGCTTCTTACGACTCTCATGGAACGATACGGGGTAGTGAATATTCTTTCACCGAATGTTACATATTTGATTGGGACAAAACTATATCTCTTTGATAAGTTTGAAATAGCATACGATAATATAATATGTAACATATGTTTCAAATGTATTTTTTTTATTTCTTACTTTTTTTTTTACTACGCGACCCATAGCATATTATTTTGACGCGATAAGGTCATATTGCAGTAGAAAAACACAACACTAAGACAGAATTTCATGAAAAAAAATACCAGCATATTGATGCTTAGCTTAGTATGGATCACGAGAAATGCGTACTGTTTGCGTTGCCATATTGCAGTAGAAAACACAACACTAAGACAGAATTTCATGAAAAAATACCAGCATATTGATGCTTAGCTTAGTATGGATCACGAGAAATGTCGTACTGTCATGCCCTTAAAGGCGATTTTCCACTTTCCATTCATAATGACGAGCTTTTGTTGGATGTGAATTTTAATGGTACCGGGTTACTAGCGTACTGTGAAATATACAGCAAGTGCATATAGAGACTTATTGTACGCTGTAAGGACGATATTGTTAATGATGTTTATTTACGGCGGCTTGACTATTACAAGTTACAAATCAAGAAACATATTTTTTGTAACTTAATTGTAAAACGTTAACAGAATTTTTTCAGAAACCACACAGTTTTGTGCTATGTATGACTCCATATGTTTTAGGCTTCCTTTTCTGTCTACGGGCCCATCTCGGTAGGGACCTCCATCTTACCTTTTTTATAGAATAAGAGTAACAAACGAGTACACAGTCCACCTGATGTTATGTGCATGCTGTTGCTCATAGACATCTACATCTATCCTCGATTAAGAACCAAAATGCAGATGCGTTGTCATCCTCAGGACTTAGATGGAATTCCTCGTTTCCAATAAAAAGGGTCTTCGGTTCTCTACACTTACCATACGATACACAGCAGCATTAAGCTTCTATTTTACACTGATATTCTGTGAGAATGTGATCTTTCTCGGGTCGAACCGACCTAATTTTACTGCCAAGTAGCAGTGCACCCACCGCTGTGTTCCTGTTTAAAGACCAAGGGAGTCAGTATGCAGTTTATTAAGGCAAATTACAAATCTTTGTTATTTCTCTAAAGCAACTCTACTTCTTACACCCAAGTCCCAACGTAAGCCTGACTTCATTGCAATGCACTTGATATGGAAAATGGGTGAAACGCAGAAATAATTAATCAGTAATTTAATGAAGTGGAAACTACTTTAGGCATATTTTTTCTGTACAGCGAAGGAAAGTGAACCGTCACGCTCGGGTCAGTGACACTGAATCGGGTTTGCTCGGCTCCACTCGACATCAAGCGCGTTCGGCTCGTTGACAAACTGAATCGTGTATACTCAGCTCTAGTTGTCATGTTTACTGTCTGACAAGGAGAGCATCGTTTCAATAATTACGTTATCATCGTTATCAGTTATTATTACGTAATATAATAATAAAATAATAGTGTAATATTATGTATGTTTCGTATACATAAAATTATAAAATTAGATTTTGTTTTCACTTCTATCGTGAGGTAATAAGCACACTGGAAAATAGCCGACTGATAAATTAGAATTTACGCCTCACGAAGCGCATGCTCCTCAATGCACCCAACTTTAAACGTCCCTCTTGGGAATATAAATGAAATTTCACGTTTGTCCAGTACAGACGGGTTGGTCGAAATACGTCACGGTTTGAATTGAAAATTAGATTAATTCAAAAGTTCATATTTTATTTTAACCAGAAGAGGAGCAAGATATATTTTTGTGAATATATCTTTTTGCTGCTAAGTTCTTACTGACTGTGGTATTTCTTCCACACATTTCCGAGTACGTGGTAAATTATTATTATTATTTGGGGTATTAATGTAGTTTTCAACTGGTTGGACTGCATAGGCCCTTATATATGAAATTAGCGTTTTTCGTACTGACCACTTTGATCTGAAATATCTCTTCTTTGGTTAAGAATTTTATGAAATTTATAAGTTCATTTAGCTGGTACATTTGAGTTTTGAAAACAGTCATTCATTTGTTTTTCCTCATTATTTTATTCTTTGGCGTCGCTTATTACCGCACAATGGAAAACATGAAATATCGGTATATTTACGAGTACGAGTTCTACCGTGGCACCAGTGCTGCAGAAATAGCTCGAAGGATTAATGATGTGTACGGCGCTGGTGTCGCAAAAGAAAGCACGGTACGTTTTTGGTTTCAACGTTTTCGTTCTGGAAATTTCGACCTTCAGAACCAACCCCGTGGACGGCCGTGTATACGAAACATACATAATATTACAATATTATTTTATTATTATATTACGTAATAATAACTGATAACGATGATAACGTAATTATTGAAACGATGCTCTCCTTGTCAGACAGTAAACATGACAACTAGAGCTGAGTATACACGATTCAGTTTGTCAACGAGCCGAACGCGCTTGATGTCGAGTGGAGCCGAGCAAACCCGATTCAGTGTCACTGACCCGAGCGTGACGGTTCACTTTCCTTCGCTGTACAGAAAAAATATGCCTAAAGTAGTTTTCACTTCATTAAATTACTGATTAATTATTTCTGTGTTTCACCCATTTTCCATATCAAGTGCATTGCAATGAAGTCAGGCTTACGTTGGGACTTGGGTGTAAGAAGTAGAGTTGCTTTAGAGAAATAACAAATATTTGTAATTTGCCTAATAAACTGCATACTGACTCCTTGGTCTTTAAACCGGAACACAGCGGTGGGTGCACTGCTACTGGCAGCAAAATTAGGTCAGTTCGACCTGGAAAGATCACATTCTCACAGAATACCAGTGTAAAATAGAAGTTTAATGCTGTGTATCATGGTAAGTGTAGAGAACCGAAGACCGTTTTATTGGAAACGAGGAATTCCATCTAAGTCCTGAGTATGACAACGCATCTGCATTTTGGTTCTTAATCGAGGATAGATGTAGATGTCTATGAGCAACAGCATCCACATAATATCAGGTGGACTGTGTACTGTTTGTTACCTTATTCTATAAAAAGGTAAGATGGGGTAACTACTGAGATGGGCCCATAGACAGAAAAGGAAGCCTAAAACGTAAAGGAAGTCATACATAGCACAAAACTGTGTGATTTCTGAAAATTTCTGTTAACCTTTACAACTAAATTACAAAAATATGTTTTTGATTTGTAACTTGTAATGATCAAGCCGCCCTAAATAAACATCATTAACAATATCGTCCTTACAGCGTACTATATGTCTCTATATGCACTTGCTGTAAATTTCACAGCACGCCAGTAACCCGGTACCATTAAAATTCGCATCCAACAAAAGCTCGTCATTATTAATGGGAAGTGGAAAATCGCCTTTAAGTGGGCATGACAATACGCAAATCTACCACGTACCGAAATCACTCCCAAAATAATAAGAAGAAAATAATTTCACAACTCAAACACGAAGTGGTAACCGATGTTATTAAATCGGGTTTGTTATTTTCATACCGCAACATCATATGAAGAAAAGCGTATTAATAGAAAAAGGAAAAATCATAATTAAAAAATATCATTGAAAATGTATATAGTTTGTGATATAGGTTTGTGATATAATATATATTTTATATTAGGTTACCAAAATATTTCGAGAACAACTTGACGAAATGACTTAATTTATTTTAATACAGGGTATTTTGAAACGCTCCCGAAAACGAAGACAGACGACAGTACTAACTATATCTTAGATGATGGGTGAAATATAAAATCGATCCTGATGAAAAAAATCATCTTTTTCACAACGTTTTATTAGCTTTATTCACGCTCCATCGTGTTAGTATAAATCATCGTGTTAAATAAAACGTTAATTTCATTAAAATAAAACATGAAAATACTTAAACATTAAAGCAGCAATGGAATTTAAAATAAATAAACCATAAAATCAGCTGACTAGGGTCAATATCCGCGTCGAAGCCAAACTCAACGTCACGTAAAAAGAACGCTGAGCGATAGTGGAGGGGGTGTGTCTGCGCATGGGTACAGTCGCGTTCTAAAGTACTACATGGTACTAGGCTGTTGTTTTATAATATTATAATAGTAATTAATGGTTTTATTGTAGAATCATAATAGGTACTTTACTAGCTACTTAGAACTTTGGAAGAGGTTGAAATTCAAAATGGATAATGTTTGCTTGAGCATTATTTTTATTTCTATCAAAATAAAGTAGTTTGTAACAAGAAAACTTAAGCTAAGGGTGACACGCTGTCCATTATACCATTGGAACATGGAAGCCAAATGTCGATGGTGTATTGGTGTTACTGGATGCTACTTCATCATCACTTCCGTCATCAGGTTGACCACATGGTAATTTTTTCGGTATTCTTCCTCAATACATTTAACTTTACTGCACAATTTTCCCCATTCACCTTCTATTTACCTTTTCGTTCACTAGTTCAGTCATAAAACAATAGATATAAATAATTTTTCTTTCCTTCCTTTTTAAAACCATCGTCGCGCGTCGTGCAAAGAAATCTGTGTGTGCGACTGTACATTGGGAAACATCGCTTTTCAAAGCGCGGAAGAATGAGGAAACAATAGCGTGCGCACAGTAATACTGGCGAGCATTCCCCGTCGCGCCCTTCGTACTAGCGCGCCGCCACCCGGCCGACTGTGTGTCACCTCGCGTCAGCGCCAACATATGGGAATTTCAAATTTACCTACTAAGATTTGTTTGCAAGCGACATAAGAATTAGAGGCGGCAATTACAATAAAAGTTGCAAGTAATTTTAATAGTTTTGACGTACCTCTTTTCAAATCAAAGTATTGGATGGATTAAAACGGAAAGTCAATAAAAGTAAAGTAAAATAATTATTTTTAGATTAATTACCTGTCGATCATAATTGCAATTGATTTTAACTATTAAATTATTCAATACCATTTTATTTCTATTTTCTTGTACAAAATCAAAGATAACCAAACCCAAGTAAGTACGTTTATTAATTTCAATATCATTTTGTAGTAACGAACTGCTTGTTTCGTCAGGGTACAATTGATTGTCTAATTGTATTAAAAAATTACAACTATAACTTCTAAATTCCATATGAAAGAGTAGTCGTAGGGATCATATGGAAACTAAACTTATAAAATAAAGTTGGCAATGTCATAACATTTGACGGTCTGTGGGAATGTTCAAAGTGTAGGCTTCAGTTTTGGCGGGATTAATTATTGATTTTAGTTTTTGAGACAGTTCCGTGTTGACTTTGGACACGCATGCGCAAGCGACAGTTCAATTGTTTTTTATTAAATTCTTATTGTTATTACTTGGTATTACCTACTTGTTATTACGTGTTATTCTTGTTGTTACGTTTTGTGTTTTTTGTTTTAATAATGCCTAACGCGTACGTTTATAGTGCTCGTGAATACGGCAACATGTTAATGTGCCTTGGAGAAGCTCGCGGAATGCTTCGCGTGCATTACGAATTTACCGAGAGAAATTCCTGACCGCTCGACACCCAGCTGACTCGTCTGATAACAGCAGCATTTCAGCGAGTGTTGGAAAATCGGCCCATTGCTCCAGTAGCGGCAGGAGGTGGAAGTCAAATGACTGTTCACCTGAGGAGCGCATTTTAGATGTCGTTCGCCGGTATCCGAACCTAGGTACACGAAGTATCGCTAAATTGTTAAGACGTCGGGATGGAACAAATGTGTCATACTGTTCAGTTCACAAAGTGTTAAAGCGTAACCGAATGCGGCCATACAAAGTGCACAAAGTGCAAGCTTTAGTTCCCGGCGATCACGACCGCCGACGAGTTTTCTGCCGTTATTAGACCAACAACAACGTGTGCCTGGTTCCATTGAGCACGTTATCTGGACGGACGAGTCGACATTTACCAGAAACGGCATGTGGAACCGAAGAAATACACGTGTATTCAGAGGTTAACCCGTACGCTGTTCGACAAACCGGGCACCAAACCCGATGGTCGGTTAACGTATGGGCAGGTTTATTTAAGGATCGCATACTGGGACCAGTGTTTCTGCCACAGCGACTTAACGGACAGGGATACCTAAACTTTATAAATGAACAGTTGGTTGACATTTTAGACGACCTATCGTTGGATGAATATCGCCGTACATGGTTCCAGCATGATGGTGCACTCCACATGTCGTGAGGTTCGTCCGTGAGCGCCTTACCGAACTATTTGATGATCGCTGGATTGGCAGACTAGGAACACACGCTTGGTCACCTCGCTCACCAGATCTGACCCCGTTAGACTTCTTTCTGTGGGGGTATGTGAAAGAAAGGGTTTTTAATCGTGAGTGTGATAGTGCTGACGAAATGCGCCAAAGGATCGTGGATGTTTTCGACAAACTACGTGCGGACTGTGTCGAAGACCACACGATAATGCCCCGCCTGCATGAGGAGACGCAACACCGAGCCCACATCTGCCTCGAAATGAATGGAGCACAATTTGAGCCGCATCTCATAAGACCACGGAGGATTTAGAGCGGTAAGCTGTTTCATACCTATTTTTTTTAAATAACTTGGTACTGAACTGATCTGAATAGGTACATAACTGAATACATCAGAATAATAAACATACCTCCACGATGAATAAAACGCATAACTCTAACCTTGTTAACTTTTCATTTAAGTATTTTTTTCATTAGCGGGGAATCGAACCAGTTATTTGGTTTATTTAACCTGTGAATTTGAATTAAAGTGGCTACGTGGAGACAAGCACAGTGGCAAAATCATCCTAATCCAAAACCATCAAGTTACGGGCCGCGCGAATTCGGCGTTCGCGCGTACATTGACCCCTAGTCAGCCTAGTCAGATTGTAATTCAGTAATTCCACTGCTGCTTTTATGTTTAAGTATTTTCATGTTTTATTTTAATGAAATTAACGTTTTATTTAACACGATGATTTATACTAACACGATGGAGCGTGAATAAAGCTAATAAAACGTTGTGAAAAGATGAATTTTTTTTCATCAGGATCGATTTTATATTTCACCCATCATCTAAGATATAGTTAGTACTGTCGTCTGTCTTCGTTTTCGGGAGCGTTTCAAAAATACCCTGTATATTCAAAATATGCATCTTTCGAAAATTGCTTCCTTATTCCTTCTCGTTTTATATATTAATAAAATAATTACTTAAAGATGTTAAAGCTTACTAGCTAAGATCCACGTAATAAAATAAATTATGATAAATTTTGGTCTTATCTAGTTAGAAGAGCACCTCCCGCTCTCCCCAACGTGCACTATCCTCGTCACCACTAATCCCAACACTATACTACATTAGAAAAGACGCACCACTATCGATGAAATGACACGTTCTCCTCGTGATTCGCATCTAAATGAGGCATCATCAGGTGAAATAGAATCTGCGGTGCCTGACCGCTAATTGCACTTTTAGCAGTTACTTTTAATTATTATTCTTTTATAATTCTTAATTTTTCTAAGAATAGCAGACTAAGAATAGCTGGCTTTCAGAACTTTGTTATCGACATATCACACATTTGAACCAATTGGTTTGCTTCATCGTTTATCCTGCGTATAGATAGCAAAGGAGTGAAATAGTATGGCCAGAACCTGGCTTTCCATATAACTACAATGTGGATCGTTTGTGTCTTCAAGATAAGAGGGAAAAGCTTTAGCCTAATTCAGTGCGTTTTAACAACTTCAGTCACATTACCCTAGCCATCAGAAGAAGAGAAAAACGTCACCACTTAATTGAATGATGGACAGCGACATCTTATTTACGAGGCTTGTACCTACTAGGATCACAATTTCAATTTATTAGGTCTTTACCATGAAATTGCCCCTACCTGACTTCAAAAGGAGGATGTACTCAATTCGACTGTATTTTTTTTCATGTGTGTTACCTCATAACTTTTTTCTAGGTAAACCAATTTTGATGATTATTTTTATTTGAAAGTTGGTGCTTCTCATGTGGTACTATATAAACTTGATAAAAATTCAGTTATCCTTTATAATTGATATTGAAGTCGATTGTACAAAATTTTTACCACTTGTTTATGAAATAAGTTAACAATTTTTTTATATTTTTTTTCTTTTAATCAGTAATCACCCATGCAATCGATGCCTCTTGCCAACGAAGTGCCAGTTTTTATGCCCTTCTTGAAGAAATTATCTGGACGTGGCAACAAATTCTTTAAAGGCATTTTGTACTGACTTTCGGGTATTGAGTTTTTTCCGCCAAAAAGTTATCCAAATTTTGGAAAAATTAGAAGTCTGTTGGAGCAAGGTGTCGTGAGTACGGAGGATGACGGAGAGCTTCAAGTTGTGCAGTATGAGGTCGCGCGTTGTCATGCAGGAGCAGCGAGGACGAGCGATTGATCAAAGCTGGTTAGAGACGTGCAAGCTTCTCCATCAATGTGTTCAGTTCTTCACGGTACACATCTGCAGTAATGCTCATCCTTTTAGTAAAGCTGTGATTAATTACACCGGCGCTAGACCACAATCTTTCAACTTTATAGTGACCATCACTTTTCTAGGGTAAGTTTTCGTTTACGGCATTGTTTAGGTGCTGAACCAGGATCCAGCCAACTTGCTGAGTGCTTCTGATTGACAAACATAATCCATTATTCGTTGCAGGTAACAATGTGGTTCAAAATTTCTTTTGTGTGCCTGTTAAGCAGTGCAAGGCACGTCTCGACGCGTACCTCGCGCTGGCGATCATTGAGTTCTTAGGGCACCCATTTGTCAAGACTTTTAACCTTTAAATTTACGCGCAAATATACCAATATTGTTTTGATGCTAATGTCGAAAACTGCTGCTAATTCACCCGTAGATTGAGTATAATTATCTTTCACAATCGCCTGTAATTCGTCATTGTCGACCAAAGTTTTCGGACGACCACGGGATTTATTTTTCAGGTCGAAATATCCAGAACGGAAGCGGGTAAACCAATAACAGGTGGTGCGTTCGTTTGTAGTATTCGCACCGTAAACGTGGTTTATGTTGCGTGTCGCTTGTGCCGCGTTGCTGCCACGAAGTTACTCATATTCCATAATTGCTCGAATATACATATAACGTATCCATGATGACGAAAAATATTCAAATGCGATGAAAACATTACGCTAATACGCGAAAAAAAATTCCTTGTTTTTAACATAAAATTAATTTGAAATTAGAATTCTTAGCGAAACCAAAATTATTCTGATTTGAAATGACCAGTACTGCAGAACGGCAATTTCATAGGTAAAGACCTATTATTTGAACAAACATTTTTTCGACGTTTTAAAATTCTAACTTATCCAAAAGTTCAAACTCAAACTCAAACATTTTATTGCGTTCATGTGGTTACATAAATAGTTCTTATGTTGGATATAATAGAGTAACATGAGCCCTGATATGGCATAGCAATATTATATATCCATTTAATTTAATGAATTTAGAAAGATGAATTATTACGTATTTTGTTTACTTAAACTAAACATTACTTTTTATGAAGAACTCTTTCTTCTAAAAGCGGTCCCACAGAAAGTGGACCTGGTCGAGCCCCGACGGTTCGACAAAAATGAGATTGACTTCATTATGACGACCAGACGACAGCTGTTCAGTGATGTCTCAGTGATCGCGAGGGTGAAATCTGGCAGCGATCACCGAATGGTGAGAAGCACACTGAACCTAAACGTTAAGTTGGAGAGGTCACGTCTAATGAAGTCAACGCTCCGTCCCCCTCATGCTCTAATCCAAAGCCCCGAAAACTTTCAGCTCGAGTTACAAAACCATTTTCAGTACCTAGAAGATTGCAATGCAGTGGACGATATGAAAGGCAAGCTCGTGGAAACTGTCCATGCGGTCAGAGTTAAGTTCTTCAAGACCCGCCTCAGAAGAACACATAAAATCTCCGATCACACTCTTAATCTCATGGCTGTTAGACGGAAAATGAAGCTGCAGTCTTTAGCAGATTTGACAGCATACAGGCAAATGAACAAACTGATCTCGTATTGAAGAAGCGATCGAGTGGAACTAGGGCTCCAGAGTCTTTGCCAGAGATCTGTCTGCCAGAAAGAGCCAACTGTCGAAGCTGAAGACCGAGTGTGGCAGCATCGTTTCCGGGACACCTGAGATTTTGGGTGAGATTGAGAGGTTCTATGGGCAGCTGTACACGTCATCGTTGGAGCCACACGCAAGTGTGAGTAACGATCTAAGAGCAAGTCTTATCCGACACTATTCCGATGGCTTCCCGGATGTCCGTCTAAGCGAGATTAGAATGGTTCTTCTGCACCTAAAACGGCGAGTCTCCGGGCGAGGATGGAATTACAGCGGAGTTTCTAAAAGCGGGTGGAAAACCGGACCTTAAAGTCCTTCAGAAGGTCTTTACTACGGCATTACTCCAGAGGTGTGGAGCGGAAGTGCAATGGTTTGTTCTTCAAGAAGGGCGACAACGCTCTCTTGAAGAACTACAGACCAATTTCCCTTCTCAGTCGCGTCTACGTGCTGTTTTCGAGAGTCATAACGAATCGTCTTGCACTCAGACTCGAAGACTTCCAGCCTACCGAACAAGCCGGTTTCCGAAAAGGCTTTAGTACCATAGACCACATACATACCCTTCGGCAAATTGTACAGAAGACTGAAGAGTACAATCTGCCACTTTGTCTTGCGTATGTGGACTATGAGTGAGTAACTGATTGATCGAAATTTTGGCGGTGCTGCAGTCCCGTCAGCGGTGCCAAGTGGACTGTCGGTAAATCGAAGTGCTGAAGTGTTTGTACAGTAGGGCTAAGATGGCTATCCGAGTACAGAACCAGAGTACGAAACCTATCCAACTGCAGAGAGGTGAAAGACTGGGTGACGTAATATCCTCGAAACTCTTCAACGCTACATTGGAAGACGTTTTCAAGCTACTGGACTGGAAATGATACGGAGAATTGGCATTATTTGGGCAATGTTTTGTACACTCTTATCAAACTGGGAATATTTTTAAAGGATTAAGAGTAACAACATACAGTCTACCTAATGATGTGGTTGCCATTTTACACAGACACACCTATCCTCGATAAAATATTAAATGCAGATATTTTGTCACTCCTAAAATCGAATATGGCATGCCCCGTTCTCAAAAAAATATTTTATGCATGGTAGAACTGTGCAGCACTTCGTATTTAGGTGTGATCGGCGCACCCGGGGAAGAAACATGTTCTCACAGAATACCAACGTAAACTAGTAGCTGATTACTTCTATGTTTCGTATGGTGAGTGTTCGGAGAGAGATTTGGAGACCCTTATTACTGGAAATGATCCATTCCATCTTAGCCCTTGAGGGTAGCTACGCATCTGCATTTTGATTCTTAATTGAAGATAGATGTAGATGTCTATGAACCACACCATCCGCTTACCATCAAGGCATATAGCCCATATTGTATAAAAAAATATGTTGGTCTTAATAACTGCCTGTATCACACAGAAAAACCTTTAGTTTCCCCAAATACCTCATCGAAAGCCATCTCAAAAGCCTCATCGTAGCCAGTGAAGGGAGGTGACTGTGTCCAAGAAAGACCCATATAAACATATAAACAAAATGATGAAGAAAAGTTATTGAGTGGCACTCCTGTACCAGTGAACGAAGTGTAGTTCCCCCCCCCCCCACCCCCGGCGGAGTGGCGACACGATAAGATATGCAGGAAGTCAATGGATGTAGGTAGCTCAGGAGCGTGCTTTGTGGCATTCCTTGGGGGAGGCCCATTTTCAGCAGTGGACTTGTGAAGACTTGTGTGTAATGACGGTGATGAAAAATTACTTTTAGATTTAATAAACATTTGCAATATTTGTTAATACAATGATAATAAAAACGTATATATATATATTCAATTAAACAATTATTATTTTTCACCGAAAAACTCTAACAACTAATAGAAACTTTTTTTAATTAAATATTTTTTGTTCATTATGTGAACTACCTGTTGACACTCCAACTTATCTCTATATATTCGAATATGAAGCTAGTTGCTTACTGAACGTTAAAATTAAATTTTTCGTTATGTAAACCATGTTTACTGAGAACATTTTTGACATCATATACGTTTATTTCATTGTTTACGATTGTTCTTGTTTTAACCTTTTATGTCTATTCTATAATCTTTTTGTTACATACTTACTTATCACTGACGGTGAATGTGGTTTTACTGATCTCTCTTTGTTTGTATAAGGTATGTCTAAGGCAAAATCAAGTCAATTCAAAGTCAGTTCAAAAACAAATCAAAGTCTAGTAATTTATAAATACTACAGAACATAGATAATGAAGCTTTTTCTCTATAATCTAAAACGTCTATATATATTATATTTTAGCTAGACATTACCTAGACGACCCTATTAAAAAAAACTATTAATAAAACCCACTTATATGATGATGACTTGTCATAAACGTGATGCTTGTTTAGTGGATTGACAGCCACAGTATCTGAATTCTTGAACATTAAAAAATTTCCTGTTCGCAAAATAGCCACGATAGATAAACCATTAAAATGTTCATATGACAGGATTGACAGGACAGGGAAAGAGTTAAAAGCTTATGCTTCTTGCCATCGCCAGTCTAAATTAGATACATGCCCTCGCACTATGTGATGACGGCATAGATATAGAAATAGTAATATTTTTATTCAATTTAGATAATAAATAATACTTATGAAAGTCACTCTTATGTTTAATTTAACACTGGTTGGACAAATACCTCTGTCTTGTTAAGAATCAAGATCAGTTGATAAAATTAAATAAAATATCATTGAGTTTATAATAAATCTATTGTAAGTATAGTTATCCTACTCGCAACAAAACTTCATTCATCTATTGAATAGGTCAAATGACCCTAGCCGTCATCGAATGTGTATGCTATTTTTATTTGTATGAACATATTGCAACATATTTTTATAAAACAATCGTAATTCATTAAAAAGGTACAAAACTGTTAAACAAATAGTGACAAAATAATCGGCGCTGCAAATTCGAATTTGAACGAGTCAAATGACCCGTGCCACCATGCTAGTGTGTAATACTTTTGCCCTAAGAAAGAATTTTTACATGCATTTCAGAAACACGAAAAGCACCAATTATTCGGAAATAAAAAAAGTATTATACTTTTGCACAAATCTGGAATAAAATTTTTGTTCAACATGAAATCGAATTACTTACTATTTAATCTATAATTATATTTCATTAGTCGCCATTTACCAATCTAAGTTAAGTTTAAAGATAATATCGTGCCATGCGTTAGCAGTGTAAGGGGATTCACACCTCATTTCATCCCTCGAGTGTCGTAAGAGGCGACTTAAGGAAATACGAAAAAGGTTTTGGGCTTCGACGAATGGCATTGGAAATTCAATTTTATTATTGCTGTAACTAGAAAAATACGTACAGTATAGCGACGCTTTGATGCAATCATATTGCTACATAAAATAAAATCCAACGTTGATGGCGGAGAACAACAATTTTCTTCGTTGGTAATGCCTCGAGAACGGCAAATGATTTGCGGTGATGTGTTTCATTTATCACGAAGTTACTCTGTAGGGTTTAAGACAGCGGAAACCTAGAAATGTAATTTGCACTTGAAATTTCATCTTCAAGTCTGCAATTCGCTCTTTGTAGCTTTGAAAATGTTACGTGGTCCTAGTCTTACATTTTCGAATTTCGAAAAGGAGGATGTAGTTTTGATACATTACCACGTAGCTTAGTGGTCACATGTGCTGGCTACAATATTGTTTCTGTAAGTAATACTAACAAGAGTTTTTTTTTTAATGGGATAGAGTGACAAACGAGCACACAGTCCACGTGATGGTAAGTGCTTGCTGTGACCCATAGACATCTACATCTATCCTCAATAAAGGATCAAAATGCAGATGCGTTATCACCCGTGAGGACTTAGATGGAATGCCTTTTTTCCAGTAAAAAGGGTCTCCGGTTCTCTACACTCACCATACGAAACACAGCAGCATTAAGCTGCTATTTTACGCTAGTATTCTGTTAGAGCGTGGTCATTCCCCGGTCGAGCCGACCCATTCGTGCTACAACTATACTACTAATATAGCTGCAGCATAGCTCTACCACGTATACAAGAGTTAAACATTTGTGTATTTTTATAAAACTTTAGTGACAAACGAACTAACCGTTTAACTGATAGTAAGAGGCTATTGCAATCCATGGATACTTGCAGTCATCTTTAAGCATAGAAAGTTACAGATGCGTGGCCACCTCTGAAGAATAAAATGAAATACCTCACAGCCTGTTATATAATACTGGCTCTCTTTACCCTTTAGAACGGAACACATTTGTGCAGGCGCTATTATTCTCATCAGAAACAAGTAAGAGTGTGGTACCAACCAAGACATTCTGATTTCCGCACACGACGCTTTTGTTTCTCTCAGCACAGAGTAAATCGGCTTTAAAATTTTTAAATTATTCGGTGTTGGTGGGGATCGAATACGTTTTCAGTGCTTACTGCTACATTTAAGGCAACCGCTCCCCTGAGATGCCACATCTTTTTAAACCCAAAGCTATCACCTAGGTCTCAATTTCCATAAATTGGATCGTATGCTACTAACAAATAAATAATTTTACGTAGTAGAGTCACTCTGCAGTGGTTAGGCATGGAGTACGGATTGGTTAGCTCGACCGGAGAAGAGTCACGCTTGCACAAATTACCATTTAAATTAGTACTGTAATGCCGTTATATTATATTTATATACTAACTAGAAACTGCGTTGCAACTTTCCGTTCTATACAAAGCCAGTACGAAAATCCGTTAAACAAATAATACACTATAAGGAACTAACTATACACCAGAATTACGCAATACGATAAATTATATTTTTAAACGAATTGAAAAAAAGAAGGAGGTATTCAATTCGACTGTATTTTTTTTAATGTGTGTTACCACAGAACTTTTTTCTAGGTGAACCGATTTTGATGATTCTGTTTTTATTTGAAAGCTGTTCTTTTCGTGTAGTTACATATAACTTTGATCAAGATTTGAACAGTAGTTTTCAGTTTTCCTTATTAATGCCTATTTAATTGACTTCGAATACATTGATAATGTTCTCATTTTATTTATATTGAAGTCGGGTTTTTTTAATTTTACCACTTGTTTAGAATAAGGGTGACAAACGAGCACATAGTCCTCCTAATATTAAGTGGATGCTGAGAACCATAGACATCTACATCTATCGTCAATTAAGAATCAAAATACAGATGCGTTGTCACCCCTGAGGGCTCAAAGGAATGCTTCGTTTCCAGTTAAAAAGGGGTCACAAGGGTTTCATACGTGGTAGAGCCATGCTGCAGCAATATTATGGTTGTAGCACGAATGGATCTGCTCGACCGGGGAAGGACCATCCCCTTACAGAATACCATCGCAAAGTAGCGTTAATACCTACTTACTTACTTACTTATCTTCACGCACAATCCCTGACGGGGTAGCCAGAGAGAACAGATCGCCAAGTGTCACGATCCTTACATATCTCTTCTCGCTTCTTTCAGATTCATAATCTTCTTCATACATGCACGTCTAGGTATCCGAGTACTCTTGACCCTCCTCTTCGAGCAGTTTGCTCACATGGTCTTCGAGTTAGTCTCGGTCTACCTCGACACCTTTAATATTAACTTCGCGCTATATTTCTCTTCACCATTCGGTCTTCACTCATTCGCTCAACGTGCCCAAACCATCGAAGCACGCCCTTATCAATTTTGTGATAAGGTCATCTTTCAAACCTGCCATATTGCGAATCTCTTCGTTTCGCTTTCGGTCAGCCATGGTAACGCCGCACATTTTACGAAGAGATCGCATCTCCACTGCATTCTTGCTTTTATGCTTCTTCTGGCATACCCAGGTTTCGCTGCCATATAACAAAGTTGGTACCAACACTGCGTTATGTATTGCAAGGCGTGCGCTCTTCATACGCCCTGCCTTTTGACTAAAGCAGTCTTTCAGACTTTGTTCCCGGCAGCGACACGCCTGTCCACATCTAAATCACATCTTCCATCCCTGCTAGTATACTTTCTATATAATTTCATTTACCTGTTCTAGACATTCTTGATTTACCCATATTTCACACTTCGTTCTCTTTTCCCTTTCAAATACCAGAACCTTAGTTTTATTGGCATTCAAACGGAGACCTTAATTTCACATTCCTCTCTTCATACGCGTGACTAATGCCTGCAGTCTCTCTGATGGTGCAATAACTGCATCATCAAAGCATACAGCAGACAATTTACTTTATGTCACCCAATTCACACCCAGACAGCTATCTTTCAGCTTCTGTAAACAGCTGTCGAGGTATAGTATGAACAGCCAGGAAGACATGACAACCCTGTTTTACTCCCGTTTGGACGCTAAACATGGGTGACAAGTCATGCCCACGCACACAGGCTTTACAGTCGCAGTAAAGTGCCTGCACAGCAACGACCATCGACCACACCGTACCCGGCAACAATTCCCACATTTTTCCTTACAACCTTATCAAATGCTTTCTCAAGATCCACAAAAGCACAGAAAATCTTCTGGTTAGCAGCCAGAAGCTTCTCCGTGATCATGCGGAGAGAAAATATTTGATCCGTGCATCTCTTCCAGGTCTAACCGCATTGAGCCTCCCATAGAAATCTTTCCGATTTCTCTTGCATCCTACGCGTCAAAACCTTCGAGTATACTTTACTTGTTAAACTGGTCAGGCTGATCGCCCGATAGCACCCGCAGTCAAAATGTGAACCTTTACCTTTATATAAAGGCACAATGACTGCGGATCGCTAATCATCCGGGACGTCCCCGTCCGCCAGCACAAATTGCACAGCAGATGAAAGCTGTCCCAGACGCGAGGCCCACCATACTTGATCATTTCAGCAGTAACTCTGTCTAGTCCCGCGGCCTACCACATTTCAAACTTCGAATCGCACGTTCAATCTCTTTCATACTGATGACCTCAGCGTCATCGAGGTCCAGGTCTGGCGTACCAGTCACGGAGTCATCCCCGGATCCCTCACTAAGATCATCACACGCATACATTTCTCTATAAAATTCGTCTATCGCTGCATGACGTCCGATTTTTCTGTGAGGACGTCATTAGTTCTCGAAAGCACTTTGTTCATTCTAGGCCGTCGCACCACTTCGGGTCCTTCCAACTCTTCCAGAAGAGTTTGAGTTCTCCAAAGTTGTGCGACAACCTTTGTCCGCTTCCATTCTACACTTTTCACGCATTTCCTCAATCAATGCTTTCGTGTGAACTTTCTGCAGCTTATATCTTTCTTTCATCTTCTCTCTTATATCCTTATCATTACTAGAGGCCAAGTAGTCTAACCATGCTTTCTTCTTCTTCTTTAGCTTCTTTTTTCACTTCATCATTCCACCATGCATCTCTTTCTTTTACTACTGCCTCTTTTATTGTTCCACATACTTCTTCCTGCACTTACCATTCCATCCCTAAGGTTCTGCCATGTTCTCCACACATCATTTCTGCCATCGATGGTGTCAAGCTTTTCATTACCCTCGCATGATATTTGTCCCTAGTATCCGCTTCCTGAAGCCCAACTTGGATGCGACAGACCGATTGCGGTTCTGTTACCGCTGTCCGGTAGCGCCAACCCGCGAACAAACCTCTAAATCTAGTGATCACTAGATAGTGATCCGTTCCTAGGTCAGCACCCTGAACACTCGCGTATCCATCACCTGTTTTCGCAGTCGGTCATCCACCAGGAACAAATCGATCATACTCTCTTACTTTATTTAGTATACATATGGATTTTCTTGTGATTAAACATAGTGTTTGTCACAAGAAGACCTTTTTCCTTGCATACTGCTAGTATAAGCTTGCCAGCATCATTAACCTTTTATCGCCAACTTTCCAAGCACCGACTCGTACCCTGGTCGAGCGGTACCAACCCATCCATTCAAATCACCACATACAACAATTCTTCTGTTTTCCTAGCCAAATCTAGAACTTTCACATCTCCCAAAACTCCTCCAGCTCAGCCCTGGACGACGAAGCTACCAGCGCATAAACAGCCAAAAGGAATAACTTCGTCAGTCCCAATTTAAAGCGAACCCAGAGTAGTCTTGAGTTCACAATCTTATATTCAGTCATAACATCGACCAACCGAGACGACAGCAGCACCCCCACTCCCTGGCGGGCGCTTCCGCCTGGGACCTGGACCATAGAGCTAACGCCCCACCAGGGAGCTCTTCAGTACCACTGCCCTTCCGTTTGGTCTCTGACATACACGACATCTAATTCTTACTTACTTACTTATCTTCACGCACAATCCCTGACGGGTAGCCAGAGAGAACAGATCGCCAAGTGTCACGATCCTTACATATCTCTTTCGCTTTTCTCAGATTCATAATCTTCTTCATGCATGCACGTCTAGGTATCCGAGTACTCTTGACCTCCCTCTTCGAGCAGTTTGCTCACATGGTCTTCGAGTTAGTCTCGGTCTACTCGACACCTTTTAATATTAACTTCGCGCTATATATTTTCTTCACCATTCGGTCTTCACTCATTCGCTCAACGTGCCCAAACCATCAGCACGCCCTATCAATTTTTGTGATAATCATCAAACCTACCATACGAATCTCTTCGCCGGGTCAGCCATGGTAACGCCGCACATTTTACGAAGAGATCGCATCTCCACTGCATTCAACTTGTTTTATGCTTCTTCTGGCATACCCAGGTTCTCATGCCATATAACAAAGTTGGTACCAACACTGCGTTATGTATTGCAAGGCGTGCGCTCTTCACTACGCCTTGCCTTTTGACTAAAGCAGTCAAGGCACCATTGACTTTGTTCCGGCAGCGACACGCCTGTCCACATCTAAATCACATCTTCCATCCCGGCTAAAAGCACTCTCAAGTATACAATTTATTTACCTGTTCTAGACATTCTTGATTTACCCATATTTCAATTTCGTTCTCTCTTCGTCCCTTTCAAATACCAGAACCTAGTTTTATTGGCATTCAAACGAGACCTTTAATTTACATTCTCTTCATACGCGTGACTAATGCCTGCAGTTCTGCTCTGATGGTGCAATAAGCACTGCATCATCAGCATACAGCAGACAATTACTTTTTATGTCACCCATTTCACACCCAGACAGCTATCTTTCAGCTTCTGTAAACAGCTGTCGAGATATAGTATGAACAGCCAGGAAGACATGCACAACCCTGTTTTACTCCTGTTTGACGCTAAACATGGGTGACGTCAACCTACCTGCACACAGGCTTTACAGTCGCAGTAAAGTGCCTGCAGCCCTTAGCAATCGACCATCCACCGTACCCCACAACAATTCCCACATTTTCCTTACAACCTTATCAACTTTCTCAAGATCCACAAAGCACAGAAAATCTTCTGGTTAGCAGCCAGAAGCTCCGTGATCATGCGGAGAAAATATTTGATCCGTGCATCCTCTTCCAGGTCTAAACCGCATTGAGCCTCCCATAGAAATCTTTCCGATTTCTCTTGCATCCTACGCGTCAAAATCTTCGAGTATACTTTACTTTAAACTGGTCAGGCTGATCGCCCGATAGCACCCGCAGTCAAAATGTGAACCTTACCTTTATATAAAGGCACAATGACTGCGGATCGCCAATCATCCGGGACGTCCCCGTCCGCCAGCACAAATTGCACAGCAGATGAAAGCTGTCCCAGACGCGAGGCCCACCATACTTGATCATTTCAGCAGTAACTCGTCTAGTCCCGCGGCTTACCACATTTCAAACTTTGAATCGCACGTTCAATCTTTCATACTGATGACCTCAGCGTCATCGAGGTCCAGGTCTGGCGTACCAGTCACGGAGTCATCCCCGGATCCCTCACTAAGATCATCACACGCATTTCTCTATAAAATTGCTCCATCGCTGCATGACGTCCGATTTTTCTGTGAGGACGTCATTAGTTCTTTGTTCATTTTAAGGCCGTCGCACCACTTCGGGTCCTTCCAACCTCTTTCCAGAAGAGTTTGGAGTTCTCCTAAAGTTGTGCGACAACCTTTGTCCGCTTCCATTCTACACTTTTCACGCATTTCCTCAATCAATGCTTTCTGTGTGAACTTTCTGCAGCTTATATCTTTCTTTCATCTCTCATATCCTTATCATTACTAGAGGCCAAGTAGTCTAACCATGCTTTCTTCTTTTCTTTACAGCTTCTTTCACTTCATCATTCCACCATGCATCTCTTCTTTTGCTACTGCCTCTTTTTATTGTTCCACATACTCTTCCGCTGCACTTACCATTCCATCCCTAAGGTTCTGCCATGTTCTTCCACATATCTATTTTCTGCCATCGACAACAGCTCGGCTACTCGCATGATATTTGTCCTCCTAGTATCCGCTTCCTGAAGCTTCCAACTTGAATGCGACAGACCGATTGCGGTTCTGTTACCGCCGTCCGGTAGCGCCAACCCGCGAACAAACCCTAAATCTAGTGATCACTAGATAGTGATCCGTTCCTAGGTCAGCACCCTGAACACTCGCGTATCCATCACCTGTTTTCGCAGTCGGTCATCCACCAGGAACAAATCGATCATACTCTCTCATTCTTACTTTCTCTAGTATACATGGATTTTCTTGTGATTAAACATAGTGTTTGTCACAAGAAGACCCTTTCCTTGCATACCGCTAGTATAAGCTTGCCAGCATCATTAACCTTTATCGCCAACTTTCCAAGCACCGACTCGTACCCTGGTCGAGCGGTACCAACCATCCATTCAAATCACCACATACAACAATTTGTTTTCCTAGCCAATCTAGAACTTTCTTACATTCTCCCAAAACTCCTCCAGCTCAGCCCTGACGACGAAGCTACCGGCGCATAAACAGCCAAAAGGAATTTGTCAGTCCCAATTTAAAGCGAACCCAGAGTAGTCTTGAGTTCACAATCTTATATTCAGTCATAACATCGACCAACCGAGACGACAGCAGCACCCCACTCCTGGCGGGCGCTCGCCTCCACCGGACCATAGAGCTAACGCCCCACCAGGGAGCTCTTCAGTACCACTGCCCTTCCGTTTGGTCTCTGACATACACGACATCTAATTCTTCTTTCATTATTTCAATCAACTCATTCGTCTTATCTTTCATGTTTCCTCTAATATTCCACGTGCCAACTCTGCACTCTGTCCTCCACCTTCCGCCGTGTCGGGCTGTGCGTGACGGGTGGCGGTCCCATCGTTGCTTTGGCGCTGCATTCCACACCAACGGGGACCAGCTGGTGTGCGTCGCCTTGGGGACGCCCTAACCCTCGTTAGCATGGGTGCGCAGTTGTAGAATTGCAGCCCTGAAAAGGGCTGGCAGGTCGCGACGTGCACGCTTCTACAATGACCCCCAAGGTTAATACTCAGAATGACCAAACGGTATTCGCTGAAAGTCATACAGGTTTACGCGCCGACCGGGCAAACCAATGAGGAGGTGGAGGAAATGTTTGAGGATATATCTAGAGCCATGCATTCCTCCAAAACCCACTATATACTATACACTATACGGTGTTAATGGGAGACTTCAACGCAAAACTAGGCACAAAAGAGAACGGTGAGCTAAAGGTAGGGAAATTCGGAACAGGGCAACGGAACCCAAGAGCCCAGCACCTGGCTGAATTCATGGTGAATGAGGGACTATTTGTGATGAAATCTTCCTTTCAGAAGCGACCCCACAGGAAGTAGACCTGGTCGAGCCCTAACGGTTCTACAAAAAATGAGATTGACTTCATTATGACGACTAGACGACAACTGTTCAGTGATGTCTCAGTTATCGCGAGGGTGAAAACTGGTAGCGATCACTGAATGGTTAGAGGCACACTGAACCTAAACGTTAAGTTGGAGAGGTCTCGTATAATGAAGTCAACGCTACGACCCCCTCGTGCCCTAATCAAAAGTCCCGAAACCTCGAGTTACAAAACCGTTTTCAGTGCCTAGAAGACTGCAATGCAGTTGACAATATGAATGACAAGCTCGTGGAAACTCTCTATGCGGTCGGAGTTAAGTTCTGCAAGACCCGCCACAGAAGAACACACAATCTCTCCGATCACACTCTTAATATCAAGGCTGTTTGACGAGAAATGAAGCTGAAGTCGTGCTGTTAGACGGGAAATGAACTGAACAAACAGATCTCCAAATGCATGTGGCGGGACTTACGCAACTTCAATACAGCTTGTATTGAAGAAGCGATTGAGCGGAACCAAGGCTCCAAAGTCTTTGCCAGAGATCTGTCTGCAGAGAGAGCAAACTGTCGTAGCTGAAGACCGCATCGTTTCCGGGACACCTGAGATTTTGAGTGAGATTGAGAGGTTCTATGGGCAGCTGTAGACGTCAACGGTGAAACCACACGCAAGTGTGAGTAACGATCCAAGAGCAAGTCTTATCCGATACTATTCTGATGATATCCCGGACGTCTGTCTGATTAAAATGACTCTCCAACACCTTTAAAAACGGCAAGGCCCCAGGCAAGGATGGAATTACACTGGAGCTTCTGAAATCGGGTGGAAAACCGGTACTTGAAGTCCTTCAGAAGCTCTTTAATTCCGTCCTCCATGATGAGACTACTCCGGAGGCGTGGAGCAGAAGTGCAGTGGTCTTGTTCTTAAAGAAAGTCGACAACGCTTTCTTGAAGAACTACAGACCACAAAACACAAAACAGCACAATCATAGAAAAATACAGGAAGATTGTACCACTTTTACTATTTATTTGGAATTTTCAAGTGCGGAGCGCTTGATTATCTATGCGACGGCAGTTAGATCGGAGCAACAGGGTGATATTATATCCTCTAAACTCTTCACCGCTGCATTGGAAGACGTTCTCAAGCTACTGAACTGGAAAGGATACGATATTAACATCAATGGCGAGTACATCACTCACCTTCGATTTGCCGACGATATAGTCCTTATGGCAGAATCGCTGGAGGACCTAAGCACTATGCTCGATGGCGTCAATAGTGTCTCCCAACGGATAGGTCTTAAGATGAACATAAACAAAACAAAGATCATGTTAAATGTCCATGTCATACCTATGCCAGTTAGGTTGTTGAGAGC
>JAGSMP010001218.1:0-124007 GCA_029286625.1 Parnassius orleans | reverse complement strand
AAGCTGAAGTCTGTTAGACGGAAATGAACTGAACAAACAGATCTCCAAATGCATGTGGCGGGACTTACGCAACTTCAATACAGCTTGTATTGAAGAAGCGATTGAGCGGAACCAAGGCTCCAAAGTCTTTGCCAGAGATCTATCTGCAGAGAGAGCAAACTGTCGTAGCTGAAGACCGCATCGTTTCCGGGACACCTGAGATTTTGAGTGAGATTGAGAGGTTCTATGGGCAGCTGTAGACGTCAACGGTGAAACCACACGCAAGTGTGAGTAACGATCCAAGAGCAAGTCTTATCCGATACTATTCTGATGATATCCCGGACGTCTGTCTGATTAAAATGACTCTCCAACACCTTTAAAAACGGCAAGGCCCCAGGCAAGGATGGAATTACACTGAAGCTTCTGAAATCGGGTGGAAAACCGGTACTTGAAGTCCTTCAGAAGCTCTTTAATTCCGTCCTCCATGATGAGACTACTCCGGAGGCGTGGAGTGAAGTGCAGGTCTTGTTCTTAAAGAAAGTCGACAACGCTTTCTTTGAAGAACAGACACAAAACACAAAACAGCACAATCATAGAAAATACAGGAAGATTGTACCACTTTTACTATTTATTTGGAATTTTCAAGTGCGGAGCGCTTGATTATCTATGCGACGGCAGTTAGATCGGAGCAACAGGGTGATATTATATCCTCTAAACTCTTCACCGCTGCATTGGAAGACGTTCTCAAGCTACTGAACTGGAAAGGATACGATATTAACATCAATGGCGAGTACATCACTCACCTTCGATTTGCCGACGATATAGTCCTTATGGCAGAATCGCTGGAGGACCTAAGCACTATGCTCGATGGCGTCAATAGTGTCTCCCAACGGATAGGTCTTAAGATGAACATAAACAAAACAAAGATCATGTTAAATGTCCATGTCATACCTATGCCGTTAGTTGTTGAGAGCTGGGACAGTTCGAAGGAAAGTTGTGATGAAACCCTATATAGTTAATCACACTGTCTTATCGTAATAAAACTTTTCACTTTTGCATAGAGAGCACACAGATTTTAATGTGACGGAAAGAAAGACGCTGGCAAATTGTTTCACTCTTTTGATGTACACGACAGACGAAACAAGCACTTAGTTCGCATTCGTGGAATGTCGACGACAAAGCAGTGAATCGCCAATCTTCTTGTTGTTTGATAGTGGAAAGAGGAGGTAGAAAAAGGAGTTAAATCATGGAAGGAATAGGAATTTAATAATGGTTCAACAATAATGTCCTGACTAAAGCTCATCCGGCTAGAATCGCCGTGGCTGAAATACGTACAGTAATATAATTTATTAAAAATATATTGTACCGAAATGTTTGTATGTATGAATGATATGAATATGTGAATGAAATCTTGAATTATTTTTTATTTCTAAAGTATCGCATTAATTAAAATTTCTCGTAATCTTTACCGTCACTAATAAGATCGTCCTAATTACAGAGATGAACAAACAAACTCTCAGTGGACAAAAGGAATAGATGGGAATGATTTCTTCAGACTTTTAATTGTATTTTCCCGTATAATAAAATTGAAAGTAACATTTGCACAATGCAATCCATTACTGTATTGTTGTATTTGACGACCAAGTAAAGCAGTGGCTAAGCCTGTTAGATAGATAGATAACTCTTTATTGCATTTAAACATAAAATTTAAATATGTTAAGTAACGGAAAACTTATGAATTACAAGCGGTGGTCATAAAGCTTTAATTTCTACCTGACAAACCGAACATACTCGTTAAAGGACATTGTTATTTTACGTTTTGATGCATAGGTGCAACGTGCAATATAAAATAATCTGAATAAAATAAACAAATCTAATATATAAAAATTAATATTTGTTTGTACGTATTTTATGCGCTTCCATACCGTTCATCAGATCGTGCTAAAACTTTGTCAACTTATTGCTTACACTTAGTACAATTAACTTACAGTAGGTGGCGTGCGTATCGTACCGAAAAATTTATTTCAAAGTTATATATCACTCAACTTCAATGACTGTATCATCATTACTAATTAAACAATATTACTCTTCCAAATTTAAAACGATATTTCCACAATTATTTTTTCTTTAGGAACAACGCGCCGGTTATTAAATAACATTACTACTAAGTAGAGTTACTACGCTACTAAAAACCACAATCATTATTTACAACAAAATGCTGGAAATAATATAAGTAAATCCTTTATCCTCTTCATTCATCATCATTACCACCGTTCACAAGTCCACTACTGAAAATAGGCCTCCCCCAAAGAATGCCACAAGGCACGGTCTATAGCCACCTGAATCCAACAACTTCCTGCATGATTTACAAGGTCCTTTTTTCATCAGGTGGTGGGCCATCTTCAGCAAACTGATCCGTTAGGCATTATCAATTACCTCTGTCGATTACTCTGATTCTACTGTGGATATCCCCGTTCTATCGCGCAGAGACCTCGATATGACGACGAAACACGTATAATATGGTAATATTTAGAAGCAATTGATGATAATAATTTCTATTAGAAACAGTACTCATTTAAAAGTATATCTGGGCTGTTTTTGGCATTCTTTGTGAAAAGTCTATGTTCAATGGTAGACACGTGATGGCCTGTAATGATGATGAATAATGATTGTGGAACAAACTGGTTAGGCCGTTACAAAGAATAGTTTCATACGAAAATAAACTTTTTTTTAACTTTAAAAAAATTAAATCAAATAAAAAGATAGGGTATAATTTTAAAATTAACACATTTATTCTCAAAGATTTCAGATTCAGTACATGACACATCGGAAGCAACTGTTGTAAAATAAATGCTTCAGTTGACTAGTTGTTTTAGTGATTTTCCAACGTAATAAACCGTTTTGTAACTTTATAATACTAATGTAACTTCATATACGTGGTAGAGCCATACTGCAGCTATATTAGTAGTATAGTTGTAGCACGAATGGGTCGGCTCGACCGGGAAAGGACCACGCTCTCACAGAATACCAGCGTAAAATAGCAGCTTAACGCTGATGTGTTTCGCATGGTGAGTGTAACCGGAGACCCTTTTTACTGGAAATGAGGCATTCTCTCAACCAATTAAAAAGTTAACCACTTGTTACTACAAAATATTTCTTTCAAAGCAATATAGACAAATTTACTTCCCTCTCGCATCAAATGTCGGCTGGCAGCAGCGTTAAATAATCCGCCCGCGGCGTCCCACGCCGACAGCATCGGCACGGCACCACGCCTTCATCACATTATTCGAAGATTACATGTGGGCGATAACTTTATAGATAGATAGGTAGATAGATAGATAGAAAATTCTTTATTGCACTCAAACAAACAAACATTTGGTACAAAAGCGAACTTAATGCCGAAAAGGCATTCTCTGCCAGCTAACCTTTGGTAGTGTGGTGAGAGATATGGGTAGAGCCGCAACAGAAAAAACTAACTTATTTTCACATATTATTCAAAAATATAATGTAATATAAATATGTTACTTTATACATATATACACTTACACACACATATACACATATACATACATATATACAAATGTATATACACATATAAATAAAAATACATACTATACCAATAAAATATATACAGTCTAGTATAGGAAATTATAATATTATATAAACCAAAAACATTAATCAATTAATTTTAAATAATGTGCCTCAACCTTACGTTTAAATATATTTATTGAGGGAGCATCATTTAAATCTCGTGGAAGGTTATTCAAAGTGTAATTGATGATACCAAAGGAATCCGAGTAGTATGTACATTTATGCATCGGGATAGTTAGAGTTTTGTTGGTCATCGAACGGGATAAGCTTAAGTATGAAAAATGCTCTTTCAGATAAGCTGGGGAACAAGGATTGTGAAGAATACCATACAAAGTGGTTAGAAGGTGTGTGTTCCGGCGAAAACGGATGTCGAGCCACTTAAGTCTTGAGCGAAATTGTGATATATGATCAAACTTGCGCAGGCCAAAAATATAGCGTATGCACAGATTGAGCAGACGGTCGAGTTTGCTAAGCAGCTCCTCAGTTATATCAGGATAAGCAATATCAGCATAATCTAATATAGGAAGCAACAGAGAGTTGACTAGCGTAACCTTGGCCGTCTGAAGGATAAATTTTTGCCAGAGCTTTAATGAATGCATTGTGCTAAAAATACGTTTCCGGACCTCATTAACTTGTGACACCCAACTTAGATCGTCAGCCAAAATTAAGCCGAGGTTTTTAACCTGCTTAGCATATTCTAAATCTACCGTTTAGAATGATATGATGATATGATGATGATCTTAGGTAGATGTTGATAGTCGAGTCGACATGTAATTTTTCTGCTGTCTATGATTATAACCTGTGTTTTGGCAGGATTTAATATTAGCCCATGACAGCTTGCCATCTTTATCCCACTTCTGATGTAGGCAAAAGAGGATCATCCCAGATGCACTCATGATAGATGGCGCAAACATGCGTGCGTTACAACATAAAGTACAAGAAAATATAATGAACAGATCGTTAGCAATTCGTCGCAAATATATGGTACGCTTTTCCGATGATGTTCATTTCAAAAATCCTATATAACAACAACGGTTGCCACGTTACCACCGATACGACGCTTTGCTAGAGTAAAACTTTACTTTCGATTCAGCCAGTATTTTATAGTCGTGCCTACATATATATAAATTAAAGTTTGGTGTGTATTTTAGTAATATGTTGCACACATATTACAAAACCATAGATATAAAATATAAATAAATATACTATTTTTAGATTTTGGTTGAAAGACGTTGGTTTTAAGTTGCATAACACGTATTAAACATGAGTTAAATAAAACCCGCTTGTGCCTCTTTGAAATTGTAACTTAAAATTTCATGTGCTGATTTACCACGTTGTAGTCAGCGATTGGAAAAACTGCGCTCTGGGACAGAATTTATATTAACATAGTTTGAAGTCCGTCTACATAAACTGGAGAAATAAAACTTTTGCTGAAATATGAGAAAATCTGTGCCCGGAATTGGACATGAAAGATGTTTATAATGACTTTTGTAAAATAGTAAATTTTTCATTGTGAGGTTGTTTTTTCACCGTCGCCGTTACCGACAGTCCCAATTTGTTTCTCGAGATATATTTATTAGAAATCATTGTATTTAGAAAAAATAGAAGTTGCAAAAGAACTTACAGCTCTCCTAATGGTGAGTGGCTACTCCAGTCCATGAAACTTGCTGCACAAAGTTTAAACAGATACGCTGTCTATAGATATAATAAGATGGAAAGACAGATGGAAAGCTTATAATCTGTAATCATACTAGCTCTCTATACACTTCAGACTGGAAACACTTATTGGTGAGTATATGCTTCTCAAGAATGTACCAAATGATACATTTCTCAAATAATTTATCTAATGTAGACCTGTGCCCAGCAGTGGCACGTATGTGGGCTATAATTTTATACGGGCAAAATATGTATTGTCTTTAACATGTTTTCTTTTATAGGATAACGGTGACAAGCGAGCACACAGTCCACCTGATGGTAAGTGGTGGCACCTGATGGTAAGTGGACCACAGCAGGCCCATAGATATCTACATCTATCCTCGTTTGCGAATCAAAATGCAGATGCGTTGTCAGCCGTCAGGACTAAGATGGTATGCCTCTTTTCCAGTAAAAAGGATCTCCGGTTCTCTACTCTCACGATACGAAACACAGCAGCATTAAGCTGCTATTTTATGCTGGTATTCTGTAAGAGCGTGGTCCTTCCCCTGTCGAGCTGACCCATTCGTGCTAAAACTACACAATTAATATAGCTGCAGCATGGCTCTAGCGCTTTTAAAATGTTAGAATAGAATAGAGGTTAAAGTATAATTACTCAATTTAATTTTTTCCTCGAATACACATTGGAAGTTATTCACTGCTGACCACTCATTTATGTATATTAAATTTTTTGTTGTTTTAATAAAATTTAGAACTTTATATTTGGAATGCAATATTTTGCGGCTGAAAATATATTTTTATTACTAACTGATTTTCAACTTTTGTTCTGAAAGTTTATTTATCGCATAAATATTTAAGAAAGATAATATTTTACGATTTTAAAAGCTCCGTGCCGTGCTCGACTTCTAAATGTTTTTGAGTTCGAAGCACGTTTAAGCACTGTTAGGTGTCTGTACGCTGAACATACCCGTGATCGCATTTTTTCTATAAGATGATATTCTTGAAAGTTGCCCGTCCTGCGGTACATAAAGCACCATAATATACAGATAGCTTCCGATAGTTTTCGGATTTGCTTTAACCACCACCCTATCAGGTGGATTGATGATCACAGCATCAGACGTCACGCACCTGTGGCTTTGCTCCCCGTCACTGGTCTGGGTATTTTATGTCTGGCGTAAACTAGATGGTTATTTTGCCAAGAGAATTAATTAAATGTTAAGCCGTAATAAAATTTGGTTAGTTACACAAAAAACAGCATTTTAATCATGGTTAACATTTAAAGATTCTGTTTGCAATAAAAAAAAATATTCGGCAATTCTTTTTTCGCAAATAAGAAAACCAAGGGCCACCCCATAGCCACGTACATTTTGATTAGTTGCTAACCCTCAAAGTGCTTATCAAAATTTTATAAACATGAGTCACTTATTGTAGCTTATATAATTAATATGCTGTACTAAAAAATTTACAGCCTTCCAGAATGTCAAAAATTGCCGATTGTTTGCTAGCCATGGTTTGCCGACCAATTATCTATTTCTGCTGCTAGATTACATATCCCTGCTGACAAAAACATGAATAGTATGCTAACCCTTTAAATAACACCCTTTTGCCATTTGTCGGAAATAAATGGGGTGATGGATTTTCTTACGCCACCACCGCTCGGATAGTAAATATTATTTTAATTTATTCTACCATCACACCACAACCACCACTCGGATAGTCAATCTTATTTTAATTTATTTAATATAACTTAAGAATAACACTAAAAAAAAGACTACATAATATAGTAATTACACAAAATTATTACCCGCGACGGAACGGAGAAGGTGTATGCGTTTAGGGATAGAGGTTGATTGTGTGGGCAAATGAATGTTCCTATTTATGACTGCCTCGTTGCCACTAAACCAAGTGGTCGTAAACGCGACTGCTGATCATGAGGTCCCGGGTTCGAATTCGGGGTCAGGCCAAAATCAGTTTTTGTGTAAGGAATTCTCAGTGTTAGCCCAGAGTCAGGAAGTTGGCGGTGTCAGGTTCCATCATCAGTTCCCGTGTTTCGGAAAGCACGTGAAGCCGTTGGTCCTGCGCCAGATCTCTCTCCGGTCGTGTCGGATTACCATTCCAACGGACTATGAAAGTGAGGGAATAGAGAGTGCACCTGTATTTTCGCACAAACAGGTGCAGTATAATCTTCTCGTGCGCAGATGGCTAGTCTCCTTGTGACCGGCCGCCGTGACCGAAATTCGGTCTGGAAGACAGAATTTGTACCTATTAATCTCAAAACGGCTTGTTCGATTTAGTTACGGTTTTCTGTAAAGGGTTTGTGATACATATGGGCGATGGTTCTTAGATAGGCGCCATGGTTTTAACACGATGAGGGCACTGCAATTAACATTTTTCGCTCGTTACATAAGTTTTAGCCCAGTTTTCTCCATGATGGCTTGACTGATTTAGATGAGGTTTTTGTGAAGTGTTTGAGATTTATATTAATCATAACTTGTGGCTAGAGTAGCTGGCTAATCTTGTACGTCAGCTGTTTTTGCTTTCTTTTATATGGGTCAATTGATTTCCAAGAATGAAATTGTTTCTTCATGTCCTTGATACAGCATCCATTGTTATCAAGATAGCATCACAAATGTTATTTATTGTCTACGAAGTTAAGTTTCAGGGGCGGTGCTGAAGCTTTTTAAAACAACTAAATATGTCTCGATGACATTTATTACTATTACATTACAATAATGTATTAAAACTAATTCAGTGCAACACTGACTTCCTTACCTAAGTGATTACATGACTACGATGAGTCTTATAATGAATATTATTCTAAATCTAACGCCTTATATAGGATGGACAAAACAAGTCCGTTGACTGAAAATATCACGCCTTGGTTTGACCAGCAATAACAACTATACAGTGGAGTCAGCGTCTCCTGTAACGTTACACTTCATAACATGTTTTCAGTAATTCAATATCAAAATCTAAATCAGCACAATTCGTGATCAACATGTTATTGTCAAATTATGGCTACTTACAATTATCATGTTTACGAGTAATCTAATATCAAAAGCTTAGTCAGGACAATTTGGGATCAACAGATATTAAGGCTACTTCCAGCAGGGCTAGCATGGGCAGGAGACATTTTATCCCCGGGGAAAGGACAAAATGTTTATCCCCTCGCTCAGTTTTATCCGCCCTTTGAACATGGGCACACCGGTGGATATAATATCCACAGTAGATAAAACGGAGATAGACTTATCCCTGCAATTATTGCCATTTTAAAAAAACTCTAAAATACATCAAAATTGCTGTTTACTCTAAGTCACAAAATCATAATTTTTTTATCTGTGCTCGTGATTTCGACACTTAAAAGTTTTCATCGCAAACTACCTAATAAGAATTATAGCTCAATTTTCGTTTTCGTCAAATAAAATTAACACAGAGAGGTGAATATATTAAAATGAACGCCAAAAAGTAAGTATACTATCACATAAAATGTTGTAAATTAACTATTGTTTTAAGAAAGCGAAATGTAAATGTCGGCGAGATTTTCCCTTTGACGAACAGATGGCGCTGATTGTCACTTAACTCGCGCAATACAAAGCGATTTTTCTGTACCATAATATTGTTGTTTTTTTAAAGTATAGTCAGTTCTTTATTACAAAATCATACCTTCGAATAGTGTTTATTGTAGTCGGTAAGTTATCTGACCAAAGTGGTCTAACGAGTCGGACAAGTGAGTGCGTAGTAGGAAGTGTTAACGGAAATAGGACATACTGCAGTATACAAATGAAGTATTGTGTAGACAAACTTACGGATTTCAGTGTTGTGGATTGTACCTCGGTAACCGTGAGTAATAGAATAGGGGCAGGGACTTGTAAATCTTTCGCGAGTGTAAACGCATAGAACAATTTTGGAGTGAAATCGTATGAACATTGGACTTAGAAAATTTGCGTGTGAAAACAAAAACACTTAGAAAAAATTCGATTCGTTTTGTATGAGCATTGACTTTAACTCTAAATACTAATAAAACACTTAAAATATTTTTTTCAAAACAAATCTGAACTTTAAATAAATACCAGTAAAGCAACTTCTAGTTGAACTTTGATCGAAAGTTATATCAAAATATTTTCATAACCTAAAAATGGAACAAATAAATAAATCGTTAAACCTACAAAATGAAAGGCTAGACGAAATTAGAAAAGCTCAAATAAACTACGGGAAATCTTTAAAGTCCAGGATTAATTTAGCATACTTGCAGACGCATTTAGAAATATTGGAGTTAAAATGAAATTCATTCAAAACTATCCATGAATACTTTGTGCAAGATACACCTATAGAATCTAGAAGTGCCTTAAGCTATTTTAACCTGAGACCTGTGAGGAGATTCACATCAATTACAAAAGTGATTTAAATACAAAAATGTCCGAATTATTACCCGTTACGCCTACTACCGCCTTACTTGAAAACAAAAAAACAACGCCCGACAATTAACATACCACAATTCTCTGGAAAATACACCAAGTGGCCATCGTTTCATGATTTATTCAATTCCACCATACATACTAATCAATCAATAGATGACGTTCAGAATCTCCACTTTTTAAAATCGAGTTTGTCTGGTAAAGCGGAATAGCTGCTGCGTACAATAACAGTTACAAGTCAAAGTTATAAGGAAGCGTGGGAAATACTGAAAAATAGATACAACAACAAAAGATATATTTCAAACAGCATTTTCAAAAAACTTTTTAGTATCAAAAATATAACAACAGAGTCCGCTTATCAGATTAAATACCTGCTTCACACAACTGTTGAATGTTTAAGCTCATTGAGGAATCTAGGGTTGCCAATTAAGTCTTGGGATGCGATCATGATTTATATAACAGTTTCTAAATTAGATACAGAAAGCCATCGTTTGTGGGAACAGCATATTGCTTCAGAAAAAGATGAGTTTCCTTCCTTGGACACTTTAAAAGAATTTTTAGAAACTAGATTTCGGTCTTTAGAAATGATTGAACACACCACTAAACCAACGAGAACCAAAACCTTTCACACCTCAATAGAACCTACAAATATCTCTTGTGCATTCTGCAAAGAAAACCACTAGGTTTATCAGTGTAAACAATTTGCTAAACTACAATACAAAGATAGACACAGCTTCGTTCAAGAGAATAATTTATGTTTTAATTGTTTGATACCAAACCATTCATCCAATAAATGTATGAGGAAGACGTCGTGCCGATTTTGACATAAGAAACACCACTCGTTGCTACACCCGGAGAAAAGGAATGAATCTGTAAGGGAAAATTGTCATAAAGACTCGAGACAAAACATAGTATCATATTTCATACATCAGCCTGGTTAAATACTATTAGCCACTAGCCACCACATTGGTAGATGTGACTTCGCGTCAGGTTCAAAAACACGTCTATTGTGCTCTCATTTACCAAGGTTCACAAGCCTCGTTCGTCACCGAAGATATTGTTCAAACATTGGGTTCGAAAAAGATAAGAATCAACGCCGTGGTTTTAGGATCGAGTGAAGGCAAACAGCTTCACACCAAATACATGGTTGAAGTACAATTGCAGTCAAGACATAATACAACCTTCACTATTCCGGTAAAAGCTTACATTTTGAAATCAATCACAACATATTTACCAGAACAATCAATTACAATTTTTAACTGGCCTGAGCTGGAGCACATGACGCTGGCAGATCCGAAGTATAATACACCAGACCAGTTTCATCTGCTGTTAGTCGTTGAAGTCTATAGTAAAATCATAGAAGTTGGATTGATCAAGAGTCCGTCTGGTATTATTGCACAGAAAACACAACTGGTCTGGATTCTTTCTGGTGATACTAGCAACACACAACCTGTAAAATAAAACAAAGTTATTAGCATGCATATATGTGTATGTGAGAATGATGTTTTAAGAAAATTCTGTGAAGTAGAAAATGAAGTACTTACCTGTGAGAGAAGGTTAAGTAAAGATGAGCAACGATGCGAAGACATCTACAACAAAACTACAGTGCAAACAGAATCAGGAAGATATAAAGTAAACTTACCTTTTAAAAAAAACATAGAGACACTTGTAGACAAATGTGGAAATACAAAAGAAATTGCTATTTCAAGATTTTTACAATTAGAAAGAAAATTAAAACAGAACCCAAAAATGAAACAAGAATACACTAAAGTAATAAAAGAATACGAAAATTAGGACACATGGCTTTGACTAATGAAGACGATACAAATCTTATATTCTTACCTCACCATGCTGTAATTCGGGAAGATACCGATACCACATAAGAAGAGAATTTTACGAGTGGTATTTGACGCCTCCGCAAAAGGTTCCAAGGGACAATCACTAAACGATACACTGCTAACTGGACCTGTAATACAAGATGATTTACGCACTTTGATAACTAAATGGCGACAGCATAAAATAGCATTAATAAGTGATATAACAAAAATGTATAGACAAATTTTAGTGCAGGAGAAAGATACATACTACCAATGTATTGTATGGAGAGACAACCGTAATGAAAACTGTTATTCTATAGATTACTTACTGTCACATTTGGAACTGCATGCGCTCCGTAACTGGCAGTTAGGACTTTAATGAAGGCAGATGACGACGAAAGTGACAAAGATCCTGAAGCTGCAGAAATTGTTAAAACGTCATTTTATATGGATGATCTTGTGGCGGGTGGAAGGAAAAGGGGAGATCTCCCGCCGGGCAAGGTGTTCTGCCCGGGGAGTGGCCAACGCTCCGAGTGGTAGTTCGGAGCTATTCTATATATACTGTTTTTGCTTCTGAACTTTGATAGCGTGATTTAGGCTTCGATGTATTTTCGCTTGTGGCGCGACGACAGCGCCGCCACAATCTGATGACAGGTGCTAGCACGGAAAAACAGGCTATAGAAATCTATGAACAAGTCAACAAGCAATTAGAAGGCGCTGGTTTCATACTGCAGAAATAGTCTAGTAATTCAGAAAATTTGTTACAAATAATACAGCAAAACAACGAACACACACAACCATTCGAGATAAAATTAGACAAAATCATAAAAATATTAAGAGTTGCATGGGATAGAAATGATAAACAATTCAAAATATCTGTCAACTTGCCTGAACCTGTCAAACCAATCACGAAAAGAAGAGTGCTATCGGACGTAGCTCGCTTATTTGATCTCTTTGGATGGCTGGCTCCATTTATTATCAAAGCAAAAGTGATCATACAGAAACTATGGCTATGTATTTCTGATTGGGATGAAGAAATACCATCAGACCTTCTGGAAGAATGTTTGATTTTTCGACAACAACTACTTACAATACAAAATTTGAAAATAAACAGATGGATACATACTCACCCTGAAAATGACAAGATTGAACTATTTGGATTCGCAGATGCATCAATAGCAGCATACTCTACATAAGAATGATACAATGATAGTGATAAGGCTGAAACATCAAAGAAATTGAAAATACCTAGCAATCAAATATACGCCTACACCGATTCAACAATTGCTTTAGCTTTGATTCAATCACGACCTATAAGATGGCAAACATTTGTAGCTAACCGGATAACAGAAATACAAACAAGACTGGATAATGATAGATGGAATCATGTAGCTTCAGCAGAGAACCCAGCAGATATTGCTACTCGTGGAATAGAACTCTGAAAACTGTAAGCCGCTGAACTGTGGTGGATCGGACAACATTGGATGAGAAATCCTAACATACATACTAACAAAATACAGGTACCTGAAACAACATTAGAAGAAAGAAAACAACACACAAAAGTATTTCACAACAATACAGAAGAATCAATACTAAATAGATTCTCAAGTTTCAAAAAAATGATATGAGTACTTACCTATTGCAGACGATTCCTAAACCTAAAACATAATAAAGAAAATAGAAATAAAATGTCTACTTACCTTACCGCGGAAGAAATGAAGACAACTCTCGACGCATGTATTAAAAATACTAAACAAATCGAATTTGCTGAAGAACTTGAAGACCTGAAAACAAAAGGGAAAGTTAAGATAAGTAGTAAATTAATCACACTCACACCATACATAGATGACAAGGGTTTGTTACGAGTTGGTGGCAGATTACAATCAGCTAATATATCACAAGATTATAAACACCCAATAATTATACCAAAAAATTCTCACCTGGGATATTTGTTGTTTAGAGATGCACATGAAAGAGTTATGCACGGAGGAACTTCTTTAACAATCAACTACCTAAAAAGCAAATATTTTATTATAGGCTTAAAACAGTCAGTGAAAAAATACCTCAGTAAATGCATTATATGCACTAGATACAATGCCAGAACGCAACAACCAATTATGGGTGAACTTCCGAGTGTAAGAATAACCCCTGGAAGAGCTTTTGAGTGTTGATGAGAGTGTCAAAGGGTAGGGGACAAAAATCTTACAAAGGATACATCTCATTGTTTGTATGTATGAAAACAAAGGCTATACTTGGAAGCTGTAAGTGACGTTACCACACCTGGATTTATTGCAGCATTTTGACGATTCGTGTCGCGTAGGGGTCACTGCGCTGAAATGTGGAGTAACAATGGTTTGAACTTTGTTGGCGCTGCAAATGAGTTTACAAGAATGCTTAATCAAAGCATGACGAACGTATTAAAGGAGATGGCAGAAATGCTTGAAAGTGATGGAACCTCATGGCACTTTATTCCCCCAAAATCGCCGAATTTTGGAGGCCTATGGGAATCAGGCATGAAATCTGTTAAGGCACATCTGATGAAGACAATTGATAAGGCGACACTTACCTTCGAAGAATTTTCTACGGTCCCTTGTCAGATCTAAGCGGTTCTAAACTCACGTCCGATTAGCAGTCGATGATCCGAACGATAACTCTCCATTAAGTCCAAGTCACTTTTTAGTAGGAGAATCTTTAATAGTGATACCAGAACCTAACAATATTACTGATACCATAAGTCCTCTCCAACGCTGGAAACTGACACAACGCATAATAAAAATCTTTTGGACTAGATAGTCCAAAGAATATTTGAATACCTTACAACAAAAACACAATTGGCACACAAAGGTGGATGCACCAAAGGTGGGCGATTTGGTCGTAATAAAAGAGACAGACCTCCCTCCAACGAAATGGTTATTGGGACGAATAACACAGCTTCATCCTGGACCCGATGATCAAGTCAGGATAGTAAGCTTGAAGTGCAGAGGATCAACCCTGAAGCGTCCCGTATCTAAGCTGATCCTGTTGCCATGAAAAAGAACGGAGTTCTTGGCGGGCGGGATGTCGGCGAGATTTTACCTTCGACGAACAGATGACGCTGATTATCACTTAACTCGCGCAATACAAAGCGATTTTTCTGTACTTCTCTGTGTTTTTTAAAGTATAGTCAGTTCTTTATTATAGAATCATACCTTCGAATAGTGGTTATTGTAGTCGGTAATTTATCGGAACAGTAAACATTTAATTTTCTCTACAAATCTTTCTGTTTACAAATAATTGATACTATTTTATAGCCTGTTCGTCTATATTTATCGCCAATTATTTAACAATTCTTTTTTTTCATTCAAATCAAGAAGTAACAAAACACAATATGTTGGTCGACTTTATGTCGACTCACAACCTTGCCACTGGAGAGTTCACAGGGCCCTTAGAAGCTAAAAGGGCAGACTCTCTAAAGCAGAAATACTAAAAGAGTATTGGCCAGATAGAACAATGGATCAGTGGAAGCAGGTTAGTCCATAACATATTACATTTTCGTGGTAAATTCTGTAAGTACACAAAATTAAAATTATATACACTAATTTTGACGGCGAGAAAGTAGTAGGTATTTAAATATTCTTTTATTTGCAGACCTGGATAGAATTAAAAAAGGGTGCGCGTACTGAGAATGCAGCGGAAGCTCGTGGACGCAGCAACACGGGAAATTCAGTAACAGTTCCGCTTGGCCCGGAGTGGGCACAAAATTTATACATTATTGGGTATGAGTCTTCTACCGGTATTGGGCCTGAAGAGTCTTCAATAGGCCAGGCAAATATGTGTACTTATTTAGTAACAATATTTTCTCTTGCGTAACTTTGTCTTTGAAAGCATGTGAAGCTTATGTTTCGAATTTTATAGTAGGAAATCATTGAAGCATCGGTTGTGGAGCATGATACCCAATTAAATTTATTAAGACTTTCTATACCTACCTAATTAAATTTATTAAGAATTTCTCCTTCGCAGACGAGTTGTAAAATATTCCACCAGCCCCTTCCACCGGCCATCCAGCCCCTTCTACAAGCCATCCAGCCCCTACCACCAGCTATCTCACAGCCCAAAATAAAAGGAACGATCGCATGATGCATTCAGCAAGAAAATAATGCATATTTACAAGTAACAATTGTTTTTAATTTCATTACTAATTGCATGAATGCTATAATTCCCTTCCTCATTAATATTGTTCTGCTACAGTCAATATAAATTTGACCTTATCTTTCAGAGTATAGATGAAAGGCTCAAAGAGCGTAACAACCTTTTATGTGAGCAAAACCAATTGCTTCGTGCACAAAATGCCCACCTAGGTCATAGAAATAAACTCAAAAGGATGAAAAGGTAATCATACAAATAAATTTTAGTTGAAGTATGTATTTATAAATCCACAGATGTGATGAGAGGATTGCTCTCTTCACTTGTTAGATCTAAGTTGTCCATTGGTTGTTCCATTGGAATTCTGCAATATGCAAATTAAATTAATAATGTTTATCAAAAGTAAACAAACATTCCAATAATAATTATGTGTGTGATGATATAATCTATTATGTACATGTATTTACAAAACACATCTATAATTTAGCATGATATTGTATAGTGTTGCACAAGCATATATTAATTGTGAAGCCTTCTCTGGACTGTAGTACCCTGTCAATGCCTAGGCTTCGGAATGTACCTTTGAGGTACCCATTCGTTCTTTCCACACAGTTTCTCACTTGGCAATGCCATTTGTTATATTTTTCTGCAGAACTATTTGGTGCAGCTTCCAAATCTGGAGTCATCAGCCAAGGCTCTAAGGCATAGCCCGAGTCCCCTGTAAAATATTTGTTTCTATTAATGTTGTATTATAATATAGGTGTCAATTAATGCCTATTATTGTCTTTTCAGATTTTCACAAAGATTTAATTTTAAAGGTAATTAAACATGAAGGATGAAAAATAAAAAAAATAAAAAGTATTAATGGTGGTAAAAATTAATTATCTAATAAAACAAACAATAAACAATTGTATGATGATGTGTCTTGTATTTTTTTATTCCTAATATTATGCAGATTAGCCTTTTAGATGGTTAACAAGATTTGCTAAAGAATTAACATATTTCTTAATTCAAAATTTTGAATTGTAACTTTATAAGTTTGAAATTTTTATTTAAAACATTATACCTTAAAGATAGTATTGACCAATTTTACTTTCATACAGATGTTTCATTTCCGATTTAACTTTTCAATTGTTAAATATAAACTGATCGTGGATTTGCCCTGGCTATCGTGCATTTATGTTAATGATGCGGCACTCAACATCCACAACCTGTAACATTTAGTCATTAAGTCTTAATAGCGCAATGGTTAATGGGTTTCCGCAATCCGAAAGATTGCAGGATCTATAACCGGGACGACAAAGATAACAATAAGACTATTGTCATACCTTTTTCTAGGAAATATTAGTCATGAATATAACACTAATATTCTTTATTTAAAAAAACTTGATTATTAAGGTTTGTGAAAAACTAGAACTTGTTTATCCTTGCCAGTTGCACATTTATTGTAGACGGCCATTTTCTGTTCTTGTACTGAACCCCAGTCAGGAATGGTGGGGGAAATATATCGACATGGGTGCAGTCAATAGCTCCAAGAATATCTGGCAAACCATGCTTCGCAAGGAAAATCCTGTAGCTACATTTTTCCTTGCTTTTTCTACTCCCGGAAATGATATCCATTTTTGCATTAGTCTAAAATTAAAATACAAGTAAGTATATGCACCGAAACCTGTTCTATTTACCTACAAAAGAGGCTAAATAAAGTATATTGTCGCTTACATTCTAACGATAGCTCCAGTAACTTGAGTCAGGTATTTGCTAACTGTTGTTTGAGCAACAGCCATTCCATAGTCTTGACCTGTAGCTCTCTGGTAACTACCATCTGCCAAAAGTCTGATAGATGTGAGTACCTACAAACATATTAAATTAAGTTAGCCACATGTATTGATTGTAAATATACAATATGTTTGCACAAGGTGATTGTAATAGATGCTTACTTTTATATGCACTGGTAGTCCATTCATAGCATTAATAGGCTTTAAAGCCTCATGGAGTTCTTCACACAAATACATAACACATTCTTTATGCATCCGAAAAAGGCGTGAAATTCGTTGTCGGGAATTCAAATGGATTACTCTGATCACGTATCGATCGCCGATGTAATTTTCTCTCTTTTTTTTCAATTTCTGACGTGAAAATGGTGCTCCAGTAGACTCAAGACATCTTTTTAGTATCAATATAAACTTAAACCCACATCCAATGAACAAGGATAAAATTGTCCCTTTCAAATGTCAAAAAAGCATAATTTTTTATCCTTCATTTGGACCCATGCTACGGACGGGGGATTTATGTCTACTCGTTATGTCAAACGGGATATACTTCTCCTTTCCCCCGTTGCCTCGTTTTGGCTTAGGGACAAGATAATTTTATCTCTTGTCAGTGGATATAATCGGGGGATAAAATTTTTGTCCCCAGCCCATGCAAGCCGGGCAGACTGCATAACTCCTCCTCTCTTAAGTTCAACATTATCAGAGGATCTTTATATTCGCTCTGATTATTTTGAATAAAATATTAAAAAAGTTATATTTATAAATTATTAACACACAAATGAACATAATTAGAATTAAATGTAACAATAGAGTTCCGATGCTAACACTTTTTAAATTAAATTTTTCACAGTTATCTTTTATTTCACTTTCACTTATTTTTAAAAGTTATTAAATTTTCAAGATTTGTTAAAGCACTAGTGTCCATGATGATAGATCTGCTTTTCGGCTGGTACTGGATAGCAAGAGCTCGTATTATGCTAGAATCTCATTAAAGCATTCATACAAGCATCTTCCACTTGAAGTTGTGACTTGTCGTCAAAGTGCAGGAACATAGGGCCTCTTAGTTGCAAGACTGAACGAGCGAGACCATTTAAGAACCTTATACTAGTAGGTAAGGGTATTAAGGAATTAAAATTTTAGTTTAAAGGAAGTGGTAACGGGATGGCCGTATAGTAATTATATTTTTGTATAAGGTATGTAAAACGAATGTTATTTGACTTCCCTTAATTTTATACAGTGTTCTATTTTTACTTAATTATTATAGCTTACGGGGTATATAATTTGGTAACTCTACTGATTTTAATAATTTTAACAATTTTTCAATATCTAATTAAAGTAAAATTCCTAATTTACTAAAGATAACAGAAGTTTCGATTTCATTCCATTTAGTGTAGAGTAATTGGAAATTGTGTAAAAATAAATTGTTAATATTAATAAAATTAAAATTATTGTCATTTCCGGCGCTGTATATTTATTAAGTTGTAACATTTAGGAAGACTAATCCTGAAATATTTAATGATTATTTAATAATAGACAATTTAGATAAAAATAAAATCGTACAATTTCATCAAAGACAGCTTTACTTAGAAAAAGCGTTTTCGGTACACTGTCTAAAATTAACAATAAAGTTCCATCTATGTTTCATGAAATGGAGAATATTCATAAATTTAAAAAAGAAACAAAAAACAGAATAAAAAAAATTAAGCGACGCATCGGTAGGTATATTATAATGACATATATATTATTATTTTTTTTGATATCGATTTGACTATATATTGAAAATATCATAACTAATTAATATATAATTTAGTTACATACATCATTGTTAATTAAATGACAATACGATTTATATGAAGCATTCTAATATAATTATTGTAAATGTAATGTATTGATATAATTTAATTGTAGTAAGGGTTGCAGCGAACGTAAGTTTTCAAAGATTTATTCCGTCTTTCCTGTTCCATATTACCTGTATTCACAAATAAAAATGAATTTGAATCAATTTTGATAAAATTATTTCTTGTAATGTTACTTATTTTAACAAGAGATTCTGATATTTCATTAAAGTAACCTTGTTCACTAGTGTATATTGACGAGTTTTTAAATTGCCAATCATATTTTCATACTTAACAGCATCTTCATTATCTTATCTTGACTGCCTCGTTGGTCTAGTGGTTGCAGTAGTGCGACTGCTGATCATGAGGTCCCGGGTTCGAATCCCGGGTCGGGCCAAAAAAAAATCAGTTATTGAGTTTTTCCATCAAGAAATTCTCAGTAGCTGCCCGGAGTCAGGAAGTTGGCGGTGTCTCACCCCCGTGCCTCGGAAAGCACGGTGGAAAGCCGTTGATCCTTCGCCTGACCTCTCTCCGATCGTGTCGGTTTACCGTCCCATCGGACTATGAGAGTGAGGGAATAGAGAGTGCACCTGTGCTCGCGCATACACTTGGGCACTATAATCCTGTCCTGCGCCGATGGCTAGTCTCCGTTGAGGCTGGCCGCCGTGGCCGAAATTCGGTCTGGAGGACATTATTATTATATCTTAGGGAGTTTAAAATGCCTCATTTGACTCTAAATGAAGGTGATAACTGTTCAAATTGTTCAATTCGTTACGAATTCAGTTTGAAATTTTTATCAAGTAATTGAATGTTTAGAGTTTGTTTGCTATTATAATTTTAACATGCTTATTTAAGTATTTAAGTTCACGTTTCTATTAATATTTCATCCTAACTGCTCATGTGTAACATTTAAATCTAAAACCTTACTTATAATCCACTTTTCGTAACTTACACTAATATGACTATCTCTAAGTACGAGTAACACGCCAATATTAATATTATAAGGCATAGGATTGTTTTCTGCTCCGTGTAATTCTAAATTTAATGTTTTGGTTAACTCTAGAATTAAAATTATTTGCGAAACGAATGGATATCTAAATCCTTCTGAATTATTATGCGTGGATTTCGAAGTTGGTTAACTATAAGTTTTTTTAAAGTATTATATTGAAGCTATTAAAATCACTAAGAATATTTTCTAATTCAGTCGTAATCTGTTCTAGAATTACCAAAATCTTTCACTTAAAATGAGATGCATCTTTTCCTATAATCTAATCGTTATACAATAAATATATAATATATTCTTTGTATATATAATCTTGTTCATGTCATAAAAAAATCTTATGATATATTCACATTTCTTAATAAATAAACTTGAAATGCATTGATCGCCATCAAATATGATGGTCTAATTTGAACAAAGTGACATACTCTTACTTGTTCCATTTTATGTAATTTAAAAAAATCAACACATGTTGTATACAAAAATATTCTGTTAATTATTTTCTTTTTATAATTTTATCACTTCTTAAGATTATAATCACTTTATTTTTATTTAATCCACTTTATTTTTCTTTATAATAACATTTTCTTAATAAATATATGCCAAGTTTTGTGCAGAAGTCAAATATTTTAAAAAAATTTTAAACTTTCAACGATTTTAGTTCAAAAGTTACGACATAGACCCATAAAGAAACAACCACAGGAAATAACTAGGATGAGGCAGGATAGTAGGTTTACTTACAGTCCGCTCGCTCCTATGTCTACCCGTAGAGCTGCTCTTGTCTGGACAGGAAGGTTTCTTCAGCGCCCGATTTAACAAATTTATTTGGTTCGAGGATACCTGGTACCGTGAACAAGACCGATTTTAGTGTACTTGAACTCAGCTATGATCGCGGATATCCTACCGGCTGCATCAGTTAAGTTTCGGGAGCGGTGCTGAAGCTTTTAAAACAACTAAATATGTCTCGATGACATTTATTACTATGACATTACAATAATGTATTAAAACTAATTCAGTGCAATACTGACTTCCTAACCTATGTGACTACGATGAGTCTTATAATGAATCTTATTCTAAATCCAACGGCTTATATAGAATGGTCAAAAAAATCCGTTGACTGAAAGTATCACGCCTTGGTTTGACCAGCAATAACAACTATACAGTGGAGTCAGCGTCTTCTGTAACGTTACACTTCATAACATGTTTTCAGTAATCCAATATCAAAAGCTTAATCGGCACAATTCGTCATCAAAATGTTATTGCAAAATTATGGCTACTTGCAGTTATCATATATACAAATAATCTAATATCAAATGCTTAGTCAGGACAATTTGGGATCAACAGGTATTAAGGTTACTTCCAGACTGCATAACTACGTAGTTGATCGCTTCAGAAAACATTGATATTTATAGCTGTGAGTTGGTCATTTCAATTCTGAGCGATGACAAAGCATTGTAGACATTTTTGTTTGAGGTTGATTTCAGGTGTCCATGGGTTGCAGTTGTGACTTATCATGAGGTGAAGTGTTAGTTCATGTAGCAGGTCGAAATGGAAGTGAACATTATCGCCATTTAATATTTTTTTATTATGCTACAACTTGCACCGTTATCCATGTTATATCGAAAATGAAGCTTCCTTTTTAAATAAAAGTAAAACCTGACTTCAAAAACTGAAAAGAATAATTTCCACATAATTCAATAGCTTCTGAAGTCGTTACTACGACAAAGTGTACAATCTGCCAAAGTTAACGTGAGACTTCGCTTGGATGACGTAAGCGCTCCGTACTAACTGCAAAATAGTGTTTGTTGAAAACTTTCGAGTGTCGATTTATTTATTAGGTGGCTGTGTGCAAAATAAAATGGAAAAACTTATATGCCTATGTATTATATAAAAAAAATACATACTGATTTCATATAGTTACCCAAATACAAAAATAAATTCAATACGTATTATGTAAGTATTTTATATATATTTAAAAAGCTTTAATTTTACATTTAAAAAAAGTTGTACTCCAAATATTTCATAGTCATTGTTTATTTTTATTTAAACTATAAAAATTAAGTGTCGACATAGTTACTGGTGCAGTTAGTTTTAAATACTGTAAATGCAATTTTACCGCATCAACTATTTTGTTAACACCTGACACCGAATATATGTACGAGATACTTAGTAGTTTTCAGATTTTTACCTTTCTATACGTCTAATAATCTACCTTGATGCCAAATTTCAAGTTTCTAAGCAACCTAGAAAAGGCATAGGTTTTTGATGAGTGAGTCAGTGAAAAATGAAAAATTCTACCTTGCAGACCTTAATGACTTAAGATCTGTAAAAATATACTTATAAAATTTTTGATTCTAGGTATCTAGGGGCCATTGTTAGGTGTGTAAAATAACAAGTATGTAGTTTTAGTAGTTTTTAGTTAGTGTGCGGGGGAGGGGGATCAAAAGGGGTAAATATACAATGCCGGTGAGTCGCACTTTCCTTTTACAGACTTGGCCGTCACACATCAATTCAAATTAGTCGTCAGTACTGAAGCGTCGATGGTGAGAGCGGTAGGCGGCGGGGTGGTCGGGAGGGACAGGGCGCATTCCGCTCGAGATTCAAGTTACCTTTGGCGTGTTTTATGCAAGAATTTAAACCCAGTTTTATGGAAGAAATAAAATTCAGAAGCTATTGAATTATGGGAAAAGTATTTTATTATTTTTTAGAGCTTAAAATCGGTTTTACTTTCTTATAAGTATAATCGACGGCTCCGTGGCGCAGTCGCTTACCAATGAGTTGCTGCGCTAAGGGACGCGGATTTGAATTCGGCACGGAACAAGTATCTGTATGGCCTACAAATAATTGTTCCGGGTCTGAATGTTTGTAAACGTTCATATATGTAAACTGTCCCCACGATACAGGAGAAAATACTATAGTGAAGGTAACGTTTTTTAAAAATTCAAAAACGTTTTTTAAAAATTCAAAAAATTTATTGATTCTTTTGAGTTGAGTAAACAATAACACAAGGTCTATGTGACAAGAAGAACGTCGTCTATCATCTAAAACCCACTGCTGAACAAAGGCCTTTCCCACATATTGCCTTTTAGGTGATATTGGCTATTGTTGCCACGCTTGGCAGTGGTTGCCAACTCATAGTCATCTATGTTATAGTTTTAATAAAAACTTCATGTCAAACTTAAAATTGAAATGGTACCATTCTTCAGGTAAAGCCTATTCAATGAAAAAGAAAATCAGTTTAAAATTGATGAAGATATAGCGTAAAATATACAAAAATGCAGTCGAATTAAGAAACTCCTCCTTTTTTGAAGTCGATTAAAAGTATTATATTTTATCCGCTAAGTATGAAGCTTCTGAAGAGACACCTGTGTCGTTTTAAAATTCAGAAGTCGAGTAAGTCTTATCGAAACAGAGTAAATATTCACCAACATATTTCTTTAAGAGTTACGAGACAACTTAGCACTAGGTAAATAAGAATGATCAAGATTTTTTGTAAAACAGGGGGAAAACACGTATGCAAATTCAAAGAGAATTTCTATCACCCAATACATATTATGTATCGACTATGAAAAGAACAGAAAGACCTCACCGCCTCAGATGTTAATGCCCAGACTGACTACTGGCGTCAAAAGTGAGAGAAATCTGGTAAATAAGTCTCGCCCAATCCGCCTGCCAAGCGTGACAATAAGTTATAGACAATATTATATTATCGTATATATATTATGTAATATATAATATGTATGATTTCGGGGAATGGATTCAATTATCAACTATACGTATATTTAATATATAATTGCGTAGAGTTTATTTGATAGTTACAGGACAAATATTTAACAAATCAGTAGTTAAGCGGGATTTTTTTTTTAAATTGACTTTCTTTTTATACATTAAGTAGTAGTAATTTACTCAAGTCTTCAAATTTTGCTTAAATTTGCTTAACACACAGGACTTATTATTCTCTATTAAGCATCACCTATTATTTAACATCCGTTAACGTCTAGCAAACAGACTGAAGTAGATAGACAAATAGACTTAATTTAAAAATGATTTTATTTACTTTCTTGCTGTCTGATAATTTAGATTGGGGGATTTTTGGGACAATAAATTTTTCGGAAGCTTTTAGGCACACATGCTTTGATGAGATGTATAAATAAACATGCGTGAGTGTCGTGGAACACTCGGTTGGAACGAAGTTCCTTTCGTAGTATATTATTATTGATAAACGTATTATATTATTGATTAACAAATACAAATAAATGAATTACTAGCGTCTTAAAATGAAGCGTCATTTAAAATAATATTTATTTCATGGCAAGATAAGAAAAAGTGCGAGGGATATGGATATTATTCCATCTCGCTTCCTTATAGCCAAGGCCGTCTACACTACGTCAAAAGGGGTCGTGACGGAAAAATCTTACACTTTTTGTCGCCTAGCCCCCATCCGTCAAATCATTACCGTCCGATAAAGAACTTCGTTCCAAAAAACCGGAAACACTTTTCACGAGGTATTCGATTTTGGTCCTTAGGGATGACAGCACATCTGCATTTTGATTTAATGAAACGTGAATCTTGTTTAACAAGGAAAAATGACAGACATCATCGTGATTTGAGAAAACAAAATAGATAATAAATAAAATAAAATAAAATAAAATAGCCTTTTTATTCCTCATTAATTACACTTAATAAATTTGTTACAAAATCAGTTTAATAATTTTAAGTACATGCATTATTATAATGTTAGAAGTACATTCAATTGGAAATTTCATTTTACATTTAATTTGCTTTTATTTAGATAATTTAATTTTTATATAAAACAATTTTGACATTTTAATTTCACAAATTTATATTGTTAGTATTTTCTTTAACAATTTTTTTAAATAAGTTTAAATTTTTATAATCAATTTAGATATAATTAATTTATCATAAATTCATAATCATTTTTTTAGTACTTATTTATTATTATAAGTATATATGTATATATATATTTATTTATTTTTATTATCATGTCTGTTATTTGAGGACCCCTCTTCGGGTAAAGGCCTCCTCCAGAGCGTCCCATACCTGTCTGTCCTGTGCCTTGTTCATCCAGTTTTTCCCCGCTGTAGCCATCACTTCGTCTACCCATCTTTCATTTGGCCTGCCTTTTGCACGTGTTCCAGCTGGTCCTTGCCACTCTGTCACCGATTTTGTCCATCTTTGGTCTGGAATGCGTGCTAAATGTCCTGCCCATCGCCATTTCAACCTTTGACCGTGATGGAGAACGTCTATCACTTCTGTTTTGTTCCTTAATTCAGAGTTCCTTACTCTGTCTTTCAATTTTATGTTAAGAATTGTCCTTTCCATTTGTCTTTGACATTTCGCGATCTTGTCATTGTTGTGTTTATTAAATATCCAGGTTTGGCATCCATAAGTGAGGCAGGGCAGTATACAAGAGTCTATTATCTTCTTTTTGAGATGTATAGGTAGAGTCGATTTTAGGATCTCCTTGTAGGTCCAGAATTTGCCCCAACTTGTTATTATTCTTCTTTGGATTTCGTCAACGTGTCTCGTTCTTTTGAATGATATTAATTTACCGAGATACACATATTCGTCTACATATTCTAATGGAATGTTGTTCACAATTATAGGTATTTGGGCTCTATTCGTCATTACTTTGGTTTTAATAGTGTTTAGTTCTAGGCCTATATTCTGACTGGCGTTATTTAGATCGTTTACCATCGACTCTATCTGTTTTGCCGACTCGGAAAATACAAGGTGTCTCAAAAGTAAGTTCACATTTGCTTATCTTATTACGCGAAAGCAACTATTCTGAGGGCGCGGGGGTATGTCAGTCGGTAGTCTGGCTCTTGGGAATTTAGTCGCTATGGAGCGTTTCTCTGGTGCGGACCGTGCGTTGTGCGTACGTGAGTTTTACAAAACGGTAATTCGGCGACTGTAGCGCGTAGAAAATTCTGCAGTATTCGACATATTCGTCACTTAAATGATGCGCCTAGCACTCGTCTCATTGCAAAATGGGTTGAGAAGTTTGAAGAGACTGGGTCAACTCTGGAGAAACCAAAATCTGGGCGACCAAGAACATCAAGAACAGCCGAAAACGTGGACAGTGTTACTCAGTCTATTCGAGATGATCCAAACCTCTCGATTCGGAAGCGTGCTGTTGCTTTAAATGTGCACAGATCTTCATTATGCCGCATTTTACACAAAGATTTAAAGCTGCACCCGTACAAAATTCAGTTAGTGCAAGAACTGAAGCCTCAAGATGCTGGTCAGAGGCTTGCCTTTGTAAATCAGATGATTGAGCGCTTTCCAACGTTCACCAACATCTTGTTTTCCGATGAAGCCCATTTTCACCTGAATGGGCATGTAAACAAGCAAAATTGTCGTTACTGGAGTGCAACCAACCCAAAACAAAAACATCAGAAACCGCTACATTCACCCAAAGTCACCGTATGGGCAGCGATGTCGGCGCGAGGAATTATCGGCCCTTACTTTTTTGAAGATGGAAGGGGACGCACACTCACAGTGAATTCAGAGCGTTATGTGGAGATGTTAGACGAGTTTTTCGTACCCCAACTGCAAAACTTTCCTGGTTACAACCAAAGAACATGGTTCCAGCAGGATGGAGCAACTTCACACACGTCCAACAGATCTCTGCCTCGAGTTCGAGAAATTTTTCCGAACAAATTAATCTCCTGGCGAGGTGACATAAATTGGCCTCCACGGAGTCCCGATTTAACGCCTATGGATTTTTTCCTGTGGGGTTATGTCAAATCAAAAGTTTACGCTAATAAACCGACTTCCCTGGCACAATTAAAAGAAAATATCCGTCATGAAATGGCAGCCATCACGGAGACTACCTGCCGAGCTGTCATAGGCAATTTTAGTGCCCGACTAAATGAATGCCGAGAGCGCAACGGTTTACATTTGGACAATGTTATTTTTAAAAAATAAATTCCCAAACAGTGTACTTCAATATAAAATAAACATTTTTCAATAAAGCTAAGACTTTCTTTTAAAAAAGATTTAAATGTGAACTTTCTTTTGAGACACCTTGTATTACTATATCATCTGCAAATCTAAGATGACTGAGGTAATTTCCTTTTATATTAATACCCTTATTTATCTATTTTAAGCCTTGAATGATGTGTTCCAATACTGCTATAAAGATTTTTGGTGAAAGTGGATCTCCCTGTTTCACCTCTTTATTGGGAAGGCAGGGCCGGTTCGATCTAATTTGACTCTACTAGTGCTCTCGTGGTAGATGTTTTTTAGGATGTTTATGTATTGTTGGGGAATATTTTGGTTTTCTAGAGCTTTCCAAATGCTGTTGGGTGAGATAGAGTCGAAAGCTTTAGCAAAGTCGATAAACACCAAAAATAGTGGTTTTCTAAATTCATTATATTTTTCTATTACTTGTTCTTCAACGTGAATATGATCGATGGTACAGTATCCCTTACGAAAGCCGGCTTGTTCAATAGGTTGATATTTTTCGATAGCTGGACTCAATCTTTCCTCTAGGCAAGACGCAAAAAGCTTATAAACGGTTGGTAGTAAGCTAATAGGCCTATAATTTCCAACATCTGTGGGATCTCCTTTCTTGTATAGTAGTATAATATCAGTTGCCAACCAGTTTTCGGTAGCTTTTGCGTTTCAAGGACTTTGTTGAACAGATATGTAAATGGGGTTGCTAATACCTGTTTAGCTGTTTTAATTGCCTCGTTTGAGATATTCTCTGGCCCGGGACTTTTATGGTTTTTAAGTTTTTCAATTTTCTTTATGATTTAAATTTCATTAAATGGGGTCACCGCCTCCTTTGAGTTTAGTTCCATTATTTTATAAGATTCTACAGCAGTTGATGATGTATCGATATATAGTTTTGAATAGAAGGTCGTGGCGATGTTCACTATATCACTCCTTGATTGAGTCTTTGATGTTGGAGTTTTCTTAAGGCACATAATCCAAGGTTTGCTGGTATTTAATTGTCTGTATGCTCTTTTTGTGCTTCCTGTTGTAATTATATATTTGCTCATTAACTCTGGCCGGTGTTTTTTGTAGTATTTCTTAATTTCTTCATGTTTTTTTATATAACATTTTTAGCTTCTCTTTATCTTCATGGGCCTATGGTCTTTTATTTGGTAAATTATGACGGCTTTTTATCAGCAACTTTGTTTCTTCCCTCACCACATCTTTTCATTTTCATTTTTGAGTTTGCCAGACAGCTTTTTATGTTGTTCTCTATTTTATTGTAGTAATTATCCACACTTTCATTTTCTTGGTAGAGCAAATTACATTTTTTTAGATTCTTTACATATATGTCTATTTCTTTTTGTGATGTTAATATGCTAGGTGTATTGCAGTATTTTGCCCTGCTACTAGATTTTAATTTTGCTATTTTTATTGTGCTTCTTACCATCCTGTGGTCACTGGGATAGTTGAGGTTATTAATGACTTCTATATTTGTAAATTGTTTGGGGGTATTTGAGAGAATATAATCGATCTCGTTTTTTGTCTTCTTGTCAGGAGATATCCAGGTCCACTTTGTTTTCAAATTTTTCTTAAATAATGTGTTAATTATTGTGAGTTTGTTTTGGTACGCGAATTCGATTAATTGTTGGCCTCTACTATTTCTTTTTCCATAACCGAATTTACCTGTGATAAGTTTCTCTACCTCATAAGTAGAGCCTATTTTTGAATTAAAATCGCCCATCACAATAACAAACTTATTTGTTAGCTGACATGCATCATTTACTTGTCTATAGAATGTTTTGTCTATTTCCTATTTTGCTTCTCCAGTTGGAGCATATATTTGAATAAGAGAAATTTTCAAATAACCAAATTTCATGTTGAGCAAGCATACTCTATCCGAAATACCAATAAAACTCTCTATATTTGTTTTGAACTTCTTATTTACTAGAAAGCCAACTCCACGTTGCCCAGTATTCTCCCCTGTATAGCAGAAGATATGTTCAGGGTCTTCTGTTATTATTGTTCCCGATCTTCTAATCTCTGCTAACCCGATAATATCGTATTTAAGGTGATTGATTGCCTCTTTAAATTCTATCATTCTTTCATCTGATAATAATGACCTTGCGTTATAGGTACATACATATATTTTTTGCTCTGGAGGGTTGTAGTCGTATTTTTCCGCGGTGACAAGCCGTATTGGATTTTGTAGAGAGGTAGTCACGAATTGCTATTCACAGTTATTTTTATTGTGTGGCATGGAAGCGTTATCTCTTGATGATTTCGTAATATATTGATTCAAATTTACCTTGTTTCGCTTTGGTATTTGTTTAGTGAATTTATTTTGATCTTCTAATGAAGTATGCTCTTCTGGGGATGTGGACAGATTTCTTTTGTTACTAGGTTGATATGTGCTGTTTGTCTGTTCTCGTTTCTTTTTTAAAATGACAATTTTGTCGTATTTTAATATAGCTCTTTCTCCTTGTTCAATCCTTTGTTTGAGTTCTGGAATCAGTAGTTTTCTAATTTTTAATATTTTTGGAGTAAAATCTTCTTTAATATAATATAAGGTTTTTTCAAGAGTTCGACGGTTTTTTAACAATTCTATTTTTTTTACTCATAGTTTTAAGGGTTATAACTATGGGTCTCGGCTTTTCTCCTTTTTTACCAGTTCTTCTAAAATACTCCATATCGGATTTTTCGCATTAGACTTGCATATTATCATGAAATATTTTCAAAATAATTGTTTCTAAGTCGTGATAATTGTATTCAGTTTCTTGTACTCCGAACAGGATAATGTTTCTTTTTCTTAGGTTTCTGTCTATCATTTCTATGCGGTTGTCTTGTTCTTGAATTTTTTTTTCCATGAAGACTTTCAAAATTTGTGAATTTTTCATTTATGTTATCGTTGATTGTTTTAGTGATGCTTTCTTTCATATCCTTTAGTTCATTTTTATGTAATTTAATGTCATCTTGAATTTTTTTCAGCATTAAAGTTAGCTCTTCCATTGTTTATAATATGTAAAAATATGTAAAGCGCCCTCTATTGATGCGATTAATGAGGTCATACAGTTTTGCTGATAGATAGTTTTGATAATCGTATTTTGGCACAAGATGTCGCTTTTTTCTGCAGTATTTACTCACTAACAGTTAAGGAAAATTTTCGTCCCTTCCCGGTAGATGGCTGTCTTTTTTTAAATATAATATAAACGTGTACTTTGTGTTATTTTGAGGTTATTATTTTTCCATAATATTTTAAATTTACTTTAGATATATTATATAATGTACCTTCTTTTTAACTTTTTCTTCTCATTATAACTTTACTTCACTTTATGAGTTTTGATTCACTTTGACTGAGTAAACATACAAAACCGTTACATATATTGTTTTCGAAATTTTCACAATTTATGCACTTTATCACTAGGTTTTTATATTCACTATATTTTTGTTGTTATACTTTTACATTTAAATCACTGCTTATTATATAAAATTCACTATTTGTACTTTTTAATTGCTTTTATTTCGGAGCTAATGTTAACTGTGCACTGCCGCGCCCTCTCTTCAAATAAAATAGATAATCCAAAAATTAAATTAAGAAAAGTAAATATTTTTTTGGGCCACGCATATACAATAAAATTCCTGACGAAGTGCTAAGCCTCTTGGAAAAAATATATAAAAATTATATTAAAAAAATGTTTGTACTCCAAGGCCTACTATACTTTGAATCATTACTTTGATGATACGGAGAAATGGAATTATATTAATCCCTTTTATATTAATCTTTAGTTCAAATTGCTATGTGTCATAAGAGGCGACAACAGAACTTGCCAAAAAATTCTTACTGCTTAAGATGCATAATGGTACAATAATCCAATTTACGTCAAACGTAAAATAGCCAGATCAGCAACTGGCAGCAGCGTTTGTCAAACGTGATGATTAAGACATCCTTATCCTCGGAGGAGCCCATGTTCAGCAGTGAACTTTTACCATAAAGAAGAAGGAGAATAATCAAATTACAAAGGTATATTTCTGTTAATTGGAGTCGACTATATTTGGTAATGAAATAATCTATAGACATAAATAAAATTGTATAAGTAACTAACTTATCTTTGGAGGAGCCCATGTTCAGCAGTGAACTTTTACCATAAAAAAGAAGGAGAATGATCAAATTGCAAAGGTGTATTTCTGTTAACTGGAGTCGACTATATTTGTTAACGAAGTAATCTATAGACATAAATAAAATTGTATAAGTAACTAACTTATCTTTTGAGGCCCATGTTCAGCAGTGAACTTTTACCATAAAGAAGGAGAATAATCAAATTACAAAGGTGTATTTCTGTTAATTGGATTCGACTATATTTGTTAACAAGTAATCTATAGACATAAATAAAATTGTATAAGTAACTAACTTATCTTTGGAGGAGCCCATGTTCAGTGAACTTTTACCATAAAGAAGAAGGAGAATGATCAAATTGCAAAGGTGTATTTCTGTTAACTGGAGTCGACTATATTTGTTAACGAAGTAATCTATAGACATAAATAAAATTGTATAAGTAACTAACTTATCTTTTGAGGAGCCCATGTTCAGCAGTGAACTTTTACCATAAAGAAGAAGGAGAATAATCAAATAACAAAGGTATATTTCTGTTAATTAGAGTCGACTATATTTGGTAACGAAGTAATCTATTGACATAAATAAAATTGTATAAGTAACTAACTTATTTTTTGAGGAGCCCATGTTCAGCAGTGAACTTTTACCATAAAGAAGAAGGAGAATAATCAAATTACAAAGGTGTATTTCTGTTAATTGGAGTCGACTATATTTGTTAACGAAGTAATCTATAGACATAAATAAAATCGTATAAGTAACTAACTTATCTTTGAGGTGCCCATGTTCAGCAGTGAACTTTTACCATAAAGAAGGAGAATAATCAAATTACAAAGGTATATTTCTGTTAATTAGAGTCGACTATATTTGTTAACAAGTAATCTATAGACATAAATAAAATTGTATAAGTAACTAACTTATCTTTTGAGGAGCCATGTTCAGCAGTGAACTTTTACCATAAAGAAGAAGAATAATCAAATTACAAAGGTGTATTTCTGTTAATTGGATTCGACTATATTTGTTAACAAGTAATCTATAGACATAAATAAAATTGTATAATAACTAACTTATCTTTTGAGGAGCCCATGTTCAGCAGTGAACTTTTACCATAAAGAAGAAGGAGAATAATCAAATTACAAAGGTGTATTTCTGTTAATTGGAGTCGCCTATATTTGTTAACGAAGTAATCTATAGACATAAATAAAATTGTATATGTGTGTCTGATGGCGTTGTTTGCATGCTATTACTACGTAGTAGTACAGCCATACTGCAGCTATATTATAATTGTAGCACGAGTGGGTCGGCTCGACAGAGGAAAGACCACGGTTTCACAGAATACCAGCGTAAAATAGCAGCTTAATTCTGCTGTGTTTGGTATGGTGAGTGTAGAGAACCGGAGACCCTTTTTACTGGAAAAGAGGCATTCCATCTTAGTCCTCACGGCTGACAACGCATCTGCATTTTGATTTGCATACGAAGATAGATGTAGATGTTTATGGGCCACAGCAACCACTTACCATCAGGTGGACTGTGTGCTCGCTTGTCACCCTTACCGTATAAAAAAAATTAAGATATGAATAACTATTTTATATTTTTTGTCTGTCTGTCTGGCTGTCCTGCTTAATCTTCGGAATGGCTGAATCGATTGTAATGAAACTTCACAAACGGACAGAGAGCAATGCCAGGAGTAATCTAGGCTATATTTTATCCCAAAAACTTGGAGATTTTTTGAAAAACGAAAACTTGATAAAACAAATTGTCCTTATTTATCTTAAATCTGAATAACGTCACATTAATAGATCCTACCTAGGCGAGTTCAGGGCGGGCTGCTAGTTTTAATTGAAATTGTCTTAAAGAGACATATCAATTTAGGGATCTCATCAAGTCCTTCGACAGATTTCGTTCAATATGAAGCTCATTTTCCTTTAAGGCATACATGCACAAATAAGTATTGTGTTTCGTAACTTAGGTTGAATTCGACCAAACGAGAATAAATTTTACTCTTAAAATAAATCGTCACTTTTTCATTCCTTACAGCCTCTCGTTTAACATAGGCCTCCGCCGTTGGCAACCGCATTTTTATTTTCTAAATTGTTATTATGAATTAAAAAAAATTGTTAACAATTATGGTGTATATAGTAGAGACATGATGCTTTGTAATGGTTGTAGCTCGAATGGGCGGCTCGACTGAGACCACGCTCTCACAGAATAGCAGCTTAATGCTGCTACTGTGTTTCTTATGGTGAGTGTGGAAACGAGACGTTCTTTTTAGTCCTCAGGGATAAATGACGTGTATGACATACATCATGTGGACTGGTTTTTCGTTTGTCACTCTTATTCTATAAAAAAAATGTACTTGTAATATTTTGATAGAATTTTGAAGACAAAGCTGGATTCATACATTTTCACTTTTATTATTATATTTTTGTTGATTACTATAAAAATGTTGTTACATCTTTCTTTGAATATCTTTTTTAATTCATTACAGTCTATCTAAACTCCACTGCAGAACATAGACCTCTCATAGATTGCCTCATAGAGGGACTATTTGCCATAGTTGCCACATTTGGCAGGCGAGTTTGCTACCGCGGCTCTTTATTATTTTGAGTTTATATCAGGAAGATGTTTTGCCGATCTCCTGGTTTGTTTCCCTGTGCCGCCTTTTGTGACACCCACTGGACGATATGGGGTAGTGGATATTCTTTAATTTCTAAACTAAATTCTTTAAACTACAGTTCGAGTATGAATCAATTTCACATTTTACCATTAGCAATTCTAAGAATGGCGAGTCTATTCGAGAATAGTTACTAAACTACCCTTTCGCACGAAATAATAGAACTATTCCAAGAATATGTCAATTTCAAGCTCACTCAACGCACTTCGTCAGATTTCCTAGCATAGCTATACTAAAGATTACACGGGAAAACTATACTCGACTTAACTCGAGGTTAAAATCGTGAAATAGTACGAGTATGTCTGTGTTATTGTTGACCATGTATAGGTAAATCGAGGTTTGGTCGAAACCGGCCTTAGCGTGTAGTGTAATATAAAGTAACTACAAGGTCGACGTACGTAAAGTATTAAACGTACAAGAATAATTTTACATAAATAATATAATTATTCTGATAAACCTTTTCAACACAAAATATTAGAAATATTTTACTGAAGCGACACTTTATTCGTTACAAATAGAATGGTAGTGCTTTTAATTCATGCCGCACTATTAATTATTAATCATTTGCTAAATATCTTTTGAGATTCACATGATAATTAAAATTGGAAGAAAAGATTTTAACGAGCTATTGCTGTCGCGCTGTGCCCAAAGGAGCGAGCTTCGCAACCGAGAGACACAACTGCAGCTTCAACTGATCATCATCATCATTACAGCCTTTCACAAGTCCACTGCTGAACATAGGCCTCCCCCAAGGAATGCCACAAAGCACGGTCCTGAGCCACCTGCACCCATCTACTGCCTGCATGTCTTAACAGGTCGTCACTCCATCTAGTGGGGAGGCGCTCTACACTTCGCCTACCGGTACGAGGCTGCCACTCAAGAACCTTTTTTCCCCATCGATTGTCGGTTCTTCGAGCTATATGGCCGGCCCATTGCCACTTCAGCTTACTAATCCGTTGGGCTATGCCGGTCACTCTGGTACTACTGCGGATATCCTCATTCCTAAGTTTATCACGCAAAGAAACCCCGAGCATAGCCCTCTCCATAGCTCGCTGAGCGACCTTGAGCGTCCTTATACGGCAAGCAGTGAAAGACCACGTCTTAGATCCATAAGTCATCACTGGCAACACGCACTGGTTGTACAATTTCGTTTTCAAGTTTTGGGGTATACCTGACGAGAAGATGTGTCGTAATTTCTCGAACGTTGGCCAGCCGAGTTAAATTCGTCGATTGAGCTCTCGGTAGAAGTTGAACTTAGCTAGTCGGACTATTTGTCCCAGGTAAATTCTGCCATATGGACTATGTCGTCGGCAAATCAAAGGCGAGTGATGTACTCGCCATTGATGTTAATACCATATCCTTTCCAGTCCAGTAGCTTGAAAACGTCTTTCAATGCAGCGGTGAAGAGTTTCGGGGATATAACGTCACCCTGTCTTACACCATTCTGCAATTGGATGGTTTCGTACTCTAGTTCTGTACTCGGGTAACTATCGTAGCCCTACTGTACAAAAACTTCAGCACTTCGATATACCGACAATCAACTTGGCACCGCTGAAGGAACAGACATAGTGGCAAATTGTACTCCTCGGACTTCTGTACAATTTGCCGAAGGGTATGTATGTGGTCTATGGTACTAAAGCCTTTTTGGAAACCGGCTTGTTCGGGAGGCTGGAAGTCGTCGAGTCTGCGTGCACGACGATTCGTAATGACTCTAGAAAACAGCACGTAGACGTGGCTCAGAAGGGAAATCGTTCTGTAGTTCTTCAAGAGAGCATTGTCAGCTTTCTTGAAGAACAAGACTACCGCACTTCTGCTCCACGCCTCCGGAGTAGTCCCACCATGGAGGAAAGAACTAAAGAGCTTCTGAAGGACTTCAACTAATAGTTTTCCACCTGCTTTCAGAAGCTCCGCTGTAATTCCATCCTCGCCTGGGGCCTTACCGTTTTTAAGGTGCTGTAGAGCCATTCTAATCTCTCTCAGACTGACGTCCGGGATATCATCGGAATAGTGTCGGATAAGACTTACTCTTGGATCATTACTCACGCTTGCGTGTGGCTCCAACGATGACGTGTACAGCTGCCCATAGAACCTCTCAATCTCACTCAAAATCTCAGGTGTCCCGGAAACGATGCTGTCACACTCGGTGTTCAGCTTTGACAGTTGTTGGCTCTTTCTGGCAGACAGATCTCTGGCAAAGACTTTGGAGCCCTGGTTCCACTCAATCGCTTCTTTAATACGATCTGTATTGAAGTTGCGTAAGTCCCGCCGCATGCATTTGGAGATCTGTCTGTTTAGTTGCCTGCATGCTGTCAAATCTGTTGAAGACTGCAGCTTCATTTCCCGTCTAACAGCCATGAGATTAAGAGTCACTAAAGACGGGTCTTGCAAAACTTAGCTCCGACCGCATGGACAGATTCCACGAGCTTGTCATTCATATCGTCCTCTGCGTTGCAATCTTCTAGGCACTGAAAATGGTTTTGTAACTCTAGCTGAAAGGTTTCGGGACTTTGGATTAGAGCACGAGGGGGACGGAGCGTTGAATTCATTAGACGAGACCGCTCCAACTTAACGTTTAGGTTCAGTGTGCCTCTAACCATTCGATGATTGCTGCCAGTTTTCACCCTCGTGATCACTGAGAAATCACTGAACAGTCGGCGTCTAGTCGTCATAATGAAGTCAATCTCATTTTTTGTCGAACCGTCGGGGATCGACCAGGTCCACTTCCTGTGGGGCCGCTTCTGGAAGAAAGAAAGAACTCTTTCTTCCAGAAGTCGGTCAGCTGCTGGCCCCTTGGGTTCCGTTGCTCTATTCCGAATTTCCCTACCTTCAGCTCACCGTTCTCTCTTGTGCCTAGTTTTGCGTTGAAGTCTCCCATTAACACCGTATAGTGGGTTTTGGAGAAATGCATGGCTCTAGAGATATCCTCAAACATTTCCTTCACCTCCTCATCTGGATGTGCTGAGGTTGGTGCGTAAACCTGTACGACCTTCAGCGAATACCGTTTGGTGATTCTGAGTATAAGGTACGCAACCCTCGTCGACATACATCTTTACAACGTTGTTAACAAAAGACTTGTGGACGATAAATCCGACACCTCCTTGGGACAGATGGTTTCCCTCCCGGTGATATAACACGTTGCCGGATTCGAGGATAACCGTGTCCTCCCCCTCTCTTCGGACCTCGGATAATCCTATAATATTCCAGCGCAACTTGTCTATCTCTTCTTCCAGCTCCAGGATCTTCTCGTCAGTCCTCAGGGTGCGTGCTTTATAAGTTGCCAGGTCGAGTCAAGTCAAGTAGGTGGCAACCGAACCTCCACCGGAGATTCTTAGCACCCCGCGCCCCGCCGTTACCATGTTCACCACCGTAGCCAGGAATAGCGGGTCCGCCGGGGACTGGGGGCCGTTTCTTCGTAACTTTCGTCATGGGGGGATGTTTGCCATAGTTGCCACGCTTGGCGAGCGGGTTGACAACCGCAGTTTTTTTATTGTAGTATTGTTGTCATCAGGAAGATGCTGCTGCCCATCTTCTGCCTGTTTCCCACTGTCGCCTCTTACGACACCCACGGGAAGATATGGGGTAGTGGATATTCTTAACCGCCACTACACGGCAACAATTTGAACTGATCATGCCTATAAAAAATTAATGAAATCATTACCCTGTATTCCGTAGATTCCTCCTTCAAAACTGGACCAATTTTAATTACTTTTCTTAGAACAATATGAGAAGAATTGCAACAATGTCTGTACGAGTTTCTTTATGATTTATGATTGTTAAATTTGTTTGGTATGTATTCATAACGCCGTTATAACAGGATAGCTTTGGTAATTTGAGATTGTTCCTTGCTTTTAAAATAACTAATTTATGGGAATAAAACTAAACATTGCATTAAAATATTTGCTCTAGTGTCATCCAGGCAGGAAACAGGAATCGTAAATGGACTTAACCACCCACAACGCCTTTTTATAAAATCAGGCGTTTGGGAAAATTAATTATATTATCATATAGCTTAATATCATCTTTAAGCGTGTATTGGCTTGTGTGTTTAGTTTAGTGTAAGTGTTTGATAGCGGCGCTTCGTTTCGAAAACCTAATAGTAATTATGAATGTTTACTACAATTCTCTTATTTTCAAGCTAATGTTTATTGTATTTTAAATTTATCTTATGCTTGTTATATTGTCCTGCTTAAAACACCACACTATTACATACTATTTGAATCTAGTAGCTGTTATAATGCTGTGAATTAATTTGCTTTGAAAAGCTTGCAACATTTAATTCATTTTCGAACATTAGAGTGACACATTGAAATCAGATCGCCTTAATTCGATAAGCTCATTAAACTTATTGGAATGGAAATTACAAACTTAATTTAAAAGTTATTTGAAAAATTAGATAAGGTTTCTTTTAGCAATTACTTTTTAGAACATTAAGTACTAGAATTAGTTGAGGTATTTTAGTGTTAAGATGTCTAATTAAAAATTTCGAAAACCTCATGTACTGCGATATAAGCGGCCACACAAGTATGAACTTACCTTATATAGAACTAGCTGTGCCCCGCGGTTTCACTCGCGTAAATTACGCGTCCGAGCCGCGCGATATGACAAATCGCTTAAAGTTAGAGTTAAAGTTACAGCCTATAGTAAGGTCCAAAATTTTCTGTCCAGAATTATAAAATGAAGGATAAATCTCAAACCACTATAATTATTTTTAGATATAATCTCCCTTTATTTCAATACACTTTTCACAGCGTTTTACTAACTTTTCTATACCCGTAAAAAAATAGTTTGAATTTTGACCTAATTGGTGGATGGTCGAGCTGAGTGAAACCACATTCCTTAATGGCAGCCGTGGAAACACCCGATTTGTGGACCAGAGGTCCACCGATTTGTGGACTGTCATGGAGCAACAACCCTCCTCGCGACAATTTATCTCGATGTTTTTCTTGAATAGCATCTCGCAATTGATGTAACAAGGAAGCATAGTAATCGCCTGTTACTGTTGTGTTGCTTTCTTTAAAATCCACCAGTAAAATTCCTTCGGAATCCAAAAAGATTGTAGCCATAATCTTTTTCTGAGATTGAGTTACCATTGCTTTTTTTGGCCGCGTTGAGCTTAGATGACGCCACTCCATCGATTCTTTTTTTGTCAGAGGATCATGATAAAAAACCATGATTTTATCACCCGTAACAATTGAAACCAAAACTTCTTTCTGTCGGCCCTTACAAAGGGATAAAAACTGAGTAGAGCACTTCATTCTTTTACGGTGGAGTACTGTTACAGTTTCCCAATGCTAGGGAAATTCCTTAATCATCAATAATAATTGATGACAGATTTCCTCTAAATTGTCTTGTCATAATTTAAAGGCAGCATTGATTCCCACTCCCGGGGCGCGCCAGTCTCTGCCCGACCGCTGAATCTCTACCATCTCCTTATTGTCCCGTGTCTGCCAGTTTCGACTCGGTGCCAATCAAAAATTGTAACAAGATCACACCCTAAACTAAATTATTTCTTCGTGTATTTAAAAGTGTTTTATTTAAACCTTGTTTACGAGGCTCTGTATAACATTAGTGGTAGCTTAAAGGATTTAAAAAGATATCCCTCAATTCAGTGAAAATTAAATAAAAGAAATACCATAACTACGTGTGATTGTGAATGTGAAAAGTGCTAAAATCCAATCTCACCTCCGTGTCGCTACATCTTTCCGTTCAACACCGTTGTGTCCTCGCCTCGCTACGGGATGATCCGTGTTGCCGTCGTAGTCACAGTGTTCCTGTAAGTACATTCATTTTACATCGGAGTTATCCGTGTTGTGAAAATACTGCCAGTGATTTAAAATACAAAGCTTCGTCGCATAGTTTCGCCGTGGTTATTTTATAGATGGAGTAAAGGTATATACTTTTGTAGAACATTTTATTCACGTATCACTAACCATTACGCCAGTGTACGCGGATAAAGCAGTTCGGGGCGCTTTTTCTTCTGACTTGCAAACAATATTTAAGGCTAGCTGTGAGGTGTGGCCTAATGCTAGATATCCTATACTATTCCTCATAAATTTGGTTATAATATACAATTTTTGAAATCGGACCAGTGGTTCCAGAGATTAGTGTTTAAAGAAACAAAAAAAACTCTTCGGCTTTATTACATTAGTATATATTCGTGTGAATCTAATGACTAATAAACTAAACTAATGAATCCATGAGAACGCACGTAAAAAATGTGGACGTAATGTTATACTGAAAAAGTGTGAAGCAACCCCTAGGTCCTGTAATTTTGTTTGTCATACGCATGATTCGCGCGCATATTATGTGTGAGTGCCGCGCGTTGCATATAAATAGCGGCGCGTGTCGTAAGCACCAAGTGACAGTATTTACGTATGCACATTTTCTTGCCAATACACTGCAGGCGAATAACACGTGAATATCTAATAGATGACGAAGATTAAATAACGGGCCTATCACGTGACAGAATGTTCATCGTACTCACCCCGCGCCCTTGTACTTCACCAAAGAGACCGTTCGCATAAATCAACTGTTGCGTATGTCAAGGCCGTGCTCACGATTCGTGCCGCTACGTATACTGGCGCTGATTGTCGGACCTCGTTATAATCGTGTGTGTAAAATTGTAGGCCCTAGGGTACTTCATACATTTACAATGTAATATTACGCCCGTATTTTTTCAACGTACATGGACGTACTGTAAAAATTGTGTATAACTTAATTTTATGGTAATTTATTATATCAAAAATTTTGTATATAATAATAATAACGTATAATTAATGCAATCAATATTGTAGGTATCCGTTATTTTTTTAAATCTTCTTATGTCATCGCTTTGTGGGACAGAAATCATTCAGATCGATGTAAACACAGATAGATGTGAACACCGTTATTTAGTCCACTTTAAAAAGGAGGAAGTTTGACATTGGATTATATTATGTTTTTTGTACGTATGTGACGCGATATCTTCGTCAATTTAAAAAAGAATATTGATGATCCCTTTTTTATTAAATAGGTTTTACTTCAGGGGTGGGGCCATATAAATTTGGAGAAATAATTCCAATCATACTGGTGGTAAAATAGAGGATGATATTTTAGTTCATCCTCTATTTTACCACCAGTATGGTTGGAATTATTTCTCCAAATGTAACAATTTAGACGATGTTGAGATTGTGATATTCCTTAGTCCATTCATATCAAAAGGGTATAAAGAAATGATTTTAATTCTTTGAGTCGGCTTTTACTTTTGGAACGAAGTTCCTTATCGCACGGTACGAATTTGACGGATGGGGGCTAGACGAGAAAAAGTGTAAAAATTTTCCGTCACGACCCTCTTTCTATAGTGCGAGCGAGATGGAATAATATCCATCTCCCTCGCACTTTTTCTTATCTTGCCATGAAAAAAATATTATTTTATATGACGCTTCATTTTAATAGACGCTAGTAATTCATTTATTTGTATCTGTTAATCAATAACATAATATGTTTATCAATAATAAAACGACCACGTTTCCACGAGTTCCACGACACTCACGCATGTTTTTGGAACGAAGTTCTTTATCGGACGGTACGAATTTGGCGGATGGGGGCTAGGCGAGAAAAAGTGTAAGATTTTCCGTCATGGCCCCTTCTGACGTACGAGGGTGACAATGAAAGTTCTTAGAAAATCAAAAATTGAACAAACTAGCAAGCAAATTTTATTATATCTTTTCAAAATAGTGTCCATTTACATCAATACATCGCTGCATCCGATGGAACCACTGAGAAAAGCACTTTGCCCACTCGTCCTTACGGGTCTCTTCAACGGCATTTTGAAACGCAGCCACTGCTTCCTTTGCGTCCCTAAAACGTTCTCCTCGAAGTTTTTCTTTTATTTTCGGAAATAAATAAAAATCACAAGGTGCGAGGTCGGGGCTATAGGGCGGGTGACCCAGTAATTCCACGTCTGACGTCGCCAAGTAATCGATTGTTTGCTTGGCGGTGTACGAGGCGTTGTCGTGATGAAGGAGGATCCTACTGCGAGGTCATTTCTCCCAAACTTTTTCCAAGACAAGTGGCAAACAATTATTAGTGTACCACTCTGCAGTAGCTGATTTTTGATCCTCTAAAACAACTGTTGCGTAATGACCTATCCTTCCGAAGAACGAGGCCACCATCTTTTTTCCCACGCTTCTACCTCTCTTCACTTTAGTGCTGTCTGGTGTTTCCTTCCGAGGAGTTGCAAACTTCTCGGAAGGAAACACCCAGACAGCAGACTGTCTCTTAGTTTCAGGATCATAACAATAAATCCAGCTTTCGTCACCCGTAAGTACGTCGAACACAGCATTTGAGTCACCTCCGTTAAATCTTTTAACCATTTCACGACCCCAATCAACACGGCGGAGTTTTTGGGCCTCTGTCAAATTATGAGGTATCTACCGGGCACAAAGCTTCCTAACCGCTAAATGTTCATGGAGGATTTTGTTCACTTGAATCATACCGATGCCTAAGCTTTTCCGAATCTGCTAATAAGTCACTCTTTTGTCAGTCTCTATCATACGCCGCACAACACTGATGTTATCTTCAGTCGTCGCCGTAGAAGGTCGTCCCTTACTCAGATCATCGGTGAGATTAGTGCGACCACGTTTAAATTCATTAAACCAGTTGTAAACAGTGGCACGAAATGGGGCTTCATCGTGAAAGGTCAATCGAAGTCTATCATAACTTTCTTGTTGACTTAAATGACATCGAAAGTCATAAAAAATCATTGTACGAAAATTTTCTCGCATTAAATTCACGCTGACGTGACACAGACAATTTTCAATTTGCCGCCAAATCGTAAACAAATGACAAATTAATAAAATACATACACAATAATATTTGCAAAGAGTTCCATTTTCAAAATTTGAATTTATTTTTTTATTATATCGTTTACAAGTGGCCAGTTCTAAAAACTTTCAGTGTTGCCCTCGTAGTGTAGATGGCCTTGGCGGCTATAAGGAAGCGAGATAGAATAATATCCATCTCCCTCGCACTTTTTCTTATCATGCCATGAAAGAAATATTATTTTAAATGACGCTTCATTTTAATAGACGCTAGTAATTCATTTATTTGTATTTATTAATCAATAATATAATACATTTATCAATAATAATATACTACGAAAGGAACTTCGTTCCAACCGAGTGTTCCACGACACTCACGCATGTTTTTTTTAACAATTTTTTTGGGAACCAAGATGAAATGACTCACACTATATCTACAGACAGTATCAGTACAGACTATCTTTCCTTTCAAATAGAACACGGCAGAGGGTGAAAGCGTCTTTATTCTCTATACAAGGGAGTATACAAGAATGTTAAATTAATCGCGTATAGTTTGGAATACAAATCACTGGCGTTTTGATACTGCTTCTCCAAGCATACTTATACACCAGTATTTCGTAATAATCGCGTTAATTTTGGACTGATCAATGCAAATAGGCTGGTTCCGTAATATATTCCATGCGAGCTAATTGCGTATATAGTAAATCTACTTCAATACATCCTTGTAGGCTGAAACGAACTCTGAACGGTTACTTCGCGTAAATATTACTGCAATACGTTAGTGACGTAATCGCATAGGATTTCTCTAAGTTAATAACTTCTTTTTATAGAATAAGGGTGACAAATAATCACACAGTCCACGTGATGATAAATGAATGCTGTGGCCCATAGACTCTATCCTCGATTAAGAATTAAAATTCGCATGTGTTCTTCTCACCCCTGAGGACAAAGATGGAATGCCGGTTTCCAGTAAAAAGGGTCTCCGGTTCTCTACACTCATCATACGAAATACAGCAACATTAAAATGCTACTTCACGCTGGTATACTGCGAAAGCGTGATCCTTCCCTGGTTAAGTAGAGTCATTCGTGCTACAACCATAATATAACTGCAGCATGGCTCTACGTATTGTCAAGCTTGTATTATTGTGTACATGGTTTTTCTTGTTCAAAACATCCTACATCTAATGTAACGTATTTATAATGTAACAGTAAGTGTTGCTGGGGTGGATTGTGTTAGTGGCACTGTACAGTTCGGAACTTGGACTTTCGGTCTCATTCATTACAGACTATATGCGACCAGTACGCAAAGTTCGTGAATAAATTGTAATCACTGATGTGAATTCAAATACACAAGCAGTTTTCTATGGGTGAAATGCTACTTGACGGAAATAGGCACGAGAATTGTATCAAACTTTAATTTCTTTAGTTACATATATATTTCACAACAAAAAAGACAGCATTTTGACAACCAAAACAAGTTCAACAAAAACTCACTACATAATTTTTCCATTTAACTGAATTTCTAGTATAATTTAAACTTCTCATTTAGTTAAATGAACCAACCGCTACCCTAAACAGCCTTAACTGGGCCGTGATGTGCCCTATAGGACATCGCACAAATAACTTTATTTTAAAACAAAAACAACTCTCATATGGGGAGCGTTAACTGCATTAGAAACTTTATTAATATAGTAAAGTAAAGGAATAAAAATGAAACTAATTTGAACATATATTTTCCCAATATAATAATATACAAGATAGAAACAACCAGTTACTGTTAAAAGTAAAATGTCTAGTTACAGCCAATTTACGCCCCACTGCTAGGCCAGGCTTCCTCTCATTTCTGAGAAGTCCTCTGTTCTGATTCCCTGCCCCAATGCGTGTTGGCAAACTTATTGTCTTCAAAATATTTTATTTAATTTCTTAAACATGCAGTTTTTATCATGATGTTTTCTTTCACCGTCACGTCGGGCACATGGTAAATTAGTGCCGGTGGGAAACGTACCCGGGTTGCTTGTTGCGTTGCGCATTGTGAAATTTACAGCGAGCGCTTAGCTCTTGAGCTACCACAGCTTTTCACCGTTTACTGTACCTGTTGTAAAATATAACGTTTTTCATTAACTGATATAATTTTTTTTATAGGATAGGGTGACAAACTAGCACACAGTCCACCTGATGGTAAGTGGTTGCTGTGACTCATAGAGATCTACATCTATCCTCGATTGTTGTCACCCGTGAGGACTAAGATGGAATGCCTCTTTTACAGTAAAAGGGTCTCCGGTTCTCTACACTCACCTTCTCTACACAGCAGTGTTAAGCTGATATTTTACGCTGGTATTCTGCGAGAGCGTGGTCCTTCCCAGGTAGAGCGGACCCATTCGTGCTACAACTATACTACTAATATAGCTGCAGCATGGTTCCACCACGTAATAGAATAATAATAAGTATAAAGAAGAAAAAAGTAACTGATACAAAATTATATAAATATCTAGTAGAGCAAACTTTTATATTGATAGTGATACCGGCATCAACAATATATGAAGAGACGGAGCGTCGCTGCAAGACCAGCTCTTGCACAACACGCGACACGATTTGTAACGAAAAAATGTAATCAAGCAACAGCGTGGGTGCTGCCCCGCCTATTCTGGGGGGGAGGGGGGCAAACTGAACAACAAGACCAAGGCGACACCTGACACGGTACCCGTGAATTTCTGCAACATCAAGGACGGCGAAGCCGGCCTTGCTCTTCCTGACCGTGACGCAGGTGTCCTCTCCGGCTGATATTTCGTATCTCTCCTACCCGGGGTACAAATTGGAACACTCCTTTGTTCCTCGGGCTGGAGATTGCGTATACGTCAGAGAGGACATCTGTTCTCGACGCCTCGGCAGTCTTGAAGGTTCGGACCTGTCCATCATTTGGCTACGCGTAGACAGCGACGACCATCCGCGCGTCTACGGGTGCCTCTATAAGTCCCATAGCGGTAATGCCGAAACAGATCGACTCATCGACCACGTCCAAATGGATACAGATTCCTTGTTACAACAGGTCCCATCCGCAGACATTGTGATCCTTGGCGATTTTAACACCCACCACGCCGAATGGCTAATGGCTCGGTTCACGTTTAACAGATCATGCGGGGAGATCTGTTCATCATTTTGCCTTGGCATATTGTCTGACACAACTGGTTACTACGCCTACGCGGATTCCAGATGTGGAGGATCATGCACCTTCCCTGTTGGACCTTCTGCTGACCTCTCATCCGGACAGATATCATGTCTCCGTCGACGCCCCTCTTAGCTCCTCGGACCAGTGTCTAGTCCGGAGTGTAGTGCCACTCACGCTGAAATCGCGCTTGCTTTCTGCAGGCTGCCGCCGTGTTGATCACGATATAAAAATTTAACAATAATTATTTTTAAAACAACAGTTGTCTATTATTCATAAAATGAAACATTCATCATTTTTTATTGCAGGAAACTCTTTTGTGATGTTAATATTACCATAAAATGTAACCTATTTCGGAATTAAAGATAAGTCAAGGTTCTAGTAAAGACACCTAGCATTTCATAAATCAGTCAAACCGTTAAAGCTATGAGATCTCACGACAGGATAAAAGGCAAACAGAAACAGAAACTTTTTAGTCAATGTAGATTATAAATAATACTTATTGAAAGTCACTCTTTTGTTTAATTACCACAGGTTCGAAAAAAAACCTATGTCCTGGAAAGAACCAGCAAGAAGCCCAGCGTGACTATTGAAAAAAAAACAGCTTACAATCATGTATATTACACAATTAACAACACAAAACAAATTAGAAATAGCTTGGTAGCGATCACCCTATTCCCAGGGGTTATTATCATCCATAAATTCCTTAATATTATAATAACCCTTTTTATAAAAACTTTGTTTAATAAAGTTTTTGAACTATAAGCAGGTCAAATATTGTATATTTTCTGGGATTTTGTTGTAAAAGCGTATACATCGCCCCAAGAATGAATTACTAACTCGGTGGAGTCGAGTAACTGGTACTACTAGCTTGTGTCTGTTCCTAGTATTTACAGAATGAATATCACTTATTTTTGTAAAACTACTTTTATTTTTGTGTACGTACATTAACGTGCATAACATATATTCAGTATCTTAAATTTATATACACAACATACTGAGTGGATGTTGCTTTGTTTGTCCCGTGTGCGTTGCAATTCCAATCATCCAATTACGATAAAACTGATGAGTTGCGTGCCCGCGGATATTTCTGATGAATATTTGTTTATTTGTTTGTTCATTTCAATGCATTCCTATACCATTCATCCGATAATAATTAAACTTTAGTGAGCTGTTGAGTGCGCGCCCGCAAATGTTTCTGATAATAGAGGGTTGGACCTCAAGCCGGTCACAGCAGTACATAATAAAATTAAACATATTTTTATTAATAAACATAAAGTTCGAATGAAATTAAATGAAGTGAAAATATAGTTTATCATAGAATAGTGAAATGCTTCAGTTTTAATTAATCCATTACTTAATTTTTTAATTTTATTATAAGATAATATTATAACATTCCTTTGAAATGACGAAACAAAAATATGTTTCCTGAGTTCCTTTTCTCGTTTGATCTCCGTCAGAGGAACGGACAGATTACCGTTTGGTAGTGGAAAAGAAGAACATTTATTATGACAACATAATTAAAAATTTAAGTTGTTTAAGAAATATATTTTATTTCACGCACAACACACACACACACACACACACACACACACACACACACACCCACACCCACACGTACGCACGTACACACGTACACACACACGTACGCACGCACACGCACGCACTCACGCACGCACGCGCACACACCCACATACACGCACGCACGCACGTACACACACACACACATAAAATACGTAACCTTCCATTACGTTTTTATTAAAAAAGCATGTACCAGCCAGAGCTTTATTGATTAAATTAAAAGAAAAATTGATTTTTTTCTTTTTAAATAGGACAGTCATAAAACAACGAAAACGAATTGTCAACGACTAGCGTTTTACGAATTGTGCATGTACTTATTTAGTGTAAACGTTTTCGATAACGTATTTTGTAGTTGTGTACTAAAGGTGTTTACAGTATGCCGTTACGCCTGGAGGATTTGCAAGGAAAGGATTATGCGAACGTGTCAGTGAGCAAGTACATTTGAATATCGGGACTTAGTGAAGTTGGTTTTCTTGTTTGATGTTTACAGAAAAAAGAATGTTTTAGTTAGATTAGTTTTACAATTGTAAATAAAAAAATATGTAGTAGCTTGCGAACGTGGTTCTACCACGGACAAATGATAAAATAGGTAAATTGCAAGATTGTTAGTAAAGAAGCTATACTAAACTCAAGAAAGTAAAAACACTGTGCGGTGACAGCGGTGAATTCATTACTCATACTTACGTGGGTGTCACAAAACTGAGAGACACGATTGTTTTGCCTCCATCAGATGTTGAAATACTAAACTCCATTAAAGCCTCCATTAAATATTCAAATACAGCAATGATTAATTAGACTTAATGAAGTTTGCGCAACAATAAGTGTTAAAAATTTACTTGTAACAAAAAGTAAAAGCCGTCTTCAAAAAACTAGAAAGAATTAAATAATTTTACATTCTGAAGTCGTGTAAGAGAAAGTGTATGAAATAATTAAAGCCCCAACATCAGAGTGTGAAATCATTTAATTTTTAGTTTTTAAAGTCGGTTTTATTTTTGTTAAAATTAATTTTATTTCCATTTTGAGTATACCACATTTTGCCACTCTCAGGGTAGAATATTTTCTACAAATTTATATGGGACCACCCTGAATTATAATAACCTATTTAGTAATAAAGAATCATTAAAATCGGGTCTTAATTGGCGAAGATATCGCGTAAATACATACAAATAAAATATAAAAAAACATAAACTCGAATAGTAAGCCTCCTATTTTTCTGAAGTCGGCTTATAAATAAATGCTACTCGTTTGTTTAAAGAATCAAATGCTTATGATTACAATTACAATGAAATAACCATGACTTTGGTTACAAACATATTATGTCAAACACACTTTAATTATTTAAAGTGAATAAAAGTAAATCCAATGAGATGAAATATTGCTATTTCTTAGACGTAAGAAAATTTAATTCTGTTTTGTCGAATAACAGTTTAATCTCCTAAATATACTACCGTTTCGAAATGAGGTTTCTCCGTCCGATTTGGATGAAAATTTGTATTTAGATAATGTCGTATTTTCCAAGTTTATAAGTTTCATCCCTGAAATAATTATTTTTTTCTAATGCTGAGTACAGCTCAATCGCCTAGTATATAATAATATTTAATAAAATCGATTTAGTATACCGTTTAGTGGCGGTGTAAGAATATTCACTACCCCATATCATTCCGTGGGTGTCGTCAGAGGCGATAGAGGGAAACAAGTCAGGAGATAGGTAACAGCGTCTTCTTAATATCGACTAAAAATAAAAAATTACGGTTGCCAACCCGCTTGCCAAACGTGGCAACTATGGCAAATATCCTCCTATGAGGCAATCTATGGGGAGGCCTATGTGCAGCAGTGGACTCTAATAGACTGTTACGGTAACGGTAAAGGATTTAGTGTACTATATTTATTATACATTATATGCCAAGGATGGAACTACGGATTCCAATGAGGCCAGAAGAATTTATTTGAAAAGTAAAAGTAAAAGGCAGCTTACAATCGTTCCAGCTTAAAGGATTTTTTCCGTTGTGATTGTAACATTTCTGCAGAACAGGAAAATTGTGCCGCGATACTTCAAGGGATGGTGGACTTACATATTACCTTTAATCGTCATTTAATTTCTGAGACATCCATATATCCTTAATATGTACGTCTTTATCTATGGTTTCATGGTTCGCTCGAATGTTGCTTAAACGTTTAATATTAAATATTAATTGAAACGAAAATTATTTGAAAAATTGGTAGAAGTTTACAATTTTATAAATTAAAAGAAAAATCAAATTTCTTTGTAAAACAATTCAAGTGATCAGACTATTATAATTTAAATCACATTATGTAAACGAACCTTTTTGTTCGATACTGCTACCAATAGGATTGTATTTAATTAAAAGTTTTTAGGCTTTGTCTGAAGTTTCACCGTGTAGTGGCGGCGTAAGATAACACACCCCATATCATCCGCTGGTGTCGTAAGAGACGACTGGGGCATAAGAAACAGGAATAGAGTGACTTCTTGATAACAAATCAAATGATAAAAACTTGTTACCAGCCGCCAGCCAAGCGTGGCAACTATAAATATACCCTGAGGCAATATAAGGCCTAAGTTCAACAATGGATTTTATTAGGCTGCAATGGATGGGTTAATTTTATTCTTTTTAATATTTTGATTTGAATTAAGTTTTAATGTTAAATAATGGCTCAGTTTTACCACACACGCAGTATGCAATGTAATTTAAATAAAATCCTAACGTATTTTGTAACCTAGTGGTATGACTTCTTTTCTGCTTAAGTAATTTTGCTACTAAACTACTGTATTACTGCACCGCTGTATTATCTTAATATAGATAGAATAATACTTATTGAAAGTAATTTTTTTTTTTTATAGGATAGGGTGACAAACGAGCAACAGTCCACCTGATGGTAAGTGGTTGCTGTGACCATAGACATCTACATTTATCTTCAATAAAGAATCAAAATGCAGATGTCGTCACCCGTGAGGACTAAGATGGAATGCCTCTTTTCCAGTAAATGGGTCTCGGTTCTCTACACTCATACGAAACACAGCAGTGTCAAGCTGCCATTTTACGCTGGTATTCTGTGAGAGCGTGGTCCTCCCGGTCGAGCCGACCCATTCGTGCTAGAACTATACTATAGCTGCAGCATGGCTCTACCACGTACATTTTTATTTACCACATTCACCATTTAAAGAGTTACGAGCAACGACGACCTCAGAAATGACAACGCTTCTGTAGTTCTGTAGCTGTTCTTGTATGAAGTATTTGGCAGGTGTCTTTGCGTTGCAGTAGCCACTTTACATTAGGTGGACTGTAAGTTCGTTGGAGACTTAAATTTAATTAAAAAATTAAAGTGATTGTTGCTATGCCTTAGATTCAAAAACTTTTTGGAATAATAATTTTGACATTATTTCCTCTAGATTTTCGAGCTATCTACGTTTGCCAAATTCCTTTATTATCTTAAAAACTATTACGGTATCTATATTTTCATCTGATTATAATGTGTTTTCATGGCAAGAGTGAACAGGCATTTATTAAGCTAAGTCAGTGCGCTTACCATCTTCGCCGGCATCACCACTTACCGTCAGGTGGAATAGTAGTCAAGCACTGGCTTATAATCGTTAAAAAAACATAGTTACTACTATGATTTGTTATATTTGGTTTCATAGTACTCTATGAAATCAAATATATCCTTCACAGCACATTAAAAGTCAACTGAACTTGAACATAGGCCTCCCCCGTAGATTGCCTCATATGGTGGCAACCGCAGTTGTTATTTTCTTATGACTGTGTGTTCTAAACACAATTAACCCTTAATTAGGCGTATGGGGTCAAGACAATTTCAAATTTAAAAAAAAACGTGTTGGAATGTTTGGAGCGCAATCGTGCTCTTTCTAGCTTCCTAACTCCCCGCGGTATGCAAATTAGTCGGCCAGAACATCAACGCGTACTCACAAGTCTCTACTCTCTTGGGTGCTAACCCCATGCGACCACTTACGTAACAGTTTTTGCGGAGGTAAGTTTAAATTTTTATGTTTTACTTCGTTCTATGTATATTGTTATTTATTTTATTAGTATTTGTGTATAGTTTATAGTACATATTCATTTTATTGTTTATTTATTTATATTTATTTTCTTTTTTTCAGTTTGCAGTTTTGAGGTGGCTCGCGAAAGAGAGATACTGCAATGGCTGGCGGATGCATCCGACTATGAGCAAAATGTTGTTGGTTCTGCTAATGCTATCAGTTTTACTGAATACTGATAAGAGTAACACACACATAAGGTGGATTTTTTTAAAGAAATTGGCGGTAGCACTTGTAGAAGATCACCAGAAACGTAGCATTCAACAGTGTGCAGTCCCTACTTCAACAAAAATCGGCAAATGCAATAAGTTTATATGTCAACAACACTTTAGGGTATACTTCATCGGATGCAGAATAAAGAATCTGCTGATGAATTGGATTAAAAATTTAACGTTGATCTCGACGCAAAAATTTGTAGTTTAAAGATAGATAAGAAACTGTTATTTTTTAATTGTTTAAAGTCAAAGTTATGTTTTAGTTTTAAAATTAATTTTAATAAAGAATTTTAATATTAGGTCCTAACATATGAAATTGGCGTTTTGTACGGGAGGAATATAAAGTCAATTTTTTTTGTAAAATATATTTAATTAATCAAAGTATGCACCGTTGTTATATATGCACTTTGCCATCTCATAGGTATTTCATTGATCCCTTTACTGAAAAAACATGGGGCGAGAATCAATAAACTCTTTGAAGGCGGTTTGGACTGCCGCATCAGAGTTGAATTTTTTCCGTTGCGTAAATGTAAAATTTCAACGTTTATTGTGTTTAAGTAGTAAAATAACAAATATCTGTGAACTCCATTTTAATCTCGAATAAAAGAGCTTTTAACGTGGTAGAGCCATGCTGCAGCTATTAGTAGTATAGTTGTAGCACGAATGGGTGACGCGTTTGCAAAATTGATAGGTATAGAATCGAACTATTACATTGACACGGGTCACACACACAAGTGTACGCACGGTTAGCTGCGGGTGCGAATCGTAATCAAGTAAAAACATTTTGATAATTTGAAAGATTGATTTTTTTCTCATTTTATACCTCAAAATATACTTAGATACGAAATATGAATAGATGCTCCAGCGACTGCTAGGCACTAGAAGCCCTTTACTAACAGTGAGATGGTGGCTGTGGACTTTGGGCTGGTTTTATTAGTTATGATAAGACTTTAGCTCCGGACTTAGTGAAGTGACTTGAAGGTATACTTCGGTGACAGCTACTGAAATCCTCGACGAGTAGTACTAGGTGTGCCGAGTTTGGGCTCGTTTTGTTAGCTACGATGAGACCTAACCTCCGGGCTTGATGGAGAGACCTGATGGTGTACTTTGGTGACTACTACTGGAACTCCTGGACGAGTAGAACTAGGTGTGCCGAGTTTGGGCTCGTTTTGTTAGTTATGGTGAGACTTAACTTCCGGGCTTGATGGAGAGATCTGATGGTGTACTTTGTTGACTACTACTGGAACTCCTGGACGAGTAGAACTAGGTGTGCGAGTTTGGGCTCGTTTTGTTAGTTATTATGAGAACCAACTCCAGACTTGATGGAGAGACTTGATGGTGTACTTCGGTGACAACTGCTGGAATTCCTGGACGTAGAACTAGGTGCTGAGTTTGGGCTCGTTTTGTTAGTTATGGTGAGACATAACCTCCGGGCTTGATGGAGAGATCTGATGGTGTACTAGTGACTACTACTGGAACTCCTCGACGAGTAGAACTAGGTGTGCCGAGTTTGGGCTCGTTTTGTTAGTTATTATGAGACCTAACCTCCAGGCTTGATGGAGACTTGATGGTGTACTTCGTTGACAACTGTTGGAATTTCTGGACGAGTAGAACTAAGTGTTGAGTTTGGGCCTTTTGTTAGTTATTATGAGACCTAACCTCCAGGCTTGATGGAGAGACTTGATGGTGTATTTCGTTGACAACTGCTGGAATTTCTGGACGAGTAGAACTAGGTGTGGAGTTTGGGTTCGTTTTATTAGTTATTATGAGACCTAACCTCCAGGCTTGATGGATGGAGACTTGATGGTGTAATAAAATAAAAATAATAATATTATTTTACCTTTTCAAGTACCTATATATCAAATTGAATATTTTGTGTATGTACAGCGATCTTTTCAGCTGCTGCAATCAGGCAGGCGATACAGTATCCACTCACGACGGCGGCCGAGCGCGGACTGTGGTTTCATCGAAATTTTGTACAACAAATCTAAACAGGCACCAAATATAAAATAACCCTTATTGCAATACATTATGATTCATCCGTATTAGCAAAATATGTGAAAAAATAAGCATCAGTTTTTTATGACTATTTGTGACATTTTGAACAAAAGTAAACACCACCATTTTTTATTGAATATGTCTGCCTACTTATAGAATTTTAGAAATCTTAATATATATTGATAATAGAACAAAATGTACCTAAACCTGAGCCGGTATCGTTAATTTTGTAGGAAATGGCTAGGGATCGTTTTACAATATATAAAACTATTATTTTCAACAAAAAAGTTACTACCATTTGAAGATGAAGAACCGTTCTATACGTGGTAGTTATTAGCTATGTTTGATTTGGTTTAGTTTTGTCACAAAATGTACCGAAAAACAACATAATTTTGCGCGATTTGCAAACGCACCCTTAATACTTACATTGCATAGATATTCTCCAATATATATTTTATATGACAAAGGTAACTGCCAAAGATAAACACTTATAATTGTTGTTTATTTTAGTAATAGTAAAAGAATAACACGGTTTATCATTGATTAATATAATAATGCTATTGATTTTTTTTTAAACTGAAATGAAAAACAAACTTTTATTTATAAGAGGGAAGCAAACGATCACACGGCTCACCTGATATTAAGTGATTACCATCAGTTGCGTTGCAGGCGTCTTAAAAATGAGTAGATTCTTTTAGTGAAGGTCCCTAAGTAGTATCGGTCCTGAAAAATCTTTGGTGGTATCCGATTCCACAAAGGAGTCGTGGAAGGAAGAAAAACTAAGAGTCCACCTGATGGTAAGTGGCTACTGTTGTCCATGGACACGTTCAGCCAACTTTAAACAAAGGAAGCTACGAATACGTTGTCACCTCTAAAGACTCAAATGGAATGTCTCACATCCTGTAATTATACTGGCTCTCTTTAGTCCATATCCTTCAGACCGCAGCAGTTTAAGCATAGGTAAGAATAGGTAAGAAGGTGGTAATACCCAAACCAACTCTTAGGCAAAAAGGAGCCGCTGAAAAGAAATCTATAATTACCAGACTGCATTGGGCAGATGGTGATGAATTTAAGGATTAATTAATTAATTTACATTAGCCATGTGTTGGCGGAGTAAGTCTAATCTACTCACGATTTCGTCCTGTGGAGTTGGTAAGAGTCCAACAGAGAGAGACTATGAGAAAGGCCAGAAAAATCTTATGGCTTCCGATAAATGGCGGTATCAACTTCTCGCTTACCCCAGTGTAAAATATAGTATTTTATCTAAGATAGTCGGTATTAATTTATACGATTAAAACGTTCTTTTGATTTAAGCAGGACGAGCCCAGTTCTTCGAAGTCTATAAAGTTTTGACAGTAAAAAAGTTACCAAAATATATCGCGAAATGGAAAACATGGCATCTGTCATCTGTCAACAGCTGTGAAAAAAATATTAAGAATGTTTTGGCGGGAAAACTACCTTTGAAGTTTTATTTTTATTTTCAGAAACTTTCTTATTGGAAACAAGTTGTTATGTTTCTCAAAAATTGCTTGTGACTTTTACCGTCACTTATTCACTTAGTAAATGAGCTCAAATGATTTTGGTACGTTGTTACTGTCTGGCGGGCAGATCTCTATGATAATGGAATAGTCAATGATAGGATTCGAGTAAGAGGGAAAAACTTGTAGCGGCCGCTGTTCAACCATTTGATTGACAGTGTTTTGGCGAGTCTGTAGTAAAATATTGCACAGCACAGCGTAAGAATTCAAATCTTGTTTAATGATTTCTTATATCTACATCAATACTAGACATTAAATGAAGTTAATTTTACGATTTTATCGCTCTAAGTTTAACTTATTTATACTTGTTTTGATTCCAGGCGTTTCAGGTGCTTTGAGTGGTGCTGGTACAAATCTAGTTTTGCTGTAACTTTGATGAAATTCAAAGAAACACTGCTGTTGGAATATTCCCATTTATTGAGTATGTTAAGTAAAAATCTAGAAAGACTATCCAAAATTGTCACTATAATAATGAATGCCATGTCATAGAAGACTATGGACATAAATGACGAGACAATGTCTGCAGTGTAGAAGAACCACGATTGAAGTAAATAAAAGTAAAGTAAAATGCCAGGTGCATCTTTATGCTAATTGTTCCATGAAATTCCATTAACGTAAATAATTTAGCATGCACGCATATTGTAAGTTGACAGTAATTTTCATGTTCAGTTATTATTCGTAAACGCAACATTTTTTTGGTAATCTACTTAACTAGGTAGTTGGACATTATTTTTGCCTACCCTAACGGACTATCTGGGTAGGCAACTCCCTCTTAACTGGTTCTGGTCCAAAATTGCAGTGCGTGTACTGCTAGGTTTTGGTCTAAAATTTATAAAAAATCAGGAGCCACGACGACCTCAGAAATGACAACGTTTCTGTAGTCCTCCTTGTCTAAAGTTGTTTCCAAGTGTTCTTGAGTTGCAGTAGCGCGAACTAATTGTTTGTCACTTTATTTTTATAAAAAAACGCAGTAGTGACTATTTTTTTCTATAATTTTCCTAATTAAATGTATTTTATAATTTTTATAAATTTTATACACCCTAGAGTTAATAGGTTAATGATGTCAATATTCCGTGATTTCTTATCTATAAATATATACATATTATAATAAATCTGTAGAAAAGTATTGTCTGTAATTCTAATATATTCTTGAAAAAACAAGTCCAGGGGACTAAGAAGCCAAATTAGAGGTTTTTAGAATTTTGTCTGTCTGTCTGTCTGTCTGTCCGTCTGTCTGTCTGTCTGTCTGTGTATGTATTCCGGATTCACGCAAAAACTACTGGACCGATTTACATGAAATTTTCTATGTAGGTAGTTAGTTACTAACTACCTACATAGAAACCGGGGCAAACTTTTATCCGATTACGGAACTTCAAAAAAGAAGGTTAAGTATTTTCCTTCCTTTAGATATTAACTTTCTATTATATCTTAGTCATAGGCGGAATGACGAGTGTTTTTCAAATAAATACCAGATTTATAAATAAAGTATAAAATATAGTTATAATCCCACGTTCACTGTGAATAACATTTATAAGGAATAAAAGTAATTTTAAGGATTTTATCGCTTTTAATTTTAACTTATTTAATTCCCGACGTTTTGGGCACTTTACAGCACCCATGGTCACGGGAGGACTGAGGTGTTTGACGACCTGATATCATAGTTAGAATAGAATAGAATAAGAATAGAATAGAATAGAATAAATGCAGTAGTATGCTTGGGTTTGAATTTAATTTTATTAATTATGGAGTCCTTAGCAGATAGTATCACTCAGCCATCTTCCCTATTAAAATTAGGATGTTTTTTTAAATTTCAATAGCCTCGCAAATCATCATTGGTAGGAATAGGTGTTCTATTGCAAGGATTTGTTGTCTATCATATCCGATATAATGTTTGGGACGATACTAAACATGTTGACATACTTTAGACTTCCCGGAGCGTCGGTGCTTCACATCAACGATATGTTATTTTACGAGAGTTTTTATGGAACTTTTAGCCAAAGATGCGTAAAAAAACCCCACGCAATAAAGTTTAAATTAAATGTGATAAAATCCGAAACATTAGTTTTATTCCATTTGTAGTATACATCATTATAGAACTGAATGAAATTATGAAATTTTGAAGTATACTCGAACGTAAAAAAAAATCCAATGGTGCCAATCAATATTAAATAGGATACGAATAAAATATCTCAAATGAACATTATACCGTAAATTGATAGAAGACCATGAAATTCATCATTATTTTGTTAAAACTAAATTAACTTTAATTATCAATGAATTTAAAGAGTTAAATATAAATAATAATAATAAATTTTGATTCCAAGACAATTTACCTTTCTTATGGATACATCGGAAGACACGCCCAATATAAAAAATAGTAGGTGTTTCTAGACATATATATTAACGTGTTCCTGTAGCATATTACATCTATGCCAAATACCAATCATCTACGTCTAATAGTATTTTAGAATTCAAAGAAAATCTTTGACAGACATAGAGACACAGACACCGAGGTGACTCTAAAAGTGATCAAATTTTTCTAAATATGGCACGAAACAGCATTTAATAATGTTCCTAAATTCATGCTCACACGAGCGAAGCCGTGGGTAAAAAGCTAGTAATTACATATTATTGAAGTAGCGCGTCAGACTCTCCTTTGTTTTTAAACCTTGTTATAAGGCCTGTGTGCCCAGAAATAGGACACGTATCGCCTATTTCTTTACATTTAATTTTAACGGGACTAAATTTAAATTAAAAACTTGCAAATTGTGTAATACAAATGTAATTTTGTTATTCGGTATTTCCATTTAAGTAAAAGAGGAGCTTTTGTGGAAGTTGCTCCTATCTACTTATATTGAACAACGCTTCGAGCACATTTGCGCTGTTACTATGTAGTATTGTCACGTATGAGAATAATGCATAGCGCTACAGATGTTCAAGTATTGGAAGTTCACTGCATTTACGTGTACAAATATAAACAAGGAAACTGGGAACTACTACTGAAACTTCAATATCTATTCGTTAAAGAAAAGACAGCTGATGGTCCTTAATCATAAAATATCGTCTTCTTCTTTTTATAATATATCGTTAACTTCTTTTTATAATAAGTCATTTACTTCACAAGCAACCCGACTCTGGAATTCATTACCACTTAACATCCAGCAAGCGCAATCTGTACAGAGTTTTAAAAAACAACTGAAGTATTATTTGAACTCCAGTTGTTTGTCGTCAGTTCCGTCATCGTCAGTTGTTGTTTACTGAGTATTATTTGAATTTCCCGTCAAAATAATAAATTATATGTATTTCCTCGTTATTACTTGTTTTTTCTTTAATTTTCTCTGTATAATATTATCTTTAATATATATTGTGTGTTTGAATGTAGATAGATGTATATATATATATATTATACGAATATCTTATTTATTAATAGGTTTTTTTCTCACTTTATTTTATATTGCACTTTGCACCTATAACCACTTTGTTTAAATGCAATAAAGAGCTATCTATCTATCTATCGTGAAGTGGCGTTGTAAGAATATCCACCACCCCATATCGTAACGTGGAGGTTGTAAGAGGCGTCAGAGGGAAACAAATCAGGAGATGGGAGCAGCGTTTTCCTAATAATAACTGAGAAATAAAAATCTACGATTGCTAACCCACCTGCCAAGTGGAAAATATGGCAAATATCCTCCTATGGGATGGCCCATGTTCAGCAGTTGACTTTTAAACGGCTGTAACGTTTTATAACTTCTACAGGAAAATCAAGAATTTAATAAAGGTTAGCAAAAGGCATTGTATCGGTGTCAAACATCCAACATTTCAAATGCATGTTGGCATTTCACAACACACCTACATCAATGGAGGGAGCTCGTATGGCAACATGTTTACAAATCTCGTGGAGTCACAGATGTTCGAATGGATTTTTCACTGGCAAATAAAAAAAGCTGAACTTGATGGAAATATTTATTATGCTACTTTTCTTAACAAATTCGCTTATGTTTTATTATTTTCAGTGTTTCTTACCTCAAGATAAAAGATGGTACGGCTTCTAAGAAACGGGTACTTAGATTGGAGATTACAGTACCAGATGTCTCAAACTTTCATGCTGCCCCTGTCGCTGGTTTGGGTCGTTTGTCACTTCTATTCCTTTTTATGAAACTGAAGTGACAAATGAACTGACAATCCATCTGGTGGCAAGCGGCCAGTGCAGTCCATGGACACCTGCAGCCAATTGTATACAAATAATGTTACAGATGCATTGTCACCATTGAGGACTAAAATGGAATACCTCACACAGCTTGTAATAATTGGTTGTTTATACCCTTACGACTGGAACACAGCAATTCAAGCACTGCCATTATTACAATAACTTATTTATTTTCTCATTTACTCTCGGAGCTGTATTTTCTTAGATTTTTTTTGGTCGATACTGAAAATCAGCGTGGTGTTTTTGCCACAGCTCATGCTAAGCAACTCAAATTTCGTTTTTTGTTATAAATAAGTATATTATTGTACGTTGTTTGGTCTGTGCCAAAATAAAGTGTTTCTTTCTTTCTTTCTTTAAAATTTTCTAGGTGGTAGGACTCCTTTTCTCTCTCCGCCCAGATGGAACCCTAGGCAGAAAAAGAGTCCTACCACCTAGAAAGTTTAATAAAAAATATGAAAGCTCTAAATGCGCCTTTACTTTGCTGCGTAATGTATACTTGAGTAACACGAGTTTGTTTATAAGAATTAAACTTATTTTGAGGCCATGTAGTCCGTCTATGGGCATACGTACGGAAAATGATGACTTTGTTGTCAAAATAGGTATATCAGTGAAATATTTCTCAAACACCACTGCAACTTTGATTTTATCTACTCAATTCACTATTAATTTTCAATTGGTAATTTGTGTTACGAGGATTATCTTTACCGGTTTCGCTATTAATTATACTTCACGTCATTTTAATTTTATTTTAGCCGTCTTAATTTTGTTGCTTATATGTAAAGATTTGGCTGGGGGCACATTCTTTTAAACATTTTAGAATAATTTTTGACATATTCTCTAAAGTATCGGAAAGATTATATGATCTTTCATTGTAAAGTTCATATAATCTTCGTCTCCTCTTATGAATTCCTACTTTTGCCCACTCATTAAATGCCTTGCGACTGTTACTGGAGACTGTTTTAGAAGTAAATGTTTTATTAAATTCATTGCATAAAAGGGTAAATAATACTCCATATAAATAGTCTGAATTGTTCTTGTAAGAAAGCGATGAAAGGTTTTTACCATTACTTCTAAATCTCTCCAGGGTTTTACATTAATTGAACAAACACAATTTTCTCAATTACCTGTTTTTTGTACATATATGGTAATGAAACCAGTTGTCCACAGTGATCTGAACTTAGTTTTTGAATTATGAATTTCTTGATTGGTATAACAACTGTAAAAATATTATCAATACAAGTTGCACTACACCCTGCAATACAAAGAAGAAGACGGCTCCATGGCGCAGTGGCTTAACAATGAGTTGCGGCGCTAAGAGCCGGGTTCGAATCACGCACGGGACAATTATTTGTATGATCTACAAATAATTGTTCCGGGTCTGAATGTTTTCCTTGTGAAATTTATGTTTGTAAACTGCCTCCACGATACAGGTGAAAATCCTAGTAGAGGTTACGTTTTTAAAATAAAATAAAATAAAAAATAAATTATCAGGATTGTATGATTTGAACAATGAGCAAAATTTAATACTGATGGAAGAAGCTTCCAGGAGATAGATATTAAAGTTTCCGCATACTACAATAGATTTATTCTGTTTATTAAGCTTAACTAAAACTTTTTCCATATTTTTTTAGAACATGGGGGTCTGTAAACACTGACAACAATGAGGTGCTTAAGTTATTGTATAGGCATATTAATATTGATATATAAATTTTTAAGCAAAAGTTAGCTTCGTTTACCCAGAAAATCAATTGAGTTAACACAAACGATAAAAAATTTACTTTAGTAATAAAAAACCTATATGAATAATAAAGAAATCAATATAACCTCCATACACAGGGGGTCTAGAAGACTTATTTCACAATTATTTTTTTTTTAATTTTGTATGTAACCCACTCATAAAACTTATGCTTATGTAAATTAATTTATCTGAAATATAAAGTCGAAGTGTAATATTTCCACCACAAAAAATTACGTTCTAAAAAAGTACCATTACAAGTAGCCATACTCGTACAAGAGGACATAGGTTACGTATTCATTAAATAATACAAGGCACTGAACATTGTAATATTTTATGATTTCATTAGTGTCGAACGACACTTGCGAACGTTAACTAATCATAGTTGTTAATTGTTATATTCCTATTATAAAATTTGCAAAAGGTTGTGAAAGTACTACTCCATCCGGCTGTCTTACTAATCAGCGTTCACCCTGGAGATACTGGTGCGCGATGTGGCGGCGTGCATACTGTGTGCGGTAAATATGGAACAATAACAATATGGACATATCAAAAGCCAAATATTTTAGTGTATCCAACCACTTCGCATTTGCATAGAGGCTGGGCGGTGTGGTTTCTTAAACGTCAAGAATAAGGCATTATGTTGACGAAAGTAGGAGATTTTTTCTAAATATGTATTTAGTGTTTGAGCTGGACCAATTACGGATTTTTAATCGTTATTAAATATGATTATGGTCTTTTTTTTATCTCTGATACTAAACTGACATTACGTGGGTTGCCAGTTTTTTTGCAATTCATATATAGTGATGTGCCACTATCGGAAATTGGCGTTAATAAAATCAAGTATCGTTTTTTTATAATAAGTTATCGTTAAAAATGTATAGGTACTTATTTAAAACGTACGTTATTAATACAAAATGAATAAGGTTTAGATATATATAATGTGAAACATATATTTTTAATTACTTAATTAACTACAGGTACATTAATCACATTCAGATAATGACTCCATGTCTGAAGAATATTCTGAATCATGAGACTCGCCACCTACTTCTATAATAAATCTGTCAGTAATGTCATCGACTATATGGCCCAGATGACACATTTTATCTTCAGTTTTATTTACATGATCTACACAGTATTTCCACCGCTGCGGGGTCACTTGACGAAGCTCTTCTTCAAAAAGGCTTCGTACTTCATCCAATTTGAATGTTTCATTATTTTTAGCGACATACCCCTTTACTTGAGCTCAGACAAACTCAATTGCGTTTAGCTCGCAGTGGTAAGGGAGCAGTCGCAAAATAGTGACACCCTGTTCAGCAGCCATCTCGCCGACGACATACCTATCATAGGTTTTTTTGTCCATTCGTGCAATTTCAATTAATTCTGGTTTTAACATTATCTCTTCGTAAGGAATATTTTTTGATTCTAGCCAGTCTTGAATTTGCCCTTTTCGCCAACTAGAAATAGGTAACGATTCCAGTTTCCTGGTGTAATATGGAACATATCTATTACAAGAAATATTTATCGGAATTCATCTCCTTGTGGTAATCATCAAGCCCATTTTTCGCTTCGTATACCAGTAGACCATCATCCACGAAACCCTCTTCGATTCCAACATGGGACACTACTAGTCGTCTCCCCTTGCCTGAAGGCCCTTTTAATCCAGTGGTTAGGCCTTCTAAGAAAGCCTGACGTGACGATTGCACACTGGTGTCCACTCAGTGCTTATTCTCAGTATGGCCTAGAATGATTAATAATATTATGTGAACAAAATAATAATAAACATAAATAATAATATTACAAAGACGATAGTCTCGAGAAACAAGTAAATGCTAATATAATAATAAAAACTTTTATTTTCTCCACCATAGAATGCAAAATTAGTACAATAGATACATAATAGTGTTTACAAAAATACATCGATGTTGTGGAGACTTGAGCCTGTACTAGGATTACCTGTGTTACAGATTTCCAGGCCTCCAAACTACCCGGAAAGGTCACAGTAATACAAACATAGCTACTATTAGATGATAATGTTAGTACCAACCTTCATTAATCCACATTTCATCTTAGTAATATATAAAGCGACATTCCCTACGATACTGCTTTATTGTTTGTAAATATCGATGACGCCATAAAATTATGTCATCTCGGTCAATTAATGCACTGCTGCGTTTTCTGGTCCTGTACTTATAATGAAGGTGTTTTAATATTCTATATAACATACTTCTTGAAAATGACTGAAGTTCTAGGTCATCATTTACTAATATACTAATGACTTGAAGAACCTAAAAATTAAATAGTGTAGGTAAAACTATGAACTTAAATTATAACTGTAGTTTACAAGTATCATTATAATACTTGCCAATGATATTTAAAATTAAAAATATTAAATAAACAAAATTAGCATTACCTTGTTCAAGGATGGTGATTCGTTTCTATAAAAGAATTGATGTACTTTTCGACGTACAGCCGAAAGAGTGATTGAAATTCGATTTAGGGCCAGGTATTTTCGGAGAGCTAAAATTTTCATTCTCTTTGTGCTCCTTCAGCAGCCTGCAGATTGAAGCTCTGGATATGTTAAGTATTTCGGCAGTTTTTAAAACACATTCATTTTTTTTTCGGTGTCTCGGTTGGAGATCCGGTTTTCTTTACAGAATGTACATATTTATAAGCGTTCACGATCATATCTTTTTCCGTTTGGCTGAATGATATGAGCTTACGTTTTTTTCTTGGCCATACACTTTCTTCATCGACATCGCGACGAAGTAGAAGGCTGAGCGTCCATCATAAATTGTTCAGCGAAAACAAAACCGTAACAAAACCACAAAACTTAACACAAAAAATAACATTGTAACAGAAACAAACTCAACGAAAATATTACAAATAACACTTGATATTGTATCAAGATAGACAACGGAGGCATTCGAACACTTCAGAGGTTGTAGGAATAATAAGGTAAACAAAATGGCGTCCATTATTGTTCGAGTTAATGTTATTTACATGTTTAAGTAATTTTGGGCGACTGGTGTCATCATCGTATTTTGGTAGAGGTGGTTTTTATCTGTAGATAGTTAAGTTTCGGGAGCGGTGCTAAAGTGTTTTAAAAAGAATTAAATATGTCTCGATTACATTTATTACTATTACATTTGTTAGCAATAATACAATTTAGGTTACATCATATCACTTTTATTTGATCCGTTCATAACTCACAACTAAGTGTCGTATAAATAATCACTTTTACTTAGTACTTCACCACACTTTACACAAAACACTAAAGTCTCTTATAGTCTGAACACCTTATAACCGAATGAATCCCGCTTAGTTCGTGACAGCCATTTTTATATTTTCTTAAGGAGTCAAATCCGAAACTATTACAATAAAAATCTTACCGGAAATTTAACGATACAAAAGCGGAATTCCGTTTTACATTTATTAAATTTAGATGTATGTTTCAAAAGGCAATTATATTAAAACTTGATCATTCAATATATGTTTGATTGTTATTTATAAATAATTGCTAACAATCGGCCTTTCCTGACATTTTCACGTCCCGTGAAAGGAAAATAGAAAATATATTATCATATTAAGTTAATATTACTTGTAATATTGTTACAGTTTATTTAAAATTAACGAAATACATCGCAAACGATATTGAAGCCCCATACATGTTCTATATTCACCTGCATGAGACCCTTCATGTTCTCATCAGGCAAGAAATAAGTAAAGAATACTGAAGCCCCTTCATGTATTCAATATTCACCTGCATGAGACCCTTCATGTCTTCAATATTCACCTGCATGAGACCCCTTCATGTTCTCATCAGGCAAGAAATAAGTAAAGAATACTGAAGCCCCCTTCATGTCTTCAATATTCACCTGCATGAGACCCCTTCATGTTCTCAACAGGCAAGAAATAGTAAACAATACTGAAGCCTTCATGTTCAATATTCACCTGCATGAGACCCTTCATGTTCTCAACAGGCAAGAAATAAGTAAACAATACTGAAGCCCTTCATGTCTTCAATATTCACTGCATGAGACCCTTCTGTTCTCAACAGGCGAAATAGTAAACAATACTGAAGCCCTTCATGTCTTCAATATTCTGCATGAGACCCCTTCATGTTCTCAACAGGCAAGAAATAAGTAAACAATACTGAAGCCCCTTCATGTCTTCAATATTCACCTGCATGAGACCCCTTCATGTTCTCAACAGGCAAGAAATAAGTAAAGAATACTGAAGCCCCTTCATGTCTTCAATATTCACCTGCATGAGACCCCTTCATGTTCTCAACAGGCAAGAAATAAGTAAAGAATACTGAAGCCCTTCATGTCTTCAATATTCACCTGCATGAGACCCCTTCATGTTCTCAACAGGCAAGAAATAAGTAAAGAATACTGAAGCCCCTTCATGTCTTCAATATTCACCTGCATGAGACCTCTTCACATTCTCAACAGGCAAGAAATAAGTAAAGAATACTGAAGCCCCTTCATGTCTTCAATATTCACCTGCATGAGACCCCTTCATGTTCTCAACAGGCAAGAAATAAGTAAAGAATACTGAAGCCCCTTCATGTCTTCTATATTCACCTGCATAAGACCCCTTCATGTTCTCAACAGGCAAGAAATAAGTAAAGAATACTGAAGCCCCTTCATGTCTTCAATATTCACCTGCATGAGACCCCTTCATGTTCTCAACAGGCAAGAAATAAGTAAAGAATACTGAAGCCCCTTCATGTCTTCAATATTCACCTGCATGAGACCCCTTCATGTTCTCAACAGGCAAGAAATAAGTAAAGAATACTGAAGGCCTATTCATGTCTTCAATATTCACCTGCATGAGACCCTCATGTTCTCAACAGGCAAGAAATAAGTAAAGAATACTGAAGCCCTCTCATGTCTTCAATATTCACCTGCATGAGACCCTTCATGTTCTCAACAGGCCAGAATAAGTAAAGAATACTGAAGCCCTTCATGTCTTCAATATTCATTTTCTAATAAATTATTATACATATTAATATAATATACTATGTTAAACAAAATAATATACTTTTATATACAATAACATCAGGATTGTTTTACAACTAAAATTATTTAAATAGTAAATTATTTTATCTACCATAAAATCAAAAATATTATTTATTTGAAATCATTACATAAAGGAAGAAAATGATCATTTTATTTATTCATCGGTATTATAATTTAAACTTTGAGTATCAGGTTTATAGCTTCGTTGATAAACCAACCAAGGATGAATTTTATCAACTGAAAATATACCACTAAAACGTCTACCCTTGCGTGACATAGGTGTATCTTCGACTACATATCTATCGTTATCGAGAACTACATATACGATAAGGACCATGAACTTAGAAATTAACTTTCTGCTTTTACCTGTTGAAGGAATCTCTCTCTATTCTAATTTCTAACCAAATCACCTACAACGAACTTTAAGATTTTCCGCTTCTTATCAAAACACTCCTTTTGTTTTGTTTGGTCAATTTAATTCGTTGCAATATTTTGTTCCTAATACTGTCAATATTATTAGTATTTTGTATTTTCATTATCGGAATCATTTAAGACATTAATTTGCACCAAAAACTCGTTGGTTCCTATTGTTTTAATACCGAATAAGGCTTCTGCAGGAGTTTTACCAATTGTTTTATTCATTGTATTATTTAATCCCACTGAATGTCACTTACACATTCGTCCCATAAATGTTCAGGCTTACCAGAATTTGACGCTGTTAAAGAAGCTAATACTGTGCGGTTATACCGTTCTATTTGCCCATTAGCACGAGGAGTAGCAACAGCATTCAGCACGTGCTTGACACCTAACGAGTCTAAATATTTATTGAACCATTTAGATGTAAATGAGGTTCCTCTATCTGAAATTAGTATTTTCGACGCTAAAAGTGTGAAAATAATGTTTTATTGTCCGATGGAATGAATTGCTTTTGTGCTTTTACTGGTATAAGGATAGTAAATCTAGTGAATGCATCAATTATTAGAAACAAATTAGAGTTTTTCTTTTACTGCGCACAAATGGCCCTAAATGGTCTATGTGGGTAGGGTCAAATGGTCTATTAACTTTGCTATTGAATGCACCTCCAGCTTTCTTACCAGCTGGAATTTTGCTGAGATTCCAGAGTTTTCTAATTTTTTCACCACAGCTCTAACACGCTCGCGTTCTGGATGAGACAAACGGTACGGTCTATATACTACGGATTATTGTAGTTTAATTTAATATTCATTTCCGAACCTTGTACGCACCCAATTTCATTTATTGAAAAAGCAAACCATTGTCTGAATTCGTTTAGAAGATTTAGTAATTTAATTTTATCATTATGGCCCTAATCTTTATCTATATTTAACATTGAAATTTCTATTAATGTAACAGTCAGACCAGAGTTATGTTTAATTTTATTTACATAAATATTCTGAATATTTTGTAAAGGTAGGCTTGAACCAGCAGCATATCTTTTGTTAACGAATATAGAGTTGAAGATACATTTAATCACTAATCGTTCCTGACCATTGTTTAGTCGTATGACATTCTGAATGACTTCATATTCACGTTTAGGTAATTGACAACTACTAGCTTCTATAAATAACTGCCCCTTATAATTTGGAGATGAGTGGACATATATTTCGTTATAACCAAAAGCAACTGATGTAGATTCAGCGACGTATAGCAAAACCTTAGTTACCTTTTGTGCATCTCTTGAAATTATTTTTGCTATCCTTATTTTTATAGACAACTATGTGATCTTGTTCAGTATACGTTTGTCCAGCAATAACGGAACTCTAGTAACACATCTACAATGAGACTTGTACCGTAGCCTTGACAAGATCCACTTCAATTTCGACTTCACTCGTACCGAGACATTTCACTACAGAATCTCCAAAACCTAGTAAAACTGGCAAATTATTCGTTGACCACGAACCAACTAGACTTTTAGCGACAGACTCCTTCAACATGGTACATTGGCTACCAAAATCTACGAAACAGTTCAACTATATGTCATTAACCTTGGTTGATTTAAAGTATTTTAAATCGTAATCAATATTATTGGATATAACCAAAACAGTCTTGCTGTTTGCGGACCCTTGCGGACAACTATCAGTTAAATGACCTATCTTATGACACGTGTCATACCTTTTAATAGGATGTTTACATTTTAATATGGGTGTCCTTCCTCACCACAGTTATAACATTTTGGTACAAATTTAGCATCAGAACTACATTGTATCGGCTTAAAGACTTTTGGTTGTTTGTTGTCAAGTGCTTGCTTGAATTGAGGTGTTCCTTTCAGGTCTTCTAACGGTTTTAACATTTCTTAAAAACTAATAATTTATCTGGTTCCGTAAATTGAGCCGCTCCGGCAATTGTTCTAACAGACCTTTCCTCAATGCCATGTAAAATACAGTCTGTAGTATTTTACCAAATATTAGCATCTGTCAGTAAAATAATCTTTTCATAAAATATTCTTCTAAAGACTCGCCAAATCAAGCCTTATACGCAAGCATTTCTGTCAGTTGGCCATAATTTTGATTACTTGGAAATGCTGACCTTAGTTTATCCTGCCATTCAGACCAAGAAAACATTAAGCTTGGCAAACCTTGATACCAATTTTGCGCTAAACTAACTAATTTCGGAAGTGCATAATGGATTATCTGACGTTCTGACCAACCAAAAATAGCCGCACACTCATTCACCTTAACAATCCAGGTATCAACGGTTTGATTACTCTTAGACGGATCGAACTCTGGAACAACGTTAATGGCAGGATAACGATCGCTACTATTATCAGGCTTAAAAGCGTTAACTAGTTCTTTAAATGTATCTATTAAGCTGTTTGCAGAAAACACGGCGTAGCACCATTGATCGATGAAGATCGGTGTTTTCTGCACTCCTTACTGATGTGTGTCCAGAGAGATCGGGGTATACTCGATGTACTGCGCTCGCGCGGTGCACATATAGATGTACTTCGGTCACGCTGCATACGCCTGGAGGCGCTGCGCTTATTCAGCGAATAGTTGGAACCACTTCGCCCGCTGCATCGAAAGTGCTTGCGTCGAGTGGTGCTGGAGTCAGTTCGATACCTTGATCTCGACTGTAGCTCGGTCCCACTGCTAGACGACAATGGTGATGAGCTCGGGCAAGGCCTCGTGTTCGTACGCTTACGAGATCGTCGGTCTCGTCCCATGTTTTTGTCACTGAAAAATTAACAGAAGACTAGAAAGCAAAATGTTTAATGTAATAGTAATAACGATTGTTCGTTTTTAGTTTACAACAAAAGTTATATAAGTTTTTATTAGGAAAACATTGTACGGGTAGTTACAAATTAAAAAGAAAATAATTAATTGAGTTGCGTAGTAGCAACATAGGTTTCAGTCTTTTTCCTTTTTTTTCATTTTGAACACAAAATAAGTAGAAAATATTTTAAACCTGACACAGTCTTAGTTTTACATAGTTTGGCTAGTATGCTTATGTGAAGCCAAATTGTTGACCTTTCTTCTTGAGTATAAAAAGAGAAGAAAAAAAACCGACATAATTTACCAATTTGAGTCGAATTATAAATCAACAATGAACGATATGGGTAGATGTAAACAAAAAATATAAATTGTGTATAAAGTAGAGGGAAATAAAACTTACCTATTTATGTTTTGCGTAATGAGTCCGAAGTACCGAGTTATCTTAGCTCGATATTATCCCACTTCTGATTTGTTAGCAAATAATACAATTTAGGTTACATCATATCACTTTTATTTGATCCGTTCATAACTCACAACTAATTGTCGTATAAATAATCACTTTTACTTAGTACTTTCACTACACTTTACACAAAACACTAAAGTCTCTTATAGTCTGAACACCTTATAACCGAATGAATCCGCTTAGTTCGTGACAGCCATTTTATATTTTCTTAAGGAGTCAAATCCGAAACTATTACAATAAAATCTTACCGGAAATTTAACGATACAAAAGCGGAAATCCGTTTACATTTATTAAATTTAGATGTATGTTTCAAAAGGCAATTATATTAAAACTTGGGTCATTCAATATATGTTTGATTGTTATTTATAAATAATTGCTAACACATTACAATAATATATTAAACCTATTTCAGTAATACTGACTAACTTTGTGATTACATTACTGCGATGAGAATTACTATAATGAATCTTATTCTAAATCCAACGGCTATATAGGATGGTCAAAACAAGTCTGTTGGCTGAACGTATGACGCCTTGGTTTGGCCAATAACAATTATATAGTGGAGTCAGCGTCTTCTGTAACGTTACACTTCATAACATGTTTTCAGTAATCCAATATCAAAAGCTTAGTCAGGACAATTTGGGATTAACAGCTATTAACTAGATACACTTAAACAATATTAGTTAGTTACGGGTTTCATTATTTCGGTAATATATACCGTTATAAAAACCGAAGGTACTTTTGAAAATATATAGCCAATAAAAATTGGTAAATATACGTCATTAATATAAGATCGACGGCTAACAGCGGCAGCACAGACAAGCCGCAGCCCAGAGGGCTGCGCGCTCGAGTTCTGCACGGAACTAGTATTTTGCATGGCCCACAAGTTATTGTTCCGGGTCTGGCCACTTGTTCTTGCGCAATTCATGCATATGAACTGCCTCCACGATACAGGAAAAATCCAGCGTACTAATCAAAATAATAAAATTATTGGGATTGTTTAACAGTTACTGAATGTAATTTAAATACCGTTCGCAAGTCTTTAATATTATTATTTAAAATGGCTCGTCACTATATGTTTATTTAAGTTTTTAAACTTAAAAACGAAGAACATTTTGCCATTTGGTTTGGGTGTCAACCAAAAGTTATTGCCACAATAGGTTATTTATCGTTTCATCAAACTGCAATCGTTTCGCATTAGAGAAAGAGTGCAGGCTTGGCTGTTGTTCCTGATGAATTTAGGCTATAACCCTTATTCCACGACAGTATGATGCGGTCATTGGTAATAAGTGACCATTGTTTAATGAGCAACGAAAATTGTCCATAAAATAGAGAGGTGTTGAGTGGTGAAGCACTAAACTGTGAATGACATATTGAGGGCAGTATCTATGGATGGTCCTCGGGAGTGGGGTTCTTCCCACTCCTGTGACCGGAGGAAGAAGGGGAAGGAGGGGCTTTTAATTTTTAGATTCTCAACTATAGTGCGAGTGAACCTAGACGTGATACTGCCTGTGTTTAATAAGTTCCAGTTACTAATCTAAACGACGAAGCACAACGTATTTTACATTACGTAATAATCGAATGTTAAGTTTACTGTAAACTACAGTAAACTTAATGTTCGATTATTTCTATGATTGTAATATCAATATCCTTCGAAGATTGGACACTGACTGCGTTACGACGTTGCGACGTTATAACAGTAACGGAATGCTGGCTATCTAAAAGCCAAAACAACCTGCCATCACAGCCAGGATACAATACTTTTAGTAGTAAAACTGTACACAACTAAAATGAGAGTTTATTAGTATTTGCGGAAAAAATAAATAAACATATCGGTCGAAGAACCAAATATTCAAGATTGTAGTAGGTGCTGGATGTTTACAGATCTTATAGTTTTAAACAAATAGAAAATTGTCTCACGTCATTAGACAATACACTTTAGCAACTATCACCATTCAAAAATATAGTGTTAACGGATGATATGAATATAGATCTCAACTCAGAAAGCAGAGCAAAAGACTACCTTAAAATCTGTGCATGCCAGGGCCTGCTTCCAGTACATTTGCTTCCTACTCATCTAAGTGGTTTTTTTTAGACCACACTTTGCTAAAAACTAAACTGCTATCTATAACCGTTGTCACCAATCCTATAGTAATCGACCATGGTGCCGTCTAAAACTAACATGGAAAACCTTAAACCTGCAATACAAAACATTGATTTTAACTCAGTTTATAAAATCGATGACGTAAGCATTTCTTCGTCTTAATTAATAAATAACTCCTAATCTTTCTCACTCTCTCTATGATATCCAGCCCAATTATGTCCCGCGTCCTGTAAATTTCCAGTATTTGTTGTCCCTAGTGTATACTCCTTTTGTAAATATTTTGTGTGATTTTATTCGTACTAATAATATTAAACTGTAAAATTACTAATCAATTTTGGTGATGGTATTTAAAAATGTGACGTCTTTTGTTGTAGATTGTGAACCCACTCGTAAAATTGAGAAATCTTGTAATATGTAATAAATATTTACTTGTCACTCCCATGACTGACTTGACACTGGCAGAATTCTATCAAGAGAAGCCATAATTTAAAAGAAGAAGAAGAACGTTCGAAATGCCATCGCTAGCGATACTTCGTATACCACGGTAGCTAAAAAAAATAATTTTAAGCATTGGATTACACCCGGTCTTATTAGATGCATGAAGCATAGCGACAATCTATACCTGATGGCAAAATCTTCTTCAGATAATTCGGTTTTATAAATTTTATATAAAAGTCTTACAAACTTCCTGAAGAATAAGGTAGAGATAATGAAAAGAGGTGACGGCATTTAAAAAACTTTTGTATCCAAACAGCATGAATCTTTATCAGAATTATTACAAATCTTGCTGAGCAAATAATGAACAATTCTGACAATATACATGGAAACAGGGCCACTGTGTCAACTCAAAGAAACTGTCAATTAAGCTCGTTCGTATAATTAGATACGGACGCTACTAAGGTAGAAAGAATTATAATGGGCCTGAAAAACGAGCCCGGTTGGTTGGGACAACATACCCACTAGTGCATAAAGAAAATTTATAAAATGTAGTATCACCATTAATTTATAATTTGCCTCTTGTTGTTCCGGTTGTAGTTCCAGTATATAAATATGGGGACAAAAAAAGACGTTTTCAATTATCGGCCTATCTTAATATTCTCACCTACGTCTAAAATATTAGAAAAATTAATTAACAATAATAGATTAATGAATTATTTACAAAGTAAATCCATATTATCGAATGTGCAATATGAATTAGATCAAAACTCACCACTGCTGTTGCTGTGCAAGAAATGACCGATTACGTCTCTCAAAAATTAGATAGCAATATGAAACAGACCAAAACTCACCACTGCTGATGCTGTGCAAGAAATGACCGATTACGTCTCTAAAAAATTAGATAAAAGTAACCAATCAGTTGACATTTTCCACGACCTATCAAAAGCTTTTGATACAGTTTCTATTTCCATCCTGTTAAGAGAGCATAGGTATTTGAGGTAAACTGCTTCAAGTTTTTGCGAATTATTTAGAAAATCGATGTCAATGCTTAAAAATCGAAAAGTTTATTAGCTCCGAACAAAAATATACTCATTTTGGGGTGCCTCAAGGCAGTATACCTCCCTATGATCCCTCGTGCTCTCTGAAACATTTGGATCTGTGACAGAAAACATCTGCCCGCCGAGCTTCTGCACGTCGAGCAAGTACTGCAAGACAACAAGCTTCGGGTCCCGCGCCTACGTCACAGTGACCGAGTGAAGCCGGCTACAGCCGGCTGAGCGTGTGCCTGCTGTACTACCCTATGTCAGAGGAGTCACAGACAAGGTTGGCTACATCTTGAAGCGAGCATCAATTAAAACATACTTCAAGCCGCCGAAGAAGATTAGTCAATTTTTACAAACTCAAATATAATTTTTACGTCTAGTGTCATATCCCTCTACAAGATGCAGGAGTGTAGAAGCTGGATTGTGATTCTGTGGTCTCTCTTACATAGGACAAACAAAAAGATCTATAAAAGCCCGCGTTAAAGAATATATAGCTGACTTGAAGCACCGACGTATCGGGAAGTCTGCAGTTTGTGAACATGTTCAAGATCATCCCCGCCATTACATTAGATTTGATAGACCACAAATCCTCGCAAAAGAACACCGATTCCTACCAAGGATGATTCGCGAGGCCATTCAAATTAAAAAACATCCTAATTTCAATAGAGAAGATGGATGGGTGCTGCCATCTGCTTGGGATCCTCTAATTAATAAAATTAAATCCAAACCTAAGTATGGCACTGCTAGACTTCAAGATACTGTAAGCTCATTCTGCGTAGATCGAACCAAAAATTAATATTAAAAAACTGAAGGTAGCCGGGCTAACTATCAAACACCTCAAACACCTCAGTCCGTCCCGTGACTATGGGTGCTGTAAAGCACCCGAAACGTCGGGAATTAAAAAGTTAAAATTAAACGCCAAATAATCCATAAAAATTAGTTTCATTTAATGTGTAGTCTTCCCGTAAATATAAGAAAACATTATGGTTTGCTGAATTCAAAAGGGGTAAAATTAATCTTAAAGATGACCAAAGAGCCGCGGCCCCGCAAACAGCAGTAACGGTAGAAAATGTATGGACTACTGAAATTATGGTGCAAGAAGACCCACGAATCACATATACGAGTAAGTACATCGAAAAGATTGTAGGCATTAGTTCGGGGAGCATTCATACCATCCTACCTCAACATCTTGGAGTGAGGAAGCTTTGTTGTCGATGGATCCCTCGTTTGCTCTCCGAAAGCGAAAAACAGACTAGTATGGATTGTTGCCATGAAATGCGTCTACGTTTTGAAAACGAGGCATCTAGGCGTGTTTCAGAAATCGTTACTAGTGACGAGACATGGATCTATCAATATGATCCGGAAAATAAAAGGAAATCATCGGTATGGGTCTACTCAGAAGGACAGTTACCGACAAAACTGCAAAACCTCGCAACGTCGGCAAAAAATGGTGGCTAGTTTTTTCTCGGGCGGACATTTGTCGACGTCAATGCTGGAATATTGTAGGTCAGTCAACTCTGAATGGTATACTACAGTTGCATTACCCAAAGCTTTTGAAGCTGTGCGGGAGAAGACCAAAGTCCGGGCTTCGGGAATCATGCTGCTCACGATAACGCCTCTCCACATACCTCCCATAGAACAAAAGCATTTATTGAGGAATCTGGTGTTGAAACTCTAGTTGCCCACCCTACAGCCTGACTTAGCTCCTTGTGATTTCTTTTTGTTCCCAACAGTCAAAGAAAAATAAAAGGCAAGTTTTTCAAGCGCCGAAGAAGCTGTGGCTACCTACGAAGCGATTTCCGACCTGTCAGATCAAGACTGGCAAAAGTGTTTTCAGAGTTGGTTTAGGCGAATGGAACTTTGTATAGAGCATGATGGGGAATATTTTTAAAGATGTAAAATAAATATTAATAGTATCTAGAATACTTTTTGTATATCTTAAAAGTTATTGAGTGTCCTACGTATTAATGTAATAGAGCAAGTATATTTCGCATTATGTCAATCGATCACGCATTGTATAACCTCACGGGGAGGAGCCGCTAAAGCTACACTGCTGGCACTGGAACGCGCTCAAAGAGCTGTAGTAAAAGTCGCAACATTCCGCCTTATCTTATTCCCGTCCCATCTGTTATATAAATCCTGTAATATCCTCTCAGTGCGCCAGTTATTCGTAATGAGTACGTTACTAAAACAGCACTAAAAATTGCCCTACAGAAGAGGTCACTGATAAAAGACGCAAAGATGAAGTAAGTGAAACTAACATTAGAATTAGGCATTTTTTCATGCATACATATTTTACATTCCTTGGCCCTTTTCTGTATTTTCAAGTCAATGCAATTTTGTGCATGTATCTATTAAAAATGGCAGATTGTAAAAATGTAATTCGAACATGGTTACAAAATTTGTCATACGATGATACGAAAAAGTTGCTGTTTATTTTAAGTTAATTATTATCATAATATGTAAATTAATGATAATATATTTTACCGAAATTACCATTATTACATAGTTGGTATGTTATTCATTTTATATAAGAAACACAAAATATTTGTTAGGGTACCTTTAAGCACATACACCTGTAATACAGGTTTATCCTAGTTCAGTTACTTTGTATTGTTGACTATTTTTAACCGACTTCAAAGAAGGAGGAGGTTCCCAATTCGGGCATAACTAAATTACTAACTAAATTATTTTTTGTTCGAAAGAGGTTTATTCCGAAATGGTCCCATTTAAATTTCGTAAAAATCTGATGATGAATTTCGGAGAGAGACAACGAAACTCTTCAATTAATGCCAGCAAATCAACCGCGATTGCTGCTATCGCATATCTATGCATTTTTTACGCAATCACATAACATAACATCACGCCTGTACCCTCTAAAGTGGTATGCAGATGTGTTCAGTATGTATGTACAAAAATTTTAAATTTTGAACTTGTAAATTAAGGCATTGTTTGAATAAATTGTACAGTTTATTGATGGTTGAAACAAGACTACTTAACTAGACTAGACTAGACTGCTAGGCTCAGACTGCCTTTATTAAGAATATTAGAGTTCTTATGTTCTTAATTCTAACAAAGAAAGGTTTTAAGTGACGCTTTCCACTGAATTATTTTCAAGTTACATGGTATGATCTTATTACAATCCTTATATGGATAAAGCCTCGAGTTACAACGACTAAAGTATATAGTTTTCAGTAGAAATGGTATTTGATTACAGTATACTTATAATTTATCTATTTGATTATCTTACCTACCTACCTACATACTACATAAAGAAAACCACAGATGCGTTATTACACTTGGGGTGCACAGTGGAATATCTCACATGCTGTAAATATACTGACGTTTCCATATAATATATTGTTGGGAATGAGGGTAAAAAAATAAAAGGAAATACGAACAAATGAAGGTAGAATGGTAATCTCCCACCTGTTTTAGCAGTATAAAGTATCGCACAGGCGACTAAGAGGCATCAGTCTGTAATTCTACGAGTCTCACTGTCGTTACTATGCCCGTTGGGGTATTCTACTAGTATAGGCAAGGAAGATCGTGTTGCTGAGAGAGCTGCCCTGTGTTACATTGAGATGGGTAGTGATGCTGTTTGTTTGCATACTTTGGTGTTGTATATGTATAGTATGCAGGGTTTGTTACCGAGTAGTGTTCTTTTATTTAAATAATTTTGAGAATAATTTCCAGCATCAGAAGTGGAATAGTTTCTTACATCAGGATTGGGATAAAGATCCCTGATACCGTCCACATATAATCTTTGAATAGTGTGAGGGTTATTACGTTTGTGAAAGACTACGATGCGACTCGCGTATAATATTATCGCCTTTGTTTTTATGTTAAATATCTTAATGAAGTTTGTTGTCCTATCTACGACATTGACGAATCATTAAAGTGTAGAGTGAAAGTTTAAAAGTGAAATGTTTTAAGACAAAAGTTAAATCATTTTGTTTAATTTTATTACGTTCGTGAAAAACTATAATGCACTTCGCATTGATACCTTTGTTTTTATGTTTAATGTCGTGATTAAATTTGTTGTCCTATTTACGACATTGACGTACCACTAAAGTGTAAAGTAAAAACTTAAAGCTCAAATGTTTTGAGCAACAAGTTAAATATTTTTGTTTGATTTATATTAAGGGTACCCGCAAGTACTGTTCTTATTCCTTAACGTACCCAAATATGTTAACAAAATAATGTTAAAAGAAATATTGAAAAGAGGTATTCTAGATGAGTTATAGTTTGCATTCAGTGGAAATTTAACTTGCTCGAGTTTTGTTATAATTTGATAGTTCATGCAAAATGTGACATAATTTTGAAGTTTAAAATGTTTAAGCGATGTATCAAAATAAAGGATTAACTTTAACGTGCTATGAATTGAAAAACTAAGTAGCTTTTTCGTATTCTAATGTGTTGATAAGTGTTACGGTTTACTCCTAATAGTCGACGACTAATTGACGACATGGTCAGGTGCGTGACCGAGCCTTGATAAGATTGAGGCTACGTCACTGCAGGCTGCTGTTTCTTGGCGGATCTTGCAGCGCTACGGCTCGGGCGGCCGCCGAGCACATGGTGCTTTGGCGCGGCGGATATCTATCCGACCGAGACTATTAAATGACTGTTGCAATTGGTGTGATGCCGTTTTTGCAATGTGTGAGATTTTCATACAGTTGCTTTTTATACTACGCCTCCGCAAGCAGTTGCCTTTTGCAATGTGTAGATCTTGCGCAGTTGCCTCCTTCTCTTTGTAATATATGGTGGGATCAGTCTCTCCACATAGTTGCCGTTTTTGCAATGTGTGTAATAGTTTGTGAGTGCCATGTCATACAGTCGCAGTTTCTTAAGAGAATTTGTGGTGAACTTTAGAAGCCCCGAATTCTATGGTTTGCAATAAATGTATTATCTTATTATCTTCATTTCTTTTAATTTTTAATTTTGCATTGCAGATTATTTATTTGTTTCAAGCACCTGAAACGTTTTACATCTGTTTCAATCTTAATACTTTGGATACCCATTTGCGAGACCTGTGTTGGATTTACTTAGTGCACTTGTGCATCTCTGACGTAGTTGTTTCCATCTTTTGCTTTTACCGTGGTGTACTCTAAATTTTACATTAAAACTACTTAGAGTAAAATCCAATATTTAAAAGGTTTTAGGTGTAGTAATTAACGCTAACTTTGTGTTTTGCCTATGTCAACAGTCACTGGGAGCCAGTGGAAGGTATGCAAACTTCGTGCCTATGGCACAGTGTTGAAGTCTGGCGCTGGTGCGGTACAGCGGCTTGCTGGCGCGATTGTAGCGCGGCGACTTGCTGGCACTGGTGCGGAGCAGTGGCTTGCTGGCGCTGGTGCAGTGAGACCAGCTGGCGCGAACGCAGCGGAACAGCTCGCTGGAGCGCGTTTAGCTGGTTGGTCTGTGACTTCAGTGTATAGTACGATCTGTGCGCTGTGCGTAGTGTTCCTCAAAAAATGTTATCAAAGACGTGCGTTAAACTCTAGTAGGAAGCGTTGTATACTAAAATCTGATTTGGACGATGTTTTCAATTCTGTAAAGTTTATTCTGTATGAAATGTATTCAAGAGCTCACACATTGTGTGCTGTTGAAAAAAGTTAGTAAAGATTTGAAAAGAGTTTATCGTTTCATGGTCAGAAAGGGCCGAGACAGGAAAGTTACATTAAGCCTTACATTAAGTTACGTTACCTTGGCCTCCATACGAGGTGTGTGCTTACATGCTTACTTTAAGGGTGAGTAGTTACATGTGTCAGAAATAGCTAATGTAGTGCTTCCTTTCTGAAAGAGTAATATTGAGATACAGTAACGTTGTGCCTCTTTCTCAAAAGTAAAGGCGGACAAGCTAACGTCGTGCCTCTTTCGCGTCTAGCTTAGGTTATGCTAACGTCGTGCTCTGTCGCGTCTAGCTTAGGTTAAGCTAACGTCGTGCCTCTGTCGCGTCTAGCTTAAGTTATGCTAACGTCGTGCCTATGGCTTAATCGGTTATTATTTTATTATGTTATGCTAACGTCGTGCCTATGACTTAAAGAGTTATTATTTTGTTAAGTTGCCTATGCTTACGTAGCGTCGTGCATGTGATTTAATCAGTTATTTTGTTAAGTTATGCGAACGTAGTGCCTATGACTTAATCAGTTATTTTTAACCGACTTCAAAAAGGAGGAGGTTCTCAATTTGACTGTTTTTTTTTATGTGTGTTGCCTCAGAACTTTTTTCTAGGTGACCGATTTTGATGGTTCTATTTTTGTTCAAAAGCTGGTGCTTATCATGTGATCTCATATAAATTTGATCAATCTCTGACCAGTAGTTTATGAGTTATTCTTAATAATGCGTATTTATTAATAATTGAATTTTAACAAAAATTTTAATTTTACCACTTTGTTAAGTTATGCGAACGTAGTGTCTATAACTTGCTCGGACGATACATTGTGCTAACGTAGAGCCATTGCCAAGCTCGTTCCCTGTGACCTACGTGGTGCCTGCATCCCCCATGCCGTTGATGGAGGTAATATTTAAAAAAAAGGGCCGAGGACGGACTCCTGTCAGGAGAGCCGTGTTGGGAATGAGGTAAAAATAAAGGAAACACGAACAAATGAAGGTAGAACTGTTATCTCTCACCCGTTCTAGCAGTATAAAGTATTGTGCAGGTGACTAGGAGGCATCAGTTTGTAATTCTACGAGTCTCACAGTCGTTACTATGCCAGTTGGGGTATTCTACTAGTGTAGGCAAGGAAGATCGTGTTGTGCTGAGAGGCTGCCCTGTGTTACATTGAGATGGGTGGTATCATTTATGTAATTGGTTCCAGATAGTAAGCAGGGTTTGTTACTGAGTAGTGTTCTTTTATTTAAATAAGTTTGAGAATGATTTCTAACATCAGAAGTGGGATAATTTCTTACAATGTAGTCATAAAACATTTTGCCATAATTCCGTCATCATCACCATCATCATCATTACAGCCCTTCACAAGTCTACTGCTGAACATAGGCCTCCCTCAAGCAATGACACAAAGCACGGTCCTGTGCTACCTAAATGCCCACGGTCTCACAGAATACAAGCGTATAATAGCAGCTTAATGTTGGTGTGTTTCATAAAATGAGTGTAAAAAACCAGAGACCCTTTTTACAAATAACAAGGCATTTCATCGTCATCAGAGGGGCAACTACGCATCTGCAGTTTAATTCTCGATCGGTAACAAGTGTAGATGTATATGAGCCACAGCATTCACTTAACATCAGGTGGATTGTGTGCTCGTTTGTTACCATTACTTTACAAAAGAAATATTTAAATTTATCAATCAATGCACTGAGAAAATTTGCTCGAAAATATATAAAATATTAAGACGGAATGTTGTTCAAATGTAAGTAAATCGAAAACCAAATTGGTAACCAATAATTTGCGGAAGCTCGTTCGATGTACATCGGTGTGAAACAAAATACTGTGAATTTCACAGCGGTTTTCCTGTTTCAGCGAAAATAAATTGGAAATATATTTGAAGTCAATCTGTTAAATTAAGCCACAGTTAGAAGAAAAATGTGTATTTTTAAATTTTTAATTACACTTTCTAGCACATAATTGTAATTACAAATGGCGGAATGGTGGATAAATGCCAAAGGGCATTCTCTCCAAGTCAACCATTAGGCCAAGCAGAGATAAACTTAGAAGAGGCGGTGCAGCAAAAAAGGTCATAATGAAAAAGTAAAACAACTACAAAATATGTAACATATGTACAAAATATATATACACATCATATACTTATACACATATATTATTACATGACATATCCACATAAATACATGTAAAAAAGGTGATAGAATCTTTATCGTTAGTAAAAAAAATTGCGTTAATTGAAAACTTACAAAGATTTTTAATGTGTTCACGGACCTTATTTTTTTAAATTGATGTTTTAATGTGAAGAACGACCGACAAACAAGCACATAGCCCACCTGATCGTAAGTGGATGCTGTGGCTTATAGGCATGTATCTACAATTAATAATCAAAATGTAGATGCATCCTCATCCCTGAGGGCTAAGATGGAATGCCTCGTTACTAGTAAAAGGGTCTCTGGATCTCGTCACATCGAAATACAGCAGAATTGTGGTGCTCCGAGGACTCTTTTGGAAAGAGGCATTCTATCTTATTCTCAGGGTGATCAATTTTAGATTTTTTAATCGATAATGCATGAAGGTGTCTATGGTCAGTGCATCCGATTAATATTAGATGAACTGTGAGCTCGTTTGTTACACTTTTTCTATATAAAATTCTTTTAACAAATAAAGTATCGAAAGGGTGAACATAAATTAGTTCTTTCATTTTTATTTCAGTTAAGATAATTTAATACCGTGTAGTAGTGGTGTAAGAATATCAACTACCCCATATCATTCCGTGGGCATCGTAAGAGGTGACAGAAGAAACAAATCGGGAGATGGGCAGCAGCATCTTCCTAATAATGACAAACAAAAATAAATGAAAACTGCCGTTGCCAATCCACTTGCCCAACGTGGCTACTATGGCAAATATCCCCCCAATGAGGCAATCTTTAGAGGAGGCCTATGTTAGCAGTGGACTTTAATAGGCTGTAACGGTAACGGCAAGTTTTATCAGGATTTCCTTTACCGCCGAGTACGTGCGAAACCAGTACTTAAAAGCACTTATTTGGTGCTCAGGGATAGAGTTACCAGAAAAAAAGCCCTGTTCATTTAGTTAATTTCCTGATTTTTTAATAATATGTAATATTCGTCCAATCATCCAATCATCTGAAAGATTTGATTCTTTAAAGTTTTTTTTTTATTACAAAAATAATGTGACTCAATATATAAGTCCGGAAATTACCGACAAATTCAAATTTTAACTGATTTCCTGACAGAACACACTTTCCAGACAACGCATCGGTATTTTGATTCTTAATTGATAATAGATTAAGGTGCCTATCCATTAGGTGGACTGTGTGCTCGTTAGTGACATTAATACTATGAAAAATTGAGAGAAGTATTACAAAGTTTAATTACGATGTACAGCCTGTGTAACTACCTAATATTATGCGTTAAATTAACAAGTTAAATATTAACAACGGGAGCAACGTTAAATGATTTTGATCCACTTACTAAGCCTATCAATTACGGCTAATCCATTATAATATGATAGGTTAATATTCTATATGGTATGCAACGAACTGGCTCGAACATGGCTGTAAAATTGTGTTATAACAGTTGATATTTAAATAAGGTTGCTTAAGTTTAAGATAGATAACAGTAAGCACGTTTCTAACTACTGTTACACCACGTAAGTGGGGTAATTTAATCAATCGCTTGATTTTGTCCCTTGGGTGTCGTAAGAGACTGTGGAAGATGTTAGAAAGATGTCATGGCTCCGATAGAGGGCGGTGTTAATTAAGACCGGTGATAGGACCGAACATTTAAAATATGATACATTTTGTACTGCAATCGAACATCCGCCTGCCAATTGTGCCGAGAACTATTTATAGATATTCTTTCTTCAATATGTGTGCACTTTGATAGCTTTTTCGTTTAAATAATCATTTAATAGTTTTATTATCCTTATAAATGGTAGATTAAACTGGCTCCAATTGATAGAGAATTATTTAGTCAACGTTAGATTTTTTTTATAGGATAAGCGCGACAAGCGAGCACACAGTCCACCTGATAGTAAGTGGTTGCTGTGACCCATAGACATCTATTCTCGTTTGCGAATCAAAATTGCAGATGCGTTGTCAGCCTTTAGGACTAATATGGAATGCCTCTTTTCCAGTAAAAAGGGTCTCCGGTTCTCTACACTCACCATACGAAACACTAGCTGCTATTTCACGCTGGTATTCTGTGAGAGCGTGGTCCTTCCCCGGTCGAGCCGACCCATTCGTGCTACAACTATACAATTAATATAGCTGCAGCATGGCTAAAGCATGGCTCTAATTTTAATGTAACCTTGATACAAATAAAATTTGTATAAAGGTTACATTAAAATTAATAAAAAGAATGTAAGTAAGCAAATTAAATTTCTTATGAAAATTAAAAGTCGAATTCAAAGAGCAAACAAAAAAAGATTTCCCACAACAACTTCTGAAGTCAAAGCTGTCATACTTCTACACAAATGTGTCTTAGCAATTATTTTGTAACTAGCGCTTAGTAATTATTTCATTCATAAATTCTTTGACGTTGGCTGTTATTTTTATTTAAAGGTTTAATTTCTTGTCCCTTTTGAGTGAAGTAAGATACTCATGGATTCAACCACACAAGGAGTGATACAAGTACGTGCATTAATGCTATTGCTGACTTTGCACTCTGTGTGTAGCCTATATCGCGACACTTGAGTAAGCAAATGTAATAAGGTCTGCATGAAAGATGTATTAGAATAAATTTGTCATTATTAGAGTACATGAGCTTCTGTACGGACATCTCTTAGTTTTATTTTAGTTTTTAAAAAACTCTTCCACCGCTCCCGTTAACTCGACTGGCGCAGCCGGTAGGATCGCCATTTGCTTGCGCCGTCCACGAATAATTCGTATAATACCGTTTTCCGCGTTCGTGCCGCGAGATTATACTGCGAACCAATATAAATTTGTCAAGTGGAGAGCAGCTGAAGATGACGAAGGCCGGCTGGTGAGTCTAAATTTTCACCATCCTTTCCTTGCCATATTATATAGTTTTGTTACTTTGCAATTAGACCTCTTGCGATATAACGTTATCTGGTTTTACATAAAAATCTGTGAAACTTATATTTAAAATACTTAAACTTAATAACTAGCTGCATAAAGAAATACTAGGAATAACTAGATAAGTAAGCGCGTCCAGGCAATAACGACGCGATAAAAGCTTGCACTGTGGGAACAAAGCGACTATAACTATTACAAATTATAATTGTAGTGTATGAATTAAAATTTTATTGAGGACTTATTTATTTGATATTGTGTATTTTACTTATTAATTATTTTACTTTAATGTTGACTGTGTTTTGATTGTGAATTTGAATTCTTGTTAATTATATTATTTTATCGTCGTATTTTATAAAATAAAGTTGTACAAAATGGAAGATCAAGTGCAAATTAAGATGATTCCTAATGAAATGCTCAAAATTATACCGATATTTAACGGTGATAAGCACCAATTAAATCTTTTTATTCGCAAATGTGAGTATATACTAAATAAATAAAAGTACGCGATAACAAGTAGACTCGTAGGCGACGCTGCAGCGCTCTTTAGCGAGCGTGAGGACATTAATTCGTGGGATGATTTTAAAGAACTACTGATTCAACATTTTGGAGACCCTAGGAGTGAATAATGTTTGAAGGTTTGCGTATCCGAAACAAAGACTCATATTTAGATTTTTGTAATAGGGTCCAATCCGTTCGTCGTGTTTTAATATCGAAAGTAAATAGATTAACCGATCAGAATGTAAAGAGTAGCAAAATTATTATACATAATAACACATATTTAAATGTCTTTTTGTATAATTTGCCAGAAAATATGGTGCGCATTGTTCGCTTGAAAGCGCCCAGTACACTAGAAGAGGCTTTAAGTGTGGTCATGGAAGAAGTCAACTTCCATGAGCAGTATACCTTGTGTAATAAAATGTATAGTAATCCTAGTAATAAACCAACGCCACCCAGTTTACCAAATAACACCGATGGGCTATAAACCCGAATTAACCCCTAACAAATTTAACTTTGGACTTTCGCAAGGGTCACAATCAAAACTACCCCAATTTAATAATATTCAACAAAATTGCGCCCACAACAATTTGGAAACCAACAACAAAACTTTTATAAGCCCCAACAATTTGGTTACTAGCTTCAGTTAAATAAAAATCAATACACTGGGCCCAGTGACGTCACAATGCGAACGGCACCACGACTTAAAACAAATCAACAAGGCTTTCAGTTAAATAAACTCTACCTTGATAATACTTATTACAATAATGCGTGCGGTGATGTGTACCCAATTTCTTATGATAACTGCTGCTATGAGGAGTAGCCAAGCAGTGGCCTTAATGTTCCCGAGCTCAGTTATTATGAAAATCAAAATCCGACAATAATTCCTGAAGTACCAACATGGCGTCCCAACATAGCGTCCCAACCAAGATGGACGACGAGGATTTTCAGGACGAAGCCTCGGAAGAGACTACGAAAAAATAAAGTTAAATTGTAGTACTAATTTGAGATTGCCGTTTATTTGTACCGGAAATCGACTCTAAATTTATGATTGATACAGGTAGTACGCGATCATTCATTAGTCCATCAAAAGCTCATAAATACTTTCCAGAGTACATAAGTCACGAAGCATTCGAAGTCATTAGCACACATGTATCGAGCAGATATAATCAAGTTGTTCAAATCCCATCTTTGCCAATTTTCAACTATAACGATATTCATAAACTATACATTTACAATGTCGACTCTAGGTACGATGGCTTAATTGGGAATGATATACTTTTCAATCTAGAAGCAGTAATAGATTTGAAAAACGAGATTCTTAAGACTAAAACTACCGTAATACCTATAATACATAGTAAAACTTCTTACGTTTTGGAGTTATCTCCCCGTTCCGAACAGAGAGTCAAACTCCCAACAAATTTATATTCGGGTAATGCTGTAATCGATTACAAAGATTTTGTGGTGTGCAATGCCTAGTGCGTTAGTGAGATGTAAGGATGGTTATACGACTACATTAATCCAGAATACTTTAGATATACCGATAAAATTAACTATTAAAAGACCATTGAATGTAGAAGTATACGAAGAGAGTAAACTGAATAGGTGTGTAGTTAACCATATTACAGATATATCAGATATTGAAGTAGATAAAATATTAGAGCAAAATTTAGAGAAATTACGCTTGGAGCACATCTCGGAAGAAGAACAAACATCGATATACCACTTATGTAGAGAATATAAAGATATTTTGTAAAGCGATCAAATACATATCAAACCCTATTGGCAACCTCCCGCTCAAACACATGAAATTAGAAACCAAGTGCAGAAACTAATAAATGATAATGTGATTCCTTGGTCAGCCTCTGTCCATTTAGTTACCAAAGAGACTCATCTGGTGAAATGAATTATAGGATGGTTATCGGTTACAGACGTTTAAACGACATAACTGTGGACGATAAGTGCCCTTTACAAATATCACTACATATTTGACAAACTGGGTAAGGGTACTTACTTTCAACCTTGAACTTAGCAGTGGATAGCACCAAATTGAGATAAACAGGTCAGATAGACAAAACGGCATTCAGTACAGAGAACGGACTCTATGAATTACTTAGAATGCCCTTGGCCTGAAGACGGCTCCAGCCACCTTCCAGAGCCATGGATAACATCCTAAGAGGCTTAAAAATTCATTGCCTTGTCTATCTTGATGACATAATTATTTTCTCGAGTAGCCTCAAGAACATTTACAAAAATTAAGGACAGTTTTGACAGATTGAGATCGACTAATTTAAAATACAACTTGACAAATCAGAATTCTTGAGAAAAGAAGTGCTATACCTAGGGCACGTTATTACTAAAGATGAACTTAAACCAAACAATGATAAGATTCAGGCTGTATTAAACTACCCGTTACCAAGTACGACTACCGAGATCAAGAGTTTCTTAGGATTGATTGGTTATTACAGACGTTTTGTAAAAGACTTCACCAAAATCACTCAGCCCCTTACAGCATGCCTAAAAAAAGAAATAAAATTGTAGTAGATCAAAAATATATTGATGCATTTCAAAAATGTAAAGAACTTCTGACTAATGCACCTTTACTTCAATACCCAGACCCAGACAAACCCTATGTTTTAACTACAGATGCTTTACTGTTGCTTTAGGTGCGGTTTTATCGCAGGGGACAATAGGATCCGATAAGCCCATTGCCTATGCCAGTAGAACTCTCAACGACACTGAGACCAGATATAGTACAATAGAGCGTCAACTACTCGCCATAATATGGGCCGCAAAACATTTTAGACCATACCTTTACGGGCGTAAGTTCACCATATATTCCGACCATAGACCACTAGTTTGGCTTTATTCGCTCAAAGAACCGAACAGTAAGTTGACCCGTTGGCGGTTACGTCTTCAAGAGTACGATTTCGATATTGTATACAAAAACGGAAAACAAAATAGTAATGCTGATGCCCTCTCTCGGATAAAACTAAATCTCATAGAATCTGATGACTCACACTCATTGGAAGTAAACCTGGACCCTAAACAACAAAAACTACAAAATATCTGACTGAATTAACTGACCAAATTATGGACTTGACGACTGAAAACAGGGACGACTCTAAGACAATAACTATAACACACATCCGCCACTGTATCCGTCGACCAGTTAGACTAACACGAACTACCCGTTACTACCTATATCTACTGATAGTAGTACAGTAACGGTGCATTCTGGACAAGATCTGGAATCTAATGGTATTCCGATATTAAAGGAGGCCATTGACTCAAAACCAAACCAAATTTTAGTTTATACCTGCATAAAATGAGGTACAAGGAGAAATTTATCCAGGATAAACAAAAGTTCTCGAAGTTTTGCCCCACTTAAGAATGAAGATCTTATTAAGAATTTCTTAAAAGAGTACAATAAGCCCAAGATTAAATATTTTATTTATTTCGAAAACATTCAGCATAGAAAAGAATTCTAAAATCATTATAAAGCTATTTAAAAAGCGAATGGTAGAATTTATTGAATGTACAAAACGTAATGATTTTATATTTACGCGAACACTACACATTTAAATAAAACTAGTTTTACGGATTTATCGCGTAAATTAACTTATTTTATATTCCCGACGTTTGAGTACTTACAGCACCATGGTCACGGGGGACTGAGGTATTTGACGTCCCAATGTCATAGTTAACCACGGTTACTCCAGATTAAAATTATTAATTTTGTTCCGATCTACAGTATGAACTACAGTATCTTGAAGTCTTGCAGTTGTATGCTTGGGTTGATTTGATTTTATTAATTATAGATCCCAAGCAGATGGTAGCACCCAACCATCTTCTCTATTGAAATTAGGATGTTTTTTGATTTCAATAGCCTCGCGAATCATCCTTGGAAGGAATCGGTGTTCTTAGCGAGGATTTGTGGTCTATCAAATCTAATGTAGTGACGGGGCGATCCTGCATGTTCAAAGACTGCAGACTTCCGAGCGTCGATTCTTCACATCAGCTATGTGTTCTTTAACGCGGGTTTTTATTGATCTTTAGTTTGTCCTATATAAGAGAGACCACATTCACAATCAAGCTTGTACACTCCGCATCTTGCAGAGGGACATTACACTTAACTGATGGTAAAACTGACTAATCTTCTTCGGCGTCTTGAAGTATGTTTTAATAGAAGCACGCTTCAGGATGTAGCCAATCTTGTCAGTGACACCTCTGACATAGCAGCAGCAGCAGCAGGCACCGCTCGACTGTAGGCCGGCTTCACCGTTCACTGTGACGTAGGCGGGACCCGAAGCTATTGTCGTGCAAAACTTGCTTGACGTGTTGGAGCTCGGCGGCCAGGTGTTTACTGTCACAGATCCTCGCCTCTGAAACAAAGATTTACCCACGGTAGCTAACTGTGAAGGATGGTGATGAGAGTCACCGTTTAAATATCTATCTGTATGGGTCTTTTTCTATACACAGTGTGGCTCAAGGTGTTATCAGGATTCCGAATTACTAACACATCTAGAAAAGCTAAAGAGTTGTTTGCCTCTAACTCCATTGTGAATTGAATTTTAGAATTTATGGAGTTAAGATGGTCTAAGAATGCAGTTACTTTATCTAAAGGTAGAATTGTGAAAGTGTCGTCTACGTACCGCTTGTAGAATCTTGGATTTACGGGAGAAGCAGTAGGCTTTCCTCAAAGTCTTCCATGAATATATCGGCGATAATGGGAGATACAGGTGGCCCATCGCCACTCCATCTACTTGCTTGTAGAACCTCCTTCCACAATAGTAGCCAGATGTAAGGCATTGTCTAAGTAATGCTGCATATTCTATGGGCATGTTGTTTTCCTCCAGCCTTCTAGTTACAATCGAGATGCAGTCTTCAACAGGTAAGCATGTGAACAGAGACTGCACATCAAAACTGACCATAGTTTCATTGTCTGCCAGATGTACGTCTTTAATCTCGCTGACAAAATGGTAAGAACTCTGTGTGTGTTTCTGTATGTCCCTGAGCGGTGTAAGTATTTTCGCTAAGTGTTGAGCCAATCAAGTTGGTGAATCGATTTGCTAACTATGGGACGTAGTGGAGCATTGGGCTGTGTATTTTTGGTAACCATACACTTCGGTGGTTTGGCACACGTAGGTATTATCGACGTCAATACCTCAGTCCCCCCGTGACCATGGGTGCTGTAAAGTACTCGAAACGTCGGAATATAAAATAAGTTAATATACGCGATAAAATCCAAACTAGTTTTATTTAAATGTGTAGTGTTCGCGTAAATATAAGAAATCATTATGTAAACCAGTACGGACTGGTAATTGGCAATAAAATTCGCCGATTAGAAGATCTCATGACCAAGCGCAAGATATCTAACAGCCTTAAATTTCTTGAAGAGATGCCGAGACCATAATCTCATTCCTACGTGTGTCAAAATATCCACTAAAACGACATTCGAGGAAGCGCTAAGATCTTAAATCAGGCAAGTAAAAGTTGTTACGAACGGTAATCCAACAAAACGCTCCGATCTACATGACATAAACAAATCCATAGACACATCATTCAGTGAGTTAAAGGCAGTCTTAACGACATTTGATTATAATGTTTGCATCGAAACGTTAAATAAACGAGAAATTAATAAATATAACGAATGCAAAACAAACATATAGTAAAATATCAAAATTAACGACCAAATTAACGAAAAAATTAAATGTCAAACATCTGTGTCAACGTGAGAACGAAGCACAACCGTTGACCACAAACACGGTTCATAGACCAAACGCGGTCTATAATCTGTCAAAACAAACTCTGGATGATGCAACAATTAGAGTATTATCGAAAGGCCTTAATTTCGCCATAACACCTAAAAAATTACCGTACGAAGAAATTATCTGCAGTGTCGAGGACTGTTTATTTAAAAACGATATAAAAGGAAGATTTGAAGCGATACGTCAAGACATTTCGACTATGTTACGTCGAAGTTCAGCGCCGAAACCGAATCTACCAAGGACGAATATAAAGCGTTGAATAACCTACGCAATAAACCAGAACTCACGATTCTCCGCGCAGATAAGGAAATGCCACGGTAGTCATGGATACGTCGGATTATAATTTTAAAATACAAGAACTTTTGTCGGATTCAAGCACTTATAAAAGGTTAAAACGACCCAACAAATAACACACTTAAAACAACTAGTGATCTCATAAAGAAACACTCCGAAAAATTAAATCTGGACGTAAAATCGATAATACCTACGCCAAACCACCGAAGTTGTATGGGTTACCAAAATACACAAGTCCAATGCTCCACTACGTCCCATAAGCCAAATCGATTCACCAACTTACAGATTGGCTCAACACTTAGCGAAAATACTTACACCGCTCAGGGACATACAAGAGCACACACAAGGATTCTTACCATTTTGTCAGCGAGATTAAAGACCTACATCTGGCAGACAATGAAACTATGGTCAGTTTTGATGTGCAGTCTCTGTTCACATGCTTACCTGTTGAAGACTGCATCTCGATTGTAACTAGAAGGCTGGAGGAAAACAACATGCCCATAGAATATGCGCATTACTTAGACAATGCCTTACATCTGGCTACCTATTGTGGAAGGAGGAGTTCTACAAGCAAGTAGATGGAGTGGCGATGGGCTCACCTGTATCTCCCATTGTCGCCGATATATTCATGGAAGACTTTGAGAGAAAGCCCTACTTCTCCCGTAAATCCAAGATTCTACAAGCGGTACGTAGACGACACTTTCACAATTCTACCTTTAGATAAAGTAACTGCATTCTTAGACCATCTTAACTCCATAAATTCTAAAATTCAATTCACAATGGAGTTAGAGGCAAACAACTCTTTAGCTTTTCTAGATGTGTTAGTAATTCGGAATCCTGATAACACCTGAGCCACACTGTGTATAGAAAAAGACCCATACAGATAGATATTTAAACGGTGACTCTCATCACCATCCTTCACAGTTAGCTACCGTGGGTAAATCTTTGTTTCAGAGAGCACGAGGATCTGTGACAGTAAACACCTGGCCGCCGAGCTCCAACACGTCAAGCAAGTTTTGCACGACAATAGCTTCGGGTCCCGCGCCTGTCACAGTGAACGAGGTGAAGCCGGCCACAGTCGAGCGAGTGCCTGCTGTACTGTCATATGTCAGAGGTGTCACTGACAAGATTGGCTACATCCTGAAGCGTGCTTCTATTAAAACATACTTCAAGCCGCCGAAGAAGATTAGTCAGTTTTACCATCAGTTATGTAATGTCCTCTGCAAGATGCAGGAGTGTACAAGCTTGATTGTGAATGTGGTCTCTCTTATATAGGACAAACTAAAAGATCAATAGAACCCGCGTTAAAGAACACATAGCTGATGAAGAATCGACGCTCCGGGAAGTCTGCAGTCTGAACATGTACAGGATCACCCCGTCACTACATTAGATTTGATAGACCACAAATCCTCGCTAAAGAACACCGATTCCTTCCAAGGATGATTCGCGAGGCTATTGAAATCAAAAACATCCTAATTTCAATAGAGAAGATGGTTGAGTGCTACCATCTGCTTGGGATCCTATAATTAATAAAATCAAATCCCAACCCAAGCATACAACTGCAAGACTTCAAGATACTGTAAGTTCATACTGCGTAGATCGGAACATAAATTAATAATTTTAATCTGGAGGTAACCGTGGTTAACTATGACATTGGGACGTCAAATACCTCAGTCCCCCGTGACCATGGGTGCTGTAAAGTACTCGAAACGTCGGGATATAAAATAAGTTAATATACGATAAAATCCGTAAAACTAGTTTTATTTAAATGTACAAAACGTGTTATATATGTAGAAGACGAGAGAGAACAAAAAGAAATCATACTGCAACATCATGAGGGAAAGACGTGTCACAGAGGAATAAAGGAAACAATGAGTAGAATTAAAAGAAATTATTAGAGACGATTGCTGCAGTACTTAATGTTTGTGATGCCTGCAGAAAAATAAAGTATGAAAGAAAACCCATTAAACCATTATTTCAATTAACTCAAACCCAAAACTTTCAACAAGTTTTCATGGACCTTTTTTCAATTGAATCCGTTTATTACCTAACTTTGGTTGACGCATTTAGTAAGTTAGAACAAGCTATCGAAATCCCAAATAGGTCCACACCGGAAATCGTAAGAGCGTTTATTAAATATTTTTCAATATCTGGAACACCTAAAAAAATAACTTCTGATCCCGGTAGTGAGTTTAATAATGACCTCATTAAGGAACTTATGATTATGTATAACATACTACTACACATTACTACTCCGAATAACCCGAATTCAACAGGCATAATAGAGAGATTCCACTCCACAATTATAGAGATATACAAATTGGCGAAATACGAACGAAAGTGTACAGACGCAGCTGCTGTAATGAGTTATAACCACACCATACATAGTACAACCGGCCTTACTCCTTTCGAAATCGTTTTCGGTCATACCGATTCTAATTCAACGTTCGCCGCGAATTTCGAGAAATGTTACACCTAACAACTATTAAAAGATCATGCTAAACGTATTAGACATCTATATAATTACATACAGGATGGGCCCTACAACTTCAAAACTTGAAAAACCAGGAAGATTAGATTTAGATTTTAGTATATTAAAGTATGACGAATTCGTTGCGTTGATAGATGTTAATAAACCATATATTCATGAATTTTTAGCTATTCGACCACATGTAGGGTATTTAAGAGATGCAACTATAGAAAAATTTCGGCAACTTGTGCCATCGAAAAGATGATAAAAATAGTAACTGGAAATTTGGATCATGATGATGCCATCCGATATGACTCATTGATTTCTAAACTAAACGATAATCAGATAGTGTCGGATAAGAGAATTACATTAGTCTCCAAAATCTTGGACCTTACATAACAATACTTTAATTTTAGATGAACGCTTAAAGAGAATTGAAAGAATTGTTACATTCCTAATTACAAAAGAAGACAACTCCATTTATTCTACTTATGTCTTAGGTATGTTTGACATGTTTTTGAGTTATTTTAGAACTATTAACGTAATACTAGGAGAAATTGAAACTGCACTAGCGTTCAGTAAGGTCTGTTCTGCATTAATCAATTTTTAACTCTACGGAATTGTTAAATTTATTACAATCAATCGCGACAAATGAAAATGTGTTATATCCTGTAAATGAAAATAACTTAGTTAAATTAGAAAATTGTATTAAGGTTAAGGTTTTTATAAAAGGAAACCAGATCACGGTCGTTACTCGCCTTACACTTTCTACCGGTACGAGGCTGCCACTGAGAACCTTTTTCCCCATCGGTTGTCGGTTCTTCGAGCTTTATGGCCGCCCATTGCCACTTTAGCTACGTAGTACTATTATTTATTCTAAGCTTTGGCTTATTAATCCGTTGGGCTATGTCGATTACCCTGCTTCTACTGCGGATATCTTCATTCTAAATCTACCACGCAGAGAAACCCCAAGCATAGCCCTCTCCATAGCTCACTGAGCGACCTTGAGCTTCCTCATAGGCCAGCAGTTGAGGACCACGTCTCAGATCCATAAGTCATCACTGGCTACACGCACTGATTGTACAATCTTGTTTTGAAATTTTGGGGTTACCTGACGACAAGATGTGACGTAATCTCCGAATGCTGCCCAGCCGAGTTGATCCGTCTATTGACCTCTCGGTCGAAGTTGGAGTTACCTAGTCGGACTATTTGTTCCAGATAAACATACTCGTCAAATAAGTAAACATACTCGAAAAATTACTAAAAAGAGAAAATAGCAACTCTTGTTATTATTTGAGAATGAGAGCTTGTGTTACATGTAAAATTGCCGATTTTAGTAGTAATGATTTTATTGAAATACTAGCGATCCGCCACGACTTCGCACGGGTGATTTCTGGATCTCGTCAACAGCGCCACCCACCGAGTCCATTGTGAATCTAAACCGTCGAAACAACTTAATCACACACAAAAAATTTCACCAAAATCGGTCCAGCCGTTTAGGTGAAGTTCAGTTACATACACACGAACAGAAGAATTATATATATAATTATACATTTATACCTTCCTCTTGAATTATTCTGTCTATTGATGGAAACCTCATCAAAATCTGTTACGTAAACTACATAAAAGATCTAAGCGTACAGACGACGGAAGTGACATTATAAATTTAAATTTTTTAACGCCCCGCACTGTCCTTAGTGGGTGGAATTTCATAAAATTGAAATTATAAATTCATGCCAAAAAGAATATTATGGCCAAGTTTTATACCTATAAGAGCTATAGTTTGAAAATGTGTTTTTTTTTCAATTTTAAATTTGCAGCCGAGGTGGAGTCGCGGGAGAAGAGAGGTTGGTATGGGAGGCGCCGCCTCCTACCCTCCGTGGCCGAAACTTGCTGGCAGCGGAGCCAAAGATCAGATCCGCTGGGGTAGGGAAGCGGGTGCTACCGAGTGCTCAATTTTCCTGGCCCCATGGCCTGCATATCGGACTTGGGGAGCTCGGTATACGCAGGTGGAGTTGGAGACCGTGGAGAAGGCGTGTCTTGTATTCCTGATGCGCCTTGCCTGAGAAGGAGAATAGGGAGAAGTCCTCCTCGAGAATGACAGCCCCATGGGGCGTCCAGCGCTGGTGGGGCCGCCCTGCCAATATGCGGCACACCATGAAGTTTTAGTCGGTGCGAGTCCGACATAACCCGTCCTTGCCAAGTTTGGGCAAGGACGGTATGCGTAGGCATTACCCTATGTAAAAAAGGGTTGCAGGGCGTTAATTGCACCTTGCGGGTGGAATTTTGTAAAACTCTCAAAGTGTCAGTACGACAAAATTAGCGTTTCGTCGTACTGACCACTTTGATCTGAAATATCTCCTCTTTGGTTAAGAACTCCAAATTCAAATTTATAAATTCATTTAGATGGTACATTTGAGTTTTGAAATCAGTCATTCATTTGTTTTTTCCTTATAATTTTTTCTTTGGCGTCGCTTATTACGGCACAATGGAAAAGATGAAATATCAGTATATTTACGAGTACGAGTTCTACTGTGGCACCATTGCTGCAGAAACAGCTCGAAGGATTAATGATGTACGGCGCTGGTGTCGCAAAAGAAATCACGGTACGCTTTTGGTTTCAACGTTTTCGTTCTGGAAATTTCGACCTTCATAACCAACCCCGTGGACGGCCGGAGACCAAAGTGGAAAATGAAGAATTAAAGGCTATTGTGGAAGCGGACCCATCACAAAGTACATTAGAGATAGCTGCAGGCTTCGGGGTAAGTGATAAAACTGTATTAATTCACTTGAAGCAAATCGGGAAAGTAAAAGTGAACGATGGGTACCTCATGAATTGAGTGAATTGTACTTGCAAAACGAGGCGACTGCTGTGTTACTTTGCTCAACCGACACAATAATCAAGGGATTTTAAATCGAATCATTACTTGTGATGAAAAGTGGATACTGTACGATAATCAGAAGCGCTGTTTCAATGGCTGAACCCTGGAGACCCAGACAAATCCTGCCTAAACGAAAATTGACTCAGAAAAAGTTACTTGTGAGTATTTGTGGACTAGCGCCGGTGTCGTTCACTAAAGCTTTCTAAAATCTGGCCAAACGATTACGGCAGATATCTATTGTCAGCAACTGCAAACCATGAAGGAAGAACTAGCTTCTAAACAACCGAGATTGGTCAATCGTCTAGGCCACTGCTGCTTCACGACAACGCAAGACCACACACTGCACAACAAACACCACTAAGTTAGATGAGCTACAATTGAATGTCTGCGACATCCACCATACTCCCGGACCTTGCTCCAACAGATTACCATTTTTCCGGAATTTGGACAACTCCTTACAAGGAAAAAATTAACTCCGATGCGGCAGTCCAAACCGCCTTCAAAGAGTTTATTGATTGTCGCCCCATGGTTTTTTAGTAAAGGAATAATGAACTACCTATGAGATGGCAAAAGTGCATAGATAACAACGGTGCATACTTTGATTAATTAAATATATTTTACAAAAAATTGACTTTATATTCCTCCCGTATAAAACGCCAATTTTTTTATAGAGAGGGGCAAACGAGCATGCGGCTCACCTGATGGTAGTGACTACCGCCGCCCATGAACAACTGCAACACCAGGGAACCAGAGGAATTGCAGATGCGTTGCCGGCCTTTTAAAAGGAGTAGGCTCTTTTCTTGAAGGTCCCTACGTCGTATCGGTCCGGAAAATCGCTGGTGGTAAACTATTCCACAAGAAAGTTGTGCGAGGAAAACATCTTCTAAATCGCACAGTGGTGGACCGCCAATCATCCAGATGGTGTGGATGGTATCGGGAGTTCTGCCGCGATGTGCGTTCGTGAAATTTGGTGGCTGGGATTAATAAATGCGAAAGAAAATGCAAGGAGATGCAACATCTCTTCGCAGCGCCAATGAATCGAGCTGATCGGATAGGACTCGGTCGTCGACGATTCGAGCCGCTCTGCGCTGGATACGGTCAAGTGGAAGGAGCTGGCACTGGGGAGCCCCAGCCCAGAGATGGGAACAGTATTCCATGTGAGGCCGAACCTGCGCCTTGTAAAGTTGCAGGCGTTGTGCCGGCATGAAATACTGTCCCGCTCTGCTGAGCACGCCAAGCTTTTTAGAGGCCAATTTGGCCTTCTCTTCCAAGTGACAACGAAACTGCACGTCACTCGATATGTCGACGCCGAGGATTCCGATACTGGCTGAGGCAACAAGGGGAGTGCCTTGAAACTGAGGAGATACGACAAAGGGGTTCCTTTTGCGGTAAACGCGCAAACTTGTGTCTTCTGAGGATTAAACTGGACTAGATTTAGTCTCCCCAATCCGAGACTTTGTTCAGCAAAGACTCGACTTCAACACAAGTTTGTTCCGGTACTCGGCGACGTTTTCCGAGAAATATTCGCACGGCCGGCGTATAGACCATCACCAGTGCTATCATCCGCATAGCAATGAATGCTACCGGTTTGCAACATATCATTGATATGCAGAAGAAACAGCGTTGGTGATAGCGCAGCCTTGTGGAACACCAGCGTTAATAGGCTTGTAGTCGGAGCATGCACCGTCTACAACGACCTTGATGCTCCGATCTGCAAGAAAGCTGGTGATCCAATTGCAATTTCTCAGGAAGCCCATAGGAAGGAGCTTCGTAAGAAGCGCTTTGTGCCAAACCCGATCGAAAGCTTTCGCAATGTCCAAACTAACGGCCAATGCCTCCCCCTTGGACTCTACTGCCTCCGCCCATCTATGAGTCAGGTAGACCAGAAGATCACCAGCTGATCGACCCGACGAAAACCGTATTGGCGGTCACTAATCAGCTGGTGATCCAGGTACCGCATGAGCTGGCAGTTTATAATGGATTCCATTATTTTGGAGAACAAGGGGTGATGGCGATAGGCCTGTAGTTGGACGGGTCTGAGCGGTCGCCTTTTTTAGGGATTGGTTGGACAAAAGCTGTCTTCCATGATTTCGGGACTACGCCTAGGAGTAGGAGTACCGGAAAAGACGCGTTAGAACAGGTGCCAACTCCGGAGCACACGTCCTCAGCACAATTGGGGAATTCCGTCAGGCCCACTCGACTTGTGGATGTCCAGGAGAAGAGTGCTTTGCGAACCGAGCGCTGTGAGAACCGAACATCCGGCATGGAGCACTCACACCGCGGGATGGCCGGCGGTGTGTTCTCCCGTCATCAAGAGTCGAGTTGGACGCAAAAGTGAGCCTAAAGGTCGGCTTTTTTGCGGCGTGGGCCAGTGAGTCGTCCTCCTGTGCAGAGATGGTAGTGATGGCTTACAGAAATTCCCTTGGACAGCCTTGGCGAGAGACCAGAATGCACGGGTTCCCGAAGGAAGGCGAACTAGTTTCGCCAATTCTGCCTATGTGCTCTGACTTTGCCTTGGCAATAACACTTTGAAGGACCTGGAGGCGAAGTTATACTTCTTTTAAGCATGCTGGTGTTTACATCCGAGCCGCCGAAGCCTCAGCCCAGACCTGATAGCACTCCTGCTTACTGCGTAATGCAGTCTTACAGGAGCGACCAAACCAGGCTGCGATCTGCCTCCGATGGGTACCACAGATGATGGAATAAATAGTTCCATTCCTGTAACACCACATCAGTGACAGAGTCAGCAACAGCGCTGGGATCATCCGGCGAGAAGCAAACCCGCCCCCATGGGTAATAATAATAATAAAGAAAGACCGCATTCCGTCCCAATCCGCCGACCTGTAATGCCAAACACGGCGGCAACCTGCAGAACGCAACCGCGAGGGGAGCGTGAGTGGCACCACACCAGATCAGACAATGGTCCGAAGAGCTGAGACAGCCGAAGGGGCATCGACGGAAACCTGATAGCCGTCCGGATGAGAGGTCAGCAGAAGGTCCAACAGGGAAGGTGATGATCCTTCACATCTGGAATCCGCGTAGGCGAAGTAACCAGCTGTGTCAGACCATATGCCAAGGCAGTCATAAACAGATCTCCCGCATGATCGGTTAAACGTGAACCGAGCCATTCGGCGTGGTGGGCGTTAAAATCGCCAAGGATCACGATCTCTGCGGATGGGACCTGTTGTAGCAAGGAATCTGTAGCCATTTGGACGTGGTCGATGAGTCGGTCTGTTTCGGCATTACCGCTATGGGACCTATAGAGGCACCCGTAGACGCGCGGATGGTCGTCGCTATCTACGCGTAGCCAAAGGATGGACAGGTCCGAACCTTCAAGACTGCCGAGGCGTCGAGAACAGATGTCCTCTCTGACGTATACGCAAACTCCAGCCCGAGGCACAAAGGAGTGTTCCAATTTGTACCCCGGGTAGGAGAGATATGAAGTATCAGCCGGAGAGGACACCTGCGTCTCGGTCAGAAAGAGCAAGGCCGGCTTCGCCGTCTCGAGATGGTAGTGGACGGCGTTTAGGTTCGAGTGAAGTCCCCTGATGTTGCAGAAACCACGGCGACCCTGCCACGCGGCTGCCAGGGGTCGCCTTGGTCTTGTTGCTCAGTTTGCCAGTTTGCCCCGAGCATTTATTGTTTTGAGCGGAATTTTGCCCCCCAGAATACGCGGGGCAGCCTGAGCACCCACGCCCAGGAGTGGAGTAGCATCATATGTAAGGACCTAATATATAATATAGAAGATAAAATATGAGCAGAAATACGGAAGTGAATATTGTTTTATAATATGCAGAAAGAGTCTATGGTATCGTGAGTTCGATAAAACACATCTTATGGGAAACATACAGAATAATACGGAAAAGAGGAAGTTTTGCAGCACGAATAAGTTAACTGAGTGTTTAATGTTTATTCCTCGCACACACAGAATAACAACCTAAAATAGCAACAAAGTGTTGTAAATAGTATGGTGAGTGACAAGAACAGGAGATATTTTTCACTGGTAACGGGTATTCTGTTTTAGTCTTTAGGGTTGATAATGCATCTGCATTTTCATCCTTGCCTTACTTTCATTGACTATGTGCAGTTTTCATCCCTCCCTATAAAATAAATTCAGTGATTAAACTGTTACTCAGAAGTCTTCTATTGGTTTCATGTTGTATACAAAATTCCACAAAGGATCAAAGGTCACGCCTAACAATTTTGCTCCTCAATATGGAAATTCATATGCAAATTGTATTGAAGAAAGATGTACTAAGTTAAAATGAAACATGGGCTTTATATTTCGATGGAGAAAATTCTCATGATTTCTATCGCTTGGTTAAATCTGAGTTACTTTATGATTTTTGATACGTAAAATATTTCGTTTTATGGGGTTATAATGTAATACAAATAATCCATTAGAGCCGGTGGGATTATTTTCAGGAAGGTGTATTCCGTTACCGTAGCTGGATGATAACCGCAGTTTATTATTTGATTACGAAGACGCTGCTGCCCATTTCCTGATTTAATTCCCTCTGTTGCCTCTTACGATATATACACACGGGATGATATGGCATAGTTACATTCTTACACCGCTACCTAACAACATACTATTAATTGTGTTGTTAAGAAATTATTATTTATAACATTGCATCTTTAAAATGATAGGTAGGTATTTTTGTATTTCATTAACATGATTTGCTACTTTATATTTTAGTACTAGATTACTCAAGTCTGTTTGCAATGGCAGCAATTAAGATTGGCCTGACTATTCCAGCAGCAACATGTAGAATTAAACGTTCATTTAGTTCGTTACGACGTCTTGATAGACACGGAAATGGTCAACGATGGAAGATCTGAAGCTAAACATTCTGTGCTTGCTCCCGGGAGGGAATATCTAAAGACATTAAGTCCGCCTTTGTAAACATTTTTATATATATAGTTTGCACAAAAAGTTTAAATAAATAAATATAAATAGAGTAAAGAAAGAGATTGAATTCGCTGACAAGGTATTGAACATTTTTGTACAACAATCTAGGCGCCTCAAGTTTTAATTCATATAATGACTTTAATAATTAAAAATATTTCCGAAATTTTCCTGTGTACTTTCCGAGTGTGGGGCAGAGTGATGCAAGTGCATCGCCTTGCAACCGACGCCCGTGAGGGAACCTTATTAGTTTTGTTTTGGATTTTCTAATTTGTTAACTGCCACTTTTTACACTTTGTTTTATAAAATTATTCTCAAATTAAACAAAATAGACTTTCAGTATAAAAATGAATATAAGTGAATTATTTTTTCATTCAATTTAAATTATCAAAATGAAAATACCAACGAACTTATAGTCCATTTGATGATTAGTGCGTACTGCAGTTCATGGGCACCTGGAGCCAACTTCAAACTAATAAAGGCTACAGTTGCGTTATCACCTCTGAGGACTAAGGTGGATAAGAGAATGTGTTTAATAACTGGCAACCATAGTTAGGTATATCCTCGAAACTTCATCGTTGCTTTGGAAGATGTATTGTTAAGAAATACAAAGTGCAAAGACACCATAGTGTATAGAACATACGGGATGCTATACAGACTAAATAAATAAAGAAATATCAGCGTATACGCTGATATTTCTATTTTACAGAATGAAAAAAGAATGTTTCACTGAAGTTAATACACGTAGTAAGAATGAGAGACGGAGAAATGACAAAACAAATTTATGCTGCAGAAGTGAGTGGCAGTCGGCAAGGACACTTTAGATGTATAAGTTTACCGACCAATTTGAGGATAAATTGAAGAAATTTAATGACCACCTTAACTGATGGACGGACATGCGTAGATATAATGATGTTAAAGAATCAATAAAAGTGTGTTAGCATCGTGTCAAATGGAAGTCCTTAGTCTTTGCCTACCCTCTGTATGTCAGGCGGGAGAATTATGTTATTATATGTTTATGTTACTTAACGGCTTTATGTTACTTGACTGCTTCGTTAGTCTACTGATCATGTGCTCCCAGGTACAAATCCATTTCGGGCTAAAAATTAGTTGTTGGGTTTTTCTTTCATCTCAGTAGCAACTTGGAGGCAGGAAACTGGCAGTGCTTCACTCTCGTTGGTCCTGCGCTTGATCTCTCTCCGGTCGTGTCAGATTGCCGTCCCATCAGACTATGAAAGTGAGGGAATAGAGAGTGCTTGCACACATTCGGAAAATGCCTAGTTGCCGTTGTGACTAGCTGCAGTGACCGAAATCAAAAGGTATAAGTAAGGTATTAAGTAAATATTTGTGTAGCCGCATTTTAGAAGTATACTAAATTTTAATCACCTACTTAAAACAATTTCAGAGAAAACCATATGACAGACAGACCTTTGTTTTCATCTACAATTTGGCGCGGGACACAAAAATTGAGTCACATTTTCTAAGAAGTTCCTTTGCGTATATTAAATTTTATTTTAAATTTATCAGTTTAAGTATGCATAAACCAACTTACTGCGCCTGTAATATCACAGACACCTATTGTCTCAGATGATGTTTGGCATAAACGAATCTGTATACTGTCAGCCTCTCGCTGGCATTATAAGTGGGTTTTGTCAGTTATATATATATATATATATATATATATATATATATATATATATATATATATATATATATATATATATATTATTAAAAGTTATCGAGGCAAACAAAAATTTAACTAAATAATTTTTATTATTTTTAATGAATACTGTTACGTTTATTTTTGTAAAATTTTTATTGACACCCACTGGAGATCAGCGGCGAAGTACTTTGTCAGTACCAAGACTATGTCTCTACCTTTTTAGTAACTTTTTAGTAACTAAAAGGTTACACACAATATTTAAAAAAAAACTATAATAATGAAAAACTCAAAATTTAAAATTTTAATTGTCATACAGTCTTACTCCCCGTGGCTTCGTGCCAAGAATGTTGGCTGCGTTTCCTCGCTGAATGGCTATACTTAGTTGTTAAGCGAGAAAAAATAACCCTCTTATCACCAGTAGCAATGACCAGTCGCGGATACAGTACCTTAGGAACTTCACCGCACGTGGACCCCACGGACCGATAGTCTCCATAGCAAATGACACAAATTTGTACAGTGGTAGAGCCACGCAGCAGCTTTTGCTGTCGCACGGATGGGCTGGCTCAAAACGGAGTGGTACCACGACCTCACAGAATACCAGTCTGAAGTAGAAGTTTACTCCAATGGGCCGTTTATGATCACGATGATGAAAAAAATAAATGTTAAATTAATAAGTTTACAAATTACAAGTACATAAAAGAGGTACTTTTAAGTTTTGTATTTTTACGCAGCTGTGAAAAGTCTCTGAAATTAAATTATTCTGAATCCTGCGCACTAAGCGACCTACTCGAGTAAAATAGTCAATAAAGGTCAGGTTATTAGTCACCAGGGTGCAGATGGGGCAAAACTTTCACTATTTCTGTAACAGTTCCGCAAAAGCATTTGAGATCAAAAAACTTTTCCTCGATCAAAATCTCAGTGTTTTCGCAGATATATTTTTCTTCTTCTTCAGCAGTCCGCAACAGTCCAATACTAGACATGGGTCTGTCCCGTTGTAGAAAGGATTAGTCCTTTTTTAGAATAAGGGTAAAAAGAAAAAAATAAAGAACCCCAACTGATGGTAAGTGGATGCTGTGGCCCATAGACATCTACATCTTTCCTCGATTAAGAATTAAATACGATTAAGAATGCACCCCTGAGGACTAAGCTAGTATGCCTCGTAGCCAATAAAAAGGGTTTCAATCACTCTACACTCACCATACGAAACACAGCAGCATTGAGCTGCTATTTTACGCTGGTATTCTGTGAGAGCGTAATTGGCACGCTTGGTTTGACGTTCGTACTACCAGACAACTCGCACCTTTGACACCGTTGATGACTAAGACTGAGAACGTTATGAAGCCATTTATCGGAAGCTATTACGAAACGCTATAACGGAAAATATTAGACCTTATATTCCCGATGCTTTTTGTCCAAACTTTATAACCGTTCGTCCAATATTGAGATTAACTTAAAAGTTTCGTCGGTATATTAAGTCGAGAATATATTAGTTTAACGGATCTAAGTTGTAAACAGTATAATCGACTTTATAAACTATACGGAAAGGTTCCACTCCAGTTTTTAAATATATTTTTCGTTACGAAAAAAAGGGTATGTTGGGTGAGCTCCTAGCATTGAAGTTACGGATGTTTACTACGTGATTTCAAAATAAAACACCAGTAAAATACAACATACAAATAAAATAAATATTGTCTCTTCAATTGTTACTATTTGTAATAATAAAATATAAGATTATAGTGCTGGCACCAATGAACTGTTGATTGTAATTTAAGTGTTGATTTACCATGAAGGAAAACCTCGTGAGAAACCTGCATGTCCGAAGAATAAAATATTTCTAAGACGTGAAGTTAGCTAACACGTACTGGAGCAGCATTGTGGACTGATTTGCTCCATAGCCTCGCAGAAATGAGAGGAAGCCTGTGCCTAGCAGTAAAACGTATATTGTTATATTGACCTCTTGCATCATTCTATTACAGCCATTAAAGTTCAAAGCAACATAGGTCTCCCCATAGATTGCATCAGGAGTAGGAGTAGATTTTTTATAGGTGCCATGTGGCTGTAGGGTTGATAACCTCATTATTTTATTATTTTGAGTTGCTATCAGCAAAATGCTGCTGCCATCTCTTATTTCACTTTCCCTCTATCGTCTCTTACGATACCCACGGCACGATATAGGATAGTGGATATTATTATACTGCCACTACAGTTGGCTTGCAACTTTACTTTAAATATATTTCCAATTTGTAAAAATATAAAATATTTACAAACGATCAAAGAACAGTGAGTGCCTATAATTTATTCTCATTGGAATAAAATTTTCGTATGTAAATTTTATCAAAGACAGTCGTCGAAATTAATTTGGAACATTGCTTTTTGCTTACAAAACTACATATCAAATGCTGATTTTCGTATATCGGTTTGAGATTAATATATACATTTCGACTCCGATTTATTGGTACACTTGGTTGTTGATGGTTATTGTAACTGACCACTAGATGGTATGGTATTGCGGTAGAATAGAGTCCGCCACGCTGCACTAATATATTGGCAGCTTTCACATATCCGTAAAATATTTTTTTTTAATTTTTGAGCATGAAACTCTTCTTAAGGCCACATACATACGAATTCCGAATCAGATCGAAACGGAATCGGAACGGAATTCCGTGAACACATCACACACATACGTTTATTTACGTTCGGATTAACAAGGTCAGTTGAGACGTTGAGAGAGTTAGCCATTGAGTCTAGACATTCTGCCAGCGAATAATGACGACGATTTCTGATTGATTCCATTGTTGCTGTCATTGTTACGTATGTGTCAATTTACGTGTGTGTTTGCGACTCGTACAAAATCTATGGAAAACTTGCGTTCGAGCGGCTTTTTCCGTTCGGGATTCCGAACGCACAGGCGGTCATACGGAATCTCGAATCGGAGAAATTCCGTACGGAAAAATTCCGTACGTGTGTGGCGGGTCATAGATTTTATATGGACTTGCTGCGTTCGGAATCTCGAATCGGAATATCGAAACGGAATTCCGTATGACCGCCTGTGCGTTCGGAATCCCGAACGGAAAAAGCCGCACCGAACGCAAGTCTTCCATAGATTTTGTACGAGTCGCAACACATACGTAAATTCCGTACGGAACGCGCTCAGTGATCGTCGCACGACCGAAGCGAGTAGGTGTGTTTATGCATGTTTTGCATTTAATCTTATAGGTGTATAGGTTTTCGTAATCTTTCATCTTATTTTATTTAATAATTCGTCGAAAGAATTTACAGACATCCATATTTAAAACATATCTCTGAATAGATAGATCTTTTACATAATATTGACTATATTGCAAGCTTAGGGTGATAAGGGGATGCACCCAGTAACAATGATACAGCAACAATGGAATTGCAATCAGAAAATCGTCGTCATTATTCGCTGGCAGAATGTCTAGACTCAATGGCTAACCTCTCTCAACTGACCCTTGTCATTCCGAACGGAAATAAACGTATGTGTGTGATGTGGTCACGGAATTCCGTTTCGGGATTCCGTTTCGATATTCCGATTCGGAATTCCGTATGTATGTGGCCGGCCTAAAGTACTCCTTTAAAGTTGTAGGAGGATTTGCATATATCGTCACGTTTAGTAATCCAATTGACACGATCACAGTACCATACGTATCGTATACCTGATCCCCGCGTGGCGTGCAAAATGGTTATACTATAGTAGCCGCTCAAGACACCCATGAGACGAAGCGAGCTGATCGATCCTCTTACATCGACACCGCAGGGATTAACATACCGAGAGTCAACCAACATATCCGTCTCGAGCTTCTCTCTTAATTATAATTTTAGTATCCAAATTGTGTTTTGTTTGTGATACGTGTGTTTACGGCAAGACTTCCCATTATTGTTCACTAGTTTAGATATGTAAGATATGAAAATTTATATATATATATATGATTAATTATTTAACGTTATCAGTTACAATGAAATATTTGATTAGGTTTGAAATTAACCCGTAAGCGATTATAATCCAGACTTTCTACGATTTTTAACTCCATCGGAGATATCATTAATATCATTATTATGTGCTCCATAGGTACATTATAACATTCGTAATTAAAGAAAAATCGTCTTGGTTATTTAACGTTTTGATGGATGGCGTATTCCAGCGTTAAATAGCGAAGTAATGTTGCTGTATTTCGTAAGGTGAGAGTAGGGAACTGGAGACACTGTTTACTAGTAACGAAACATTCCATTTTAGTCTTCAAGGATGACTACGCTTTTGAATTAAATCTAATTCTTAATCAACGATAGATGGAGTGTTAATGGGCCACACCATCCACTTACTATCAGGTGAACAGTGTGCTTGTTTGTCACCTCTTTTATAAATATTATAAAAAAAATCTTATGTTTAATAGCAATTTAAAGGAAGAGCGTGACTATTTGTAACATAAAAACCTTTAAATCCTATTAGGAATAAAACGAAAATCACGCATTGTATAGATACAATTATATGTTGTCTTTAATAGGATACTTGGAATCAATCAGCAAAGAAAGTATAAGGAAAACACCTTATACTACTCTACGGTTGAAAGAATCTTAAGGCTCGTTTATTTTGTGAAACCAATCAGTAAACTTCACAGAAGTTATTCGATAGACTATTCATATATAAAACAAAGCTTACACCTGATTTAGTTATATGGATAGCGCAAGAGGTGACTACAGAAAATGCCTGAAAAATTGCACGCCTTTTGATAAATGGCAGTATGCCACCTCGTTTGCGCCAGACGTAAAATAATCACACTAGGGGTGGGAAATAGCATCAAAGGTGTGATAAGTGTAAAAAATGTCACTCTGTATTCACCACTGTTCGTGGTTAATTCAGAGCGACACATTTTACACCATCTCACAGAAACTGCAGAGTAGCGTCTACCGAGCCAGCTAGTATATATATATACATACAATAACCTAAAAAACTATCGGGATGGTAGTCAAGTACTTAAAGTTACTGCCTATATACGTCCCACTGCTGGGCTCAGGCCTCCTCTCATTTCTGAGAGGGCTTTAGGGCAAAGAAATGTCCGCCGCGCTGCCCCAATGCGTGTTGGCGAACTTCACATGTCTTCCAAATATTTTTTTTCTTATTTCTCAGACATGCAGGTTTCCTCACGACGTTTTCCTTCACCGCCGAGCACGTGGTAAATCGGCACTTAAAATTGCAATTAACAATTTCTTGGTGCCGTCGGGGATCGCACCCGGTTGCTCGCGTACTGTGAAACTTACAGCGAGCGTTAACCATCTGAGTTACCACGGCTACCTTAGTCAAGTACTTGCTTGCAATAATTTAAAAAAACTTTCATTACTGATCTCATTTTATTTTACAGATAGAAAACTACAATATTCTCGAGTAACATACGTTCAGTTTTATTGTAATAAAAATTTTGTTTTTAATTTAAATATATTACTATTATATTATACTTACATTGAAATATATACAATATTAAAAAACTATAATTAAAAAAAAACGAATAACTTAATTATCATACAGTCTTACTCCCCTTGGTATCGCGCCAAGAACGCTGGCTGCGTTTCCCCGCTGAATGGCTATACTAAGCCTTTGAGCGAGAACTTATCACCAGCAGCAACGACCAATCGCGAATGGAGTTTCTTTAGGAACTTCACCGCACGTGGACTCCACGGACCGATAATCTCTACAGCAAATGGCACAAATATGTAATCATCTCTCAGAGACTCATATTTGCGCCACTTACTCAGTTTAGCTGCCTGTGATGCCGCCCCTGAGATGAGAGATTAAACTAAATTACTGCTGTTGCTAAAATTTCATTCGAGTGAAGCAATCGAGAGTCTGTTAGCATTGTATATTTTTCGAGATATTAATGTAAATGAATAGGTAATTTTATACTGTATTCTTACGAACGTAAATTTAAAAAATTATATGCTATATGCTCTCTGTCATTCCATTATTCTGTTCTGGCCACAAATTTAGTGAGTTCATCGATTTTCTATGCCTACGTAACGACTGTGATAACCAATATCGGTTAAATTTTATTTAATTATAATATATAATTAGTAATATTAATAGTATTCCATCTACTTCCTACTCGCTTCCAGGCTTCACTTTAATTCGTAATGACCGCACCGAGCGGAGTGGGGTGGTGTTGCTATTTACTTACGATCTCACATACCTTATTCGGCGGTCGGCGTAACCTGACTGCTCGAACTGGTGCATGCCTATCGAATAAGTTGAGAATTTGGGTGTTCAAATAAACAATTTTGTCGTCAATATTATTTGCCTCCAGTAATAAGCCCCATTCTATATTCTTAGCATCGCGGTCTAGTCGAATGGTGTTAATTTTATTAAAATTACGTAAATACACAATTACTGGTCTTGGCTTAGGGGTTTTATCTTATACCATATGACCAAAAGATCGTGTCGCGAAAACGCCGGAGCAGCCAGTTGATCATGATATATAACATGAACTAGTGTAAACGATGTCTAGCCATGAATCTTCGGAGTCCACGTTGTGATGAGTTGGACCAGATGGCAGAATATAGAGATCTGCTGAGTCTGAGTCCATGTTAGCTTTGAGTTTGCGACTCTGAGGGGAATCTTTTAGTAAGTTAGTGTTGAAATCACCCATTATTATTATATGTTTGTTAATTGTGCTGATGGAGTCGATTCAATATGGGAAAAATAATCAGTTGAAGGAGGCAGTAAACAACTCCGAGCACGATCCTCAAACCCTTAATATCTACTTCTAGAAAAGTACTCAGCAGATCCTCTATACTCCGATGGTGACATTGCAATGACATCATATGCATATTCGATCGCAAGTAAATAGCTACGCCACCACCACCCTTGCCAGTGCGATCAGAGCGTATAAGTACAAATCCAGGAAGACTGTACAGCTCGGAGGAAAGGGAGGGTTTAGCCAAGATTCGAAATAAGTAGAGCATGGATGCTGAAATGGATGGAGAAACATGGATGTATGGCGAAGAAAATGTGTTAAGCAGATCTGAATAATGGGCAGGGATGCTTTGCGCATTTATATGACATATATTTAAGCAATTTGTAGAGGCGAATTTAGTGTGCAATAATTACCCACATCAACGAAAGAATCGTCCGTGGCTGAAGTGATGTTAAGAGAAGAACATGCTGAATAAAATGAGTCTTCATCTGATGACATTTAGTCTATTAATAATAATAGTAAATAAAAAAATAGGTAATAATAAATAATGTTATATAATATATATATATATATATATATATATTTATACCTGTATATGTAATATACTTTATATATACTATATACTATATTTGTATATATATAAATATAAAACTCACTATTTGTTTTACCTGCTGGTCTGCCTTAAAAATTATTAATCAAGTTTACATCTATAAAAAAGAAAAAAAAGATTATTATCTATCACAAATATTTCAAACAGTCCAATGAAAAACACTGCCGGCCCTACTCGTATTTCATTTCGTCAATTTAAGAAATAATTAAAGTTGCTCTCATCTTTTAAAGTATAAAGGACAATAGAAAGGGGTGTTTAATATAATGATAATTATTAACTCAGGTAAGCGAGGAACTTCGACTATAAGTAAGACCGTGATTAATTACCGTTTTGCATTTATACAAGACACAAGAGTATGTACTAATTAATATAAAACTATCTATATTAATTATGAGAAGATTAAAACGTTACAATTAAAACGTGTGATTATATACTCTTTGGTGACAATTACAGAATATCAATTAATGACCACACCTTTGCGTCTTTTTTAATCTATGGTCTAAACACTTTAACTATAATCGTAGTGATTATATTCTCTTTGACTATAATTCTTAGAGTAATTACATACACTATAATTGTTTGTTATTGACGTCTGCGTCTGACTTTGACACAAACAATATGTTATTTTTGTTTACAGTCTTAAATTTCGTATGATATAAAGTTAAACATAACCTCAAAAGTAAAAAACCGAAATCATAAAATTAAATCTAAAAAGTTATAAATACAGTAAGAATGTTAATGATCGTAAAATGCAAGGCAATTATGTACTCGTACATATTAGGAAACAGTTACGATAAATCACAATTTCTTACTGACTACACGCTTCGAAGTAGTTGTAGTCCTGGATTTAGATCCTCCTTTTTTGGCGGTAACATCAGAGACTGGAAGCGGGTTACCACGTTCTTCGTCAGCTTTGTGTTGGGTTGTCATCTTCTCCAGATCGTTTGTTCCAAGAATAAAGACTGCCTCATTCGCGTTAGATATTCTGACAACACATATGGGCTACCCTTGAGTAAGGCTTTCTTGGCCCATGCTTCCCGACGAAATGTAGCGTCTTCAAATTTTATGAGAATTGGACGAGGGCGGCCATTAGATATTGTGCCAAGTCGATGACATACCTGCAGAGACTGACCAGAACAATTGTTGATACCAAGATTCTTCGTGATGACTGAAGCTACCAATTCACGGACATTCTCATTGGTATTCTCGACCACTCCTCCAAGCAGCAGAAACTTCTTTCTGTGTCTACTTTCAATGGCATCCACATTAACAATTAGATGACTAATTTGCTGCCGCAGTAACGTAAATGTTGTGCAAAATTCTTGAAGTTGCTGTAGAGAGAAATCAGATTCTTCAGACTCGACTCCTTTGATGACCCCTCTAGTCTTGCTTCAAACTCATCTAACCTCTGGTTAAGGGTCTTCTCCAGTGCTGCTTGCGTTTAAGGACTTCAAATATGTTTTTCATACTGAAATGTTCTTTGAATGTTGTGCTCAACTTGAAGTTTGTAAGAAAAGTGGTAGCAGCTTATGGTAGGTGCCTAATTTATTGCATATATGATATTTTTGTATATACTTAACAAATATTAAGTGCTGTACACTATGAATAATTAAAATAAACAAATAAAATTGCTGGGATACACAAAATTTAGTTGTTACTTTTTCACACCTACCCGAAAAAAAATTTATGAACATAAGTTGGCATTAGAATAGGCAAATATTTGAGTTGCGTGGGTCCAAGTATTCAATTTAAGATTGAGAAGTTGTGAACGACTTTAAGCGTGGTTTCAAAAAGTCAACGTTAAAATTGAAAAAAAATCAAGACATTAACTGTATTAAAGCTCTGCCCAAACGTAGACACTGTAAACCGTCCAGTTTTTTTTGTCGCAGAGTTATCAGTATTCGTACAGTTCGGGGAAAAAGTTTCTTCGTATTTTGTTTGTATAAAATTGAAGAAAAATCTCTTTGGTTTTACTGTTTTTAACTGGCTGGTTTGAATATCAATACATATAGGACAGTAAGAAAAAGTAAAAGTAAAAAAACACTTTCCGCCATTTTCAATTATTTTTCTGTCCGCCAAAATGAGGTGAATCTAACGAAGATTCGATACATACTGAAGTTTTATTACAAAAAAGGGAAAAATGCGACTCAAGCCCGGAAAAAAAATTGTGACGTTTATGGACCTAATACAGTCTCAGTAAGAGTAGCACAAAATTAAAAATGTAATGTAAACGCGCGTGTTGTCTCGTCTATTTCGTTGCAAACGAGGCACGATCTACTACTATTCTCGGAGAAACTCCGCGCTTTATTCAGTGACTTGTTTAGCGACAATGCTTGATCCTCGTTACAAAGAACGAATATTTCGATCACAGTCTACTATTACTATGGCAAAAAGTGTCTTGTTCAGTTACTTGATCTTAATGTAGCACTGCATTCCGAAACTATTTCAGACACGGTCACACTTACATCTAGTACTGTAAATGTAAGTTCTGAGATGCCTACGAGTGGCGGGCATTGGAGCGTTTGTGAAAATATTATTAGAGTCCGAGAAAGATGAGCCCTGTCTACTCTGAGCTGTAATTCTTTCAAAGAAGAAGTCGAGACCTAGTCTCCTAATATATGGAGAGCGCAGATCCGTTCGTTTTCTGGTGCAATGACGTCTTATACCCAAACTTGAAAAAAATGGCGCAGAAGTACTTTTAGTTTCCAAATGAGTTCTGTCGCATCTGAGACTATTTTACAGCAGGTCTTATTCAAACAGATTTGCGAAATCACCGTTCTCCTCAAAACTTAAGAATACTTTGTTTTTTTAACAAAATCTCATCAATGTTAATTTTAATTACTAAAACTATTAACTAATCTCAACCTGTCTATAGTTAACTTAATATGGGATTGTAAGCCAAGTATTATCCTTTAAGTGGCGCTAATAGGTACAATTATTTTGCTACTTTGGTGAATCTTTTATTAATATCTTCATTAGTTTTATAGTAACTCAATCCATCTCTACTATATAAACAAACTTTTCAATTTAATTACTTTCATAATATTGTTACGTACTTAAGAAAATTATTTTAATCATTTTAAAATCCGCATAACCATTTCGATGGCTCCATAACGCCGTGACTTAGCATTGTTGAGTTGTTGCTGAGGCTCGCGGGTTTGGATCCCACAGAACAGTTTTTGTATGGCCTGCAAATTATTGTCAGCGTCTGGATGTTTGTCCTTGTGCATGTATGTAAGCCTCTATGATACAGGAGATAATCCTGGGGGCCAACAAGCTTTTATAACAAAAAATATTGACAGCATATTCTTTCTTTTTATAATTAGCCCTAAAGTCCTGGACATAGGCTTCTACCGTTGTAAGGAGGATTTTCCTTAAATGCCACTGATCGCAATATAATTCGTATCGCTCTTTGGACGCTGCTCCCCGTCGCCGTTCTGGGTACTTTTCGCCTATCGTAAAGAGACGGTTATACCGCCATCAAGCGGAAGTCAAAGAGTCAGTAATTCCTTCATGGGGCAACGTATACGCTTTTAGAACAAAGTCCTAGAAAATATGCAGACCTTTTCTATCAACAGGTTTAAATTATTTATTAAGCAAAAATTGTCTAGTAGGGGTTAATATACTACTAAATAGTACATGACTGATAATAACCCTGGGAATGAGGTGATAGCTACAATGATGTTTCTAAATGTTTTCATAACAATTGTATAAAATATTATATAGAAAATTGTGCTTTTTAAAAAAGTCCAGCTAGATTTCTTGCTGGTTCTTCCCAGGACAGAGGTTTTGTTTTGCGAACCAGTGGTAAGAGTAAAAAATGACTTTCAATAAGTATTATGTAATTTTATCTTTATTGAATAAAAATTATTCTATTCTATTCTTCCTGACATTAACCATAGTCGGCTTTTAAGACATCCACGGGGCGAAATGGAGTGACAAAAATTTCGCGTTATGCCGCATGACATAATATTTATTAATAACTAATGATCCGCTCCGGCTTCGCAAGGGTGATTTCTGGATCTCGACAACAGCTCCACATGCCGGGTCCAATTGTAAATATAAATCATCTAGGGACCGACTCAAACACACTCAAAAAAATTCGGTCGACCCAGTTTCGAGTTTCAGCGAGACTAACGGACAGCAATTGATTTTTATATATAGAGATATGAATAAAAACTAAAATGTCTAAAGTTGAAAAACACAGTTAAGATTCGTATCGTATTCGTATAATATAGTCGTATTGAAGTTTTGTATAATCTCAGTGCACATCGTTTCGTATCAAAGACATTTAAGTAATATATATTTAAATCTCTTTGTTTCGGATACATAATATACTCGTAATTATATTATAAATTTAAATGCCAGTTCTAGTAATTAAAAAATTATTAGGTGTGTTACAAAGAGATGTCCAATAAGAATGAAGAAACGTTAATTTATTTTAGTATTTCCTTTTTATAGTTTCCGTATATTTCTTCGATAAAAATAGTGATTTATCGAATGCCAATGCAATTAGTAAAAATAGTGAACGCGACATTTTTTCTTATTCCATACATTATTATGTAAGGCATGAAATATTTCACCTCTTTAAAATATTTCAAATAATTAAAAAATATTTCATCTCTAAAGTAAGTGTTGCGTCTTTATTACAATTGAAATTGATCAAAATCATTAATTGACTACTTTATACCACGACTATGCCAATATAGACCAATGCGATTACAGTCCATCAAAAGTCCACTGCTAAACATAGGCCTTCCTCATAGATTGCCTCATAGGGGATATTGCCGTAGTTGCATCGCTTGGTAAGCTGGTTGGCAACAGCATTTTTATTATTTTGTGTAGTTAACAGGAAGATGCTATGTCCATCTTCTGCTTCACTTGCCTCTGTCGACACGTAGCAACTTTTAAATTTGCTGCCTCAATAACAGATTTAAGTTTAATGGATCTGTTGTTGCGCTTTAGTAGACACGTGTTAAAATCACCCACTATTATGGTATGACTATAAACAGGTGTAAGATTCACTAAGAGATTATCTAAAACAGAAAAGTAGTCCATTGTGAGAAGGGCTATAAAAGACTCAAGTAATAATTTTGTGTAGCAGAGAAGGATTTCAATGAAGAGAAATTCTGCTGCATTTTATTTGGGATATTGATGACGCCTGAATAATAGTATAAGGTATATGAGATCGTAAGTAAATAGCAACACCACCCCACTCCACTCGGTGCGGTCATTACGAATTAAAGTGAAGTCTGAAAGCGAGTAGGAAGTAGATGGAGTACTATTAATATTACTAATTATATATTATAATTAAATAAAATTTAACCGATATTGGTTATCACAGTCGTTACGTAGACATAGAAAAACGATGAACTCACTAAATTTGTGGCCATTTTTACCTGAGTGAGTTGCGCAGCACGTAGAGAACAGAATAATGGAATGACAGAGAGCATACAGCATATAATTTTTTTTAAATTTACGTTCGTAAGAATACAGTATAAAATTACCTATTCATTTACATTAACATCTCGAAAAATATACAATGCTAACAGACTCTCGATTGCTTCACTCGAGTGAAATTCGAGCAACAGCAGTAATTTAGTTTTAAAATATAATAATTGGCGGCCTCTCATCTCAGGGGCGACATCAGAGGCAGCTAAACTGAGTAAGTGGCGCAAATATTAGTCTCTGAGAAATGATTACATATTTGTGCCATTTGCTGTAGAGACTATCGGTTCGTGGAGTCCACGTGCGGTGCTGCTGGTGATAAGAGGGCTGGTTCTTTTCTCGCTCAAAGGCTTAGTATAGCCATTCAGCGAGGAAACGCAGCCAGCGTTCCTGGCACGATACCAAGGGGAGTAAGACTGTATGATAATTAAGTTATTCTTTTTTTTTTGTATTATAGTTTTTTAATATTGTATATATTTCAATGTTATGTAAGTAATATATTTAAATTAAAAACAAATTTTTTTATTACAATAAAACTGAACGTATGTTACTCGAGAATATTGTATCTTTCTATCTGTAAAATAAAATCAGATCAGTAATGAAAGTTTTTTTAAATTATTGCAAGCAAGTACTTGACTAAGGTAGCCGTGGTAACTCAGATGGTTAACGCTCGCTGTAAGTTTCACAGTACGGGAGCAACGGGTTCGATCCCCGACGGCACCAGAAATTGTTAATGCAATTTTAAGTGCTGATTTACCACGTGCTCGGCGGTGAAGGAAAACATCGTGAAACCTGCATGTCTCAGAAATAAGAAAAATATATTTCGAAGACATATGAAGTTCGCTAACACGCATTGGGTCAGCTGGCGGACATTTCCTTGCCCTAATACCCTCTCAGAAATGAGAGGAGGCCTGTGCCCAGTGGGACGTATATAGGCAGTAACTTTAAGTAATTGACTACCATCCCGATAGTTTTTTAGGTTATTGTATGTATATATATACTAGCTGGCTCGGTAGACGTTATTCTGCAGTTTCTGTGAGATGGTCTAAAATGTGTCACTCTGAATTAACCACGAACAGTGGTGAATTCAGTGACATTACACTTATCACTCTGACACTATTCCCCTAGTCTAGATTATTTTACGTCCGGCGCAAACGGGTGGCATACCGCCATTTATCAAAAGGCTTGCATTTTCAGGCATTTTCTGTAGTCACCTCCTGCGCTACCCACATATAAAATCAGGTGTAAGCTTTGTTTTATATATGAATAGTCTATCGAATAACTTCTCTGTGGAAGTTTACACTTGATTGGTTTCACAAAATAAACGAGCCCTTAAGATTCTTTCAACCGTAGAGTAGTATAAGGTGTTTTCCTTATACTTTCTTTTGCCGATTGATTCCAAGTATCCTATTAAAGACAACATATAATTGTATCTATACAATGCGTGATTTTCGACTTATTCCTAATAGGATTTAAAGGTTTTTATGTTACAAATAGTCACGCTCTTCCTTTAAATTGCTATTAAACATAAGATTTTTTTTATAATATTTATAAAAGAGGTGACAAACAAGCACACTGTTCACCTGATAGTAAGTGGATGGCGTGGCCCATTAACACTCCCATGTATCATCGATTAAGAATTAGATTTAATTCAAAAGCGTAGTCATCCTTGAAGACTAAAATGGAATGTTTCGTTACTAGTAAACAGTGTCTCCAGTTCCCTATTCTCACCTTACAAAACACAGCAACATTACTGTGCTATTTAACACTGGAATACGCCATCCATCAAAACGTTAAATAAAGAAAAAGAAAAAAAAAAGACGATTTTTCGTTTAATTAGGAATGTTATATACCTATAAGCGAGCACATAATAATGATAATAATGATATCTCCGATGGAGTTAAAATCATGGTAGAAAGTCTGGATTATAATCGCTTACGGGTTAAATTCAAATCATAATCAAATATTTTATTGTAACTGATAACGTTAATGATAATTAATTGATCAAAGTAACTTACCTGTAAGTGTCTTTCGATCAAAATTATATGAAGTTGACGCCTCTGTTTGTATACTATGTAGTCATGAATTGACGGACCGAATCACACGAATTTTAACCTCCATAGGAAAAAATAAGGTTTTTACTGGTATCCCAACCTATAGCAGTTCCTACTGGCAACATTATACGCCTCATGTCATTGTGAATTTTATCATCTAGAATTAGGAAATAATTAAAATGCGAGCAAGCACTAAGGGTGGGTAAGAATGTACAGCAGGGTAGGGTTGTAAGGAGGCGTCAACTTCATATAATTTTGATCGAAGGACACTTATAGGTGTTACTTTGATCAATTAATTATATTCGTTGACGCCTCCTCTGTTTGTATACTATGTAGATGTTGAAAGATTAGATTGCTTCATTTTAATTATTTATTGTATTAGTTACATCTCAATTAAACACATTTTTACAATCAAACAAATAAAACTTATACATAAACATTTTAGTATACAATCATAAATCTTGACAAAATTGTTTGTTACATAAACATAAATTATTCTTCCTATATTCTGTACTATCTAAAATGCTAAGGCCGAAGTTATTTTCATTTATTAGTGGCTGTTATAAAAGTTGGCAAATGTTTTGGATGTACTAGTCCACCAGCTGTTTTCCTAATATTGTCAATGCTAATACCACTTCTCTGAGCATGAGAGGTGGATGCATGTCTTGTGCTATGTGCAGTAAACATTGATGTATCTATGCCTGCTTCTGTTAACATATTTTTAATCCATCTAGCTAATGTCTGACTTGTAACAGCGGTATGAGGTTTCTGGTAAGTAATGAATAAATTTTCAGACTTTCTTAAATTTTTTGTGACACATATGTAATCTTTTAAGGTTGTAGCTGGACATATACAAATATTTGGTTTATAGTATGGTATAGTTAATAAAGGTTGAAAATTGTTTATTTTAGATGTTTTAATTGTATCAGGAATTTTATTCTAAATGCTATCTTCATTATAACTTATATTACTTAATTTAATTAATGACATAGTCTGAAGCCTATGGGCAGTTACTAAACTTAAAAGAATAATTAGCTTTTTTGATAAAATATCTAGAGAAAGTTCCATATTTGGGTAAAATTTAACTATGTAATCTAAAACTTGTGCTGGATTCCAGGTTTGATCATATTTGGGTTTATTGGGCCTCATTTATAAATACCGAAAAGAACCGCTTAACGTCTCTATCTGAACACAAATCATATTCTAATATGAGTGATAATGATGACCTGATAGAGTTGAGAGTTCCATAGCAAAACCATTATTAAATTTTTCAGTTAGAAATGCTAAAACTTTAGGAATGTTCAATGAAAATGGATCAATTTCCTCACTCTTGCAGTAGCTCCACCATTGTTTTACATGAATCGTATTGTTTAATCGTGTTTTCAGACAATGAATTAATTATAACTTTTATGCTTTCATCAGTTATCCTTTTCTTATATATATTTTCCTGATAGCACTGCGGCAACCAGGGTAAGTTTTTGTGCAATGGTGAAGACTCCTGAAAGGAGATGTTAACAATTGTTTATCTGGGTAAAATTTTAATAAAACAGACTTTTTAAAGACATAAAGTATGGGAACCAGGCTTTAGAAGGCCAAAAGGTACCACCATTATCCCTTCTACCCTATCAATTTCTATCTTTTTTAGACATTTTAAAATTAAGGAGAATGGTGGAAAGGCATAAAATTTTAGGTTGGTCCAAGAAATAGTAAAAGCATCTACAGACATACAGTTGGGTTCCATATGCCAAGAAACAAATTTCTTACATTTAGCATTCTCTCTAGTAGCAAATAAATCAACTTTAGGGTATCCAAACTTAGTGACAATTTTCCAGTAAGCATAAGAATTTAGTTCCCATTCTGTTTCTTCATTAACTTTTCTGGATTCTTTGTCAGCCAGGCAATTATCATTTGATGATATGTAAGAAGCAAATATGAATATATTTCTTTTTTCACAAAAACGCCAAATTTTTCGAGCTAAGTTACTTAGGTGTGGGTATTGTATGCCACCCATTCGGTTTATATACGATATAGCTGTAGTGTTATCACAACGGATTAGTATTTCACAGTCATGGGAGTATTTAGCAAAACATTGTAATCCGAAGTGTACCGCCTGTAACTCTAAAAAATTAATGTGTTGTTTTTTGTCTTTTTTATTCCAAAACCCATGCAGTCTTTTTGAGCCACATACAATACCCCATCCACTGCGTGAACTATCTGAAAAGATTTCCATTTGATAAACCCCCTCTTTAATTGGATTACTTGAAATCAATATGTGATTTTTCCACCAAATAAGATCCTCAAAAACCTCTTTTTGATTTTCTAGATTTAATTTAGAATTGAAATTATTATTATTCTTCTTCAAATTTGTATACATTAATCCATATGGGATAGCAGGACAAATTGATATTAATGTACCTATTAAGGAAGCAAGAGATCTAATTGTTGTGGATTTTAATTTAATAAATGACTCTAATTTATGCAAAATATTTATGCGTTTTTCATTCGGTATGGAAATGGTATAATTTTCACAATCTAACATGAAACCAAGAAACTTACAATGTTTTGAAGGTATCAGATTGCTTTTCTTAAAATTTATAATAAAACCCAGAGATTCTAGCACCTTACGACTCGTAGCTATATTTTTCTGACATTCATTTTCCGAATTACCTATAAGCAAAAAATCATCTAAATAATTAACCGAGCTTAAGCCCTGTTCTCTAAGATAAAACATAATTGGTTTTATCAATTTTGTAAACACATACGGAGCAGAGGAAAGTCCAAAAGGTAAAACTTGAAACTCATAAGTTTTATCATCAAACATAAACCTTAAATATTTGCGACTGCTTGGATGAATATTTAATAAAAATATGCATCTTTCAAATCAATGGAACCTAGAAAGGACTGCCTACTTATTAATTTCAACGCTGTTCTTTTATCCTCCATTTTAAAATGATAGGTTTGGACAAATTTATTAAATGATTTCAAATTTAGAATAAATCTTGAGGACCCATCTGATTTAGGAATTAAGAATATTCTAGATAAATATTGGCCAATAATCGGATCACATACTTTTATTGCCCTATTTGTTCTAAGTCTGTAATACAAGTTTTAATGATAAGCTTTTCTGATTGACTAAAAATAATATTTTGGGAGGATATGGTTGACACACACCTGATGAACAGGAATTTTATAACCTAATTTTTATTTTTAATATCAACCCATTTAGAGTAAGCAGTTCTTACCTCTACCTCTACCTCTATTCTCTCCTCCTTAATGACTGTACACGGCGTCTGCCGCGAGCTGCTCGGTAATATCCCCACTGCGGGGTTATAGCAGGGGCTCGAGCTAGTTGAGGATCTTGCATGTCTTGTTTGTATCTTCTTTGTTGAGACTTTATCCTGCTCAGGTAGTTGCCCATTTGCCCGCCTCTAGGCTGGTATTCAGTTATCACTGATGGAGACGGGCGCCAATAATTTAAAGGGGTCAGTAAATCTTTTTTAGACCTTTCAAGGTCCTTTGATTTTTTAAGGACACTACTTAATTCCCCTCCAAATAGGAAGTCTGTAATTTGAGTTTCCTCAAGGGCTTCTTTTATATTTTTATTTAAACCTGGTAGAATAACTGCTCTTCTTGTGATAGACTCCATGTTGTGTAAATCACATAGTAGTCTAATGCTTATCACATCAATGTTCTCTTTATCTTTTTTCTTAATGAGGTCTGACAGTACAATGTTCAAATTTGAAATTACAAGGCCAATTTGGTCTTGCTTTTCACTTAGCTTTATATCTCTGGTTTTAGCATTACTACTTAAAGTAGCAATAATTTCATGGTTTAATTTTGGGGCATTCAAGGGACAATTTGTTATAAAAGGAATTTTTTCCACAATACCCCTCTTTGATTCCTTATCTAAGCCCTTGGTTTTAAGAGACTGCCATAGTTCTGCTAGTTTAGGATTGATTTCTAAGGAATTTTTCTTTAGGCAGGGTTCACCAATCAAACTAAGAATATCTATATCATTTTCTTGGGTATGGGTGTGCGGAACAGAATCCTGATCTTCCTCATCGCTCGAATATATAATATTGCGTTTCTTTTTTGGTTCTGAAATTGAGCGAGATCAGTTGTAAAAAGAAAAAATATAACCTCGTGTACCCCCCCAGTGGTACCGCGAGTAGAATATGCCCTGTATTGAAACATTTTTGTAATAAAATAAAATAAAATAAAATTTCGAATTTCATGCCTCGTGTACCCGCTCGTGGCACCGCAAGACAATCCTTATTACATGTCTCGTGCACCCCTCGTGGCACCGCAAGACAATTATTAATTTTAATGGCAGAAAGGTTAAAAATTTTCAAAATATGATAAAATTTATATTTATTAAGGTAAGTATGTACAGGCTCCCGTCCTGTCTATATATATATATTTTATTACGTTTTAGTTTCTACGCAGTTATGCCGTCTATAGCCGCCATTATGCATTATATAAAATTAGATACCTTCGTTGGAATCGTCTAAAAGACAAACCAAAGTTTCAATGAGTTTCTTTTACTCATGTTAGTATTCACTAATATAATCACTAATATTAAAGGAATATCACTTAAAAAGCTACAAAAACAATTTAAGTTGGAGAGTTCGATTCGTATATTCGGCACGAAAAATTCACAATGATATGAGGCGTATAATGTTGCCAGTAGGAACTGCTATAGGTTGGGATACCAGTAAAAACCTTATTTTTCCTATGGAGGTTAAAATTGTGTGATTCGGTCCGTCAATTCATGACTACATAGTATACAAACAGAGGAGGCGTCAACGAATATAATGCTACTGAATTCATATATATATATATATATAAAATTATTTATAAATTTTCATATCTTACATATCTAAACTAGTGAACAATAATGGGAAGTCTTGCCGTAAACACACGTATCACAAACAACACAATTTGGATACTAAAATTATAATTAAGAGAGAAGCTCGAGACGGATATGTTGGTTGACTCTCGATATGTTAATTCCTGCGGTGTCGATGTAAGATGATGGATCAGCTCGCTTCGTCTCATGGGTGTCTTGAGCGGCTACTATGGTATAACCATTTTGCACGCCACGCGGGGATCAGGTATACGATACGTATGGTACTGTGATCGTGTTAATTGGACTACTAAACGTGACGATGTATGCAAATCCTCTCTACAACTTTAAAGGAGTACTCTTAAGAAGAGTTTCATGCTCAAAAATTTAAAAAATTTTTAAGGATATGTGAAAGCTGTCAATATATTAGTGCAGAGTGGCGGACTCTATTCTAATGCAACGCCATACCATCTAGTGATCAGTTACAATAACCGCCAACAACCAAGTGTACCAATAAATCGGAGTCGAAATGTATCTATTAATCTCAAACCGATATACGAAAATCAGCATTTGATATGTAGTTTTGTCAGCAAAAAGCAATGTTCCAATTTAATTTCGACGACTGTCTTTGATAAAATTTACATAGGAAAATTTTATTCTAATGAGAATAAATTATAAGGCACTCACTGTTCTTTGATCGTTTGTAAATATTTTATATTTTTACAAACTGGAAATATATTTAAAAGTAAAGTTGCAAGCCAACTGTGTAGTGACAGTATAATAATATCCACTATCCTATATCGTGCCGTGGCTATCGTAAGAGACGATAGAGGGGAAACTGAAATAAGAGATGGCAGCAGCATTTTCCTGATAGCAACTCAAAATAATAAAATAATGAGGTCATCAACCCTTCAGCCAAGCATGGCAACTATAGAAAAATCTATAGTTGCCATGCTTGGCTGAAGGATTGATAACCTCATTACTCTATCTCTCCCTACCGCTGATGCAATCTATGGGAGATCTATGTTGATTATTGAACTTTAATGGCTGTAATAGAATGTTGCAAGTGGTCAATATAACAATATACGTCTTTCTGCTAGGCACAGCCTTCGTCTCATTTCTGCGAGGGCTATGGAGCAAATCAGTCTACAATTCTGCTCCAGTACGTGTTAGCTAACTTCACGTATTAGAAATATTTTATTCCTCGGACATACAGGTTTCCTCACGAGGTTTTCCTTCATGGTAAATCTATACTTAAATTACAATCAACAGTTCATTGGTTCCTGCACTATAATCTTATATTTTATTATTACAAATAGTAACAATTGAAGAGAGAATATTTATTTTATTTGTATGTTGTATTTTACTGGTGTTTTATTTTGAAATCACATAGTAAAAATCCGTAACTTCAATGCTAGGAGCTCACCCAACATACCCTTTTTTCCGTAACGAAAAATATGTTTAAAAACTGGAGTAGAACCTTTCCGTATAGTTTATAAAGTCGATTATACTGTTTACAACTTAGATCCGTTAAACTAATATATTCTCGACTTAATACACCGACGAAACTTTTAAGTTAATCTCAATATTGGACGAACGGTTATAAAGTTTGGACAAAAAGTATTGGAAATATA